>CM053561.1:66089158-66162174 GCA_028646485.1 Cryptoprocta ferox | reverse complement strand
ATTATAGAGATCAGAAAAAAAAATTCTCTAGTAGAGAAATTTATAAGGTAATCAGTGAACTACCAGCAAATCTCTACAGTAAAAATGGTAACAAGTCCCACAGGACTGTGTTTTGATGAATACACAATGTGAAACACACATGCACACATATAGATATAAATGAATGTGATATATGTTTATGTGTCTATATATTTTTTAATGAATGACACAATGCCAAAATACAGTTTAGTAAAAACAACTGTAAGAACAAACATCCTATGATGCAATTTCCCCATACTCTGACAATACACATTAATCCAGGATTAGATTTTAGAGTAACTTAAAGCCAGTGGCTCTTAAAATGTTTCCTGGGTAACATCCAACTTTGAAATTCTGATGAAATTCTGAGAAATTCCTCCAAATCTTACAGAGTTTCTGGGAAGTTTAAGTACCTCAAAAAGCCTAACCAGGAATGCCTGGAGTATATGACTCAAAGTTAAAAACTCTTGGACTAGAGTAGTCACTGTGATTACAGGTCCTTCATACAGTGCTTGAGAACCATTTGCTCTTAGCATTTTGAAAAGTGTTAAGCTTAAGTGCATTGAAGATGAATCCTCTTGCCAAGTACCTGGAGTGAAGCTATTTCAAGCTGTAAGTGAAACACAGAGCCATATGCTCTTAATGATCCGTTGAGCTAAGGTAGGACTCACTTCCTTTACTGAGTACTGAGCTTAAAGACATACATCCCCAGCACATCAGTCCAGGTGGAAGTGAAGAGGGTGCTTGTCTCCAGAGCCCAGATTTTCCTTAGAAAGCAGTTTGGACGAATTCTCAGTAGGAAATAAACAACCAGAGATTCCTTGCCATAATGTATGAAAAACTTTTAGCCTAGATTTAAGTACTCCTTGGCTAACTAAATAAATCCAACTAAATATAGTATCTGGTAAAGTATATTCTGTTTTTAAGCAATGGAAGTTCTAATTTATGTGACAGACTGAATTACTCGTCTTAATTCATCCACACCCTTACCATGGCCTCATTATAGGCAAAGTGCATATCCCCACCTCATGACTTTGCTCAGTTATGTGATTTGCTTAATAACAGTAGGTAAGCAGATATGACATGAGCAAGGGCTTAAAATGTGTGTAACTGGGCTTACACTCTTGTGCTCCTTCCTTTTGCCAAAACAATATGCCTTAGACAGCTACTAGTCCAAGGAGGATGAGAAACACATGGAGCAGATCTACACCCAAGAAACAGCCTGGAATCAAGCCCAGGCTGAGCCTTGATCGGCTGAACCCCAGACCTATATGTGAGTGAAAAATAAAGGTTTAGGTTTGTAGGAGTTTGGGGATGATGTCTTATGAAGTGTTACTGTGGCAATTATTAACAGATATAGTAAATACGAGTTGTAAGTTGCAAAATGTAAATATCAAATACTGAATTGCTATACCGACTATTAGCTTTAAATCACTTGGGGCTTACCCACTAAGGGGAGAAAATTTCTTTCTTCCATGAAGGAGGGTGACAGCATACCAAAGTAACAATTCTCACCCACTTTGACTGGTCTACTGAGAGAGAGGTCTCTGACTGTTTTTCTATCTATAAGATTTATGTTCAAATAGCTCAGGAGTATATCCAAGGCAAGGAGGCAGGAGCAACAGAGAAGTCCTATTAGGGATATTTTTAACCCTGATATTATTTAGAATTGGGGGTGCACGGTGACACAAAGACTGTAGCCTGTTTTACTACTGTTTTAAAATTCTCTGCATATAACATAACCCCTTATTGATTGCACCTGGGGCATATGTTCCCTCTACCTTCCCAACCCCTTCTCCCTTTGAGCCCCCAAAACACCTCATGATTACTGGGACACAGAATTCCAAAAAAATTCTCAAAAGTAACTTACACAAAATACCTAAGTTATTATTAAGCGCAGTAGTACCAGTTCATTCAATTATTTTATGAATAGTAAAAGCTTTATAAAGTTAATCACAATAGAAAAAATTAAGGTCTTTGAATTATAACCAAATTAAAATCATAATAGGAAATTATCTCAAATGTAAAGCCATTAAACTAAGCTGGTGCTTATTCACTCTATAAATATATTCAGATCATAGAAACCATTTAGTTCCTAATACCATTTTTAATGGATTCGACTAACTTTCTTTATTCATTACTCTGGGTTTAGACGTGTTGATAACTATCTCAGTATCACTGAGGGTCAATGAAAAATAAGGGTACGAATGCTCCTAGATTATTTTTTAGTAAATCAATACAGGTGATAAAGATTATAAAGATAATACAAATCTCATTTTCAATACCAACATAATTCAGTAATTTTTTTAATTGCCCAAAAGGAGCTATCATATTTCAATACAAATTGTAATAATCTAAAAAAAGCAGCTATCCCTTCTTGATTTCTTTTCAAATTAAGAGTAAAAAGGACATTGGTAAACACCATAGTTAATGAATAATCATTTGACGTTCTGAAACTACAATCTTTCGAATTTAAGAATATTCAGAACTGTATTAACTTGAAACTGCAGCTAAGCTGAAATGCTTTAACAGAGTAATATATAGTCTATCGTATGTATAAAATACAACATGTAAGCATGTAATCTGTTATATATCACAGTATATACTGCTGGCTTTATTTTTAAATTAACAAATCCCACCATAGGTAATAAAAGTCTAAAATAACTAGCAATTAGAATTAATCCCAATGAATGCTCCCATAATACCTTAAAAATATTACATTTATTAAGCAAAGTTTACTTATATTTAATATTAAAAGTTTACATACCTGATGTCCCAAAAACTACATCCCAGGGGGAGCTAATAGGCTGCTCTTCTCCGTTAGCTCCACCTTCTTTATCTGTACCTTGAATTCCAATGCCAGCTACAGTGCTCACCATCTCAGCTTGTAGGTCAATCTATAGAAATTAACACATGTTTAATGCAATGCATGTTACTTTTGGTTTTTTTTTTTTTCCTTTTGGTACATGAGGATTTCCATTAGAACATACAGAAAGTTTTTGCAACACAAATAGTCTTAAAAAAAAAAAAAGCTTAAAAAAAAGGCTAATCAAGTACAGTATAGGGTGAGCTTGATATTCAAATGCACAAAACTCTGTCCTTTTCATTTCCTCACCCGCCTGTTCCACCTCCCTCACCAAAGCCTCTACCAGAACTGGTACTGATCTCATCTTAACTATAAAGTTTGTTAAAAGAAACTGTAATTCCAAATTTCAAAGCAAAATCTGGAAAAATGCATGTTTCTTTTTTTTTTTTTTTGAGAGAGCACATATGTGCAAGTGGGGGAGGGGCAGAAGTAAAGGGAGAGAATCCCAAGTAGGCTCCACACCCACTGCAGACATCATGGTCATGATTAGGTCATGATCGTGACCGCAAGATCATGACCTGAGCCAAAATCAAGAGTTGGACGCTTAACTGACTGAGCCACCCAGGTGTCCCCCAAAATGCATGTTTCTTAAAATTAAATATATGTATTTCAGTTATGTGTGGCTAGTAATTGACAAAAATAGAGCCTAACGTGTACCAGGTACTAATCCAAGAGTCACACATTCATCCATCCTCATAATAATCCTGTGATTGTGATTTTGATTACTCTTGAGGATACTGAGGCATAGATCATAAAGCAGGTTTCCAAGATCCCACAGCTACTAAACCAAGGATCTGGGATTTGAACCCAGGCAGCTCTAGCTCTACTACACTCTACTGCCTCTACTTTATAAACTGAAAAACTAATCAACTCTACTGAAAATAAAATGCTTTGGTTTCATCTCCTGAGCTCCTTCCCCCAACATTTCACCATGAAAATGATCAAACAAACATAAAAGTTGAAAGAATTTTACAGCAAACATCTGTACACCCACCACCTACTATCAACATGTCACTTACTTGCTTTATCACATAGCGTATGGAGCCATCAATCTTTCAATCCATTTATACTTTTTGACGCATTTCAAAGTAAACTGTAAACATCTGTACACGGGCTCTAAATATCCCAGTTTGCTTATCATTGATAAGAGGTCTTTTTTCACTTCCCTTTTCTTTTTTGAGGCAAAACTTACAATGAAAGGCAAAGATCTTAAGTGTATCTTTCAATGACTTCTCATAAGTGCATAAAGCTGTGTAGCCCTAACTTACATAGAGATATAGAATGTTATCTTCCCTCCAGTAAATCCCCTTATGCCTCCATCCAGACAATCCTACCCCCAGAGACAAACTGTATTGTTTTTTTCCATCACAGATTAGTTTTATCTCTTCTAAGACCTCAGCTAAACAGAATCAAACTATATGGACTCTTTTGTGTGAGGCCCCTTTCACTTAACAGGTTTCTGAGATTTATTTATATATAAGTAGTTTGTTCCTTTTTATCACTGAGCAGTAGTCCATCATAGGAATATACCACAGTTCATTTATTTTCCTACTGATGGACACCTGGGTTATTTCTCATTTGGGGCCTTCAAATAGGGTTGCTCTCAATATTCTCGTAGGAGCCTTTTGGTGCACACGTGTTTCCACTTCTCTTACGTACGGACACAGGACTAAAATTGCCATGTTACAGGGCAGGTATAGGAGAAGTATACACAAAAAAATGCCAGAAGGATTTTTTTTCCAGTGGTCTATCCTTTTGTAGTCCCACCAACAATGTATGAAAGTTCCAACTGCTCCATATCCCTGCCAACCTATGGTGTTGTCAGTCTTTTCAATTTTAATTTTAGCCATTATAGCATTGCATTGTGGTTTCAATTTACATTTCCTTTTTAACCCATGATGTTGATCACTTTGTGTGTTTGTCGTCACTCTTTTATATCCTCTAATGCAAATTCTAATGAGGAGTTTTAAATTTATCATTTTTTCTTTTATGATTGTTTCTATGTCCTCTATTTGAGAAACCTTTGCCTACCTGCCAGTCATGAAGGTATTTTCATGTTTTCTTCAAAAAGCTTTATCATTTTAGCATTTACATTTAGGTCTGTGATTCAACCTGAACTGATGTTTGTATATGGTGTAAGGTAGGGGTCATGTTTCTTTTTCCCCCCATATGAGTATCTAGTTGTTCAAGTGCAATATGATGAAAAGACTTTCCTTTCTCCCTTGATTGCTTTGATGCTTTTTGAAAAATCAAATGACTGTGTAGGTATGAGCTTCTAGACACTCCATTCTTTTGTCCTGATCTACACATCTATCTTTTTAAAAGTATCACACTGTCCTGATTAGTGTAGCATTATAGTAAGTCTTTAAATCAGATAAGGGTGTCTTTTAACTTTGTTTTTCCAAGACTGTTTTAGATATAATAAATACTTTGTTTTGTACCTCTATATAAATAGTGGCATCCACTGGTCAATATCTTAAATAAATAAATAAAAGCACCCAATGGAGTTTTGATTGAGATTACATTGAATTCACAGATCAATTTGGAGAGAACTGACATCTTAATATTGAGCCTTCTAATCCAATATTAATTTTTCTCAGCAATGTTATAATTTAAAGTATCTAGGTCTCGTATGTTTTTGTTAAATTTATTCTATGTATTTTGTTTTTTGTTTAGTACTATAAATAGAATTAAAAATTCCAATCCAATTAACTATTACTAGTATATAAAAATTCTGATCTTTTTATACTAAGACTGTATCCCACAACGTTCCTAATTTCTCTTATTTGTTCAGGTAGTATTTTCTTGGACTTTTTACATTTTCTATCGTGTCATCGGCAAATAAAGCCAGTTGTTCTTCCTTTTTGGCCAGTATGCTTTTTTGCTTTCTTGCTTTATTACAGTGGCTAGTACTTCCAGAATAGCGTGGTGAGAATGGGGATCCTTGCCTCGTTCCCAATCTTGGAAGGAAAGCATTTGATATTTTGCATTAATTACAGACATAAGCTTTCTGTAGGTGCCCTTTTTATATTAAGGATATTCACTTCCATTTCAAGTTTACTAATTTTATCATGAATAGAAAAATATTAAGAAACATTTAATGCCTAATCTAGCAAAGCAATTGTATGGTTATTACATTGATTTAAGTAAGCAGTATCCTCTTGCATTATTTTTAGTGGCTGTTCTATAATCTCCTGAAACTGTAAGGAATATTCATCAGTGTAACTTTATCCACATTTTTACTGAGCCCAATCTGCAAAAATATAATAGGCAGCTAGGGATGGGCCCTTGAAATACATCTTGATTTAAGTAATGTATCAAAAACTGATGTGATAAAGAATTATTCTTGCAAAAAACCACAGGTCCAGGTGATGTTACAGAAATGTTTTAATGAATATTCAAAAACTGCTAATTCCTGTGTTAGACAAATTATTCCAAAAAATAGAAAAAGAGCAAAAACTAATTAGCTCATTTGATGAAGTTAGTGTGACTCTGGTTCTAATATCAGGTGAGAACAGCACAAGAAAATATAGAGCCATTTAATTTATGAACATGAATTCTAAAATATTAAAATCTAACTTGGGATAAACAAATCCAACTTGGCTTTTTAAAAAAAAAATTCATGATTAGGTAAGATTTATTCCAGAAATAAAAAGACGATTAAACATCAAAAATCTATTAGTACATTACATCAAGACACTAAGGGCAAAAAACGATATAATTATTTCAATAAATGTAGAAAATATATTTAATAAAATTATATAATAATTCTTAATTACTAGATAGAAAGTTTAACTTTATTAATAATTTTATTTCCCAAAGCTATAGAAAATCTTAAATTTCTGGAGAAAATTTACTCCCTTTAAGATTATGAGCATGACAAGATACCCTACTATCACTGCTAATGTTTGGGCCCATTCCTCAAGGCAATTAACGTTCTTGCCAGCATTTAAAAAAAAAATTTTTTTTTTAAAGCAGGCTCTAGGCTCTGAGCTGTCAGCACAGAGCCCTACGCGGGGCTCAAACTCACTAACCGTGAGATCACGACCGGAGTCAAAATCAGACACTTAACTGACTAAGCCACCCAGGGGCCCCTTAGAATTTTTTTTAGTGTTTGTTTATTTTTGAGAGAGACAGCTAGAGACAGAAAGAGACAGAGCATGAGTGGGGGAGGGGCAGAGAGGAAGGCAGGCAGGCACAGAATCCGAAGCAGGCTCCAGGCTTCAAGCTGTCAGAACCGGGCTCAAACCCAAAAAGTGTGGGCTCATGACATGAGCTGAAGGTGGGACGCTTAACTGACTGAACCACCCAGGTGCCCCTTGTCATCAATTAATAAAAGAAAACAAGATATGTAAAAACAAGAAGGGAAAAGATAAAAGTGCCATTGGTTTTCAGAGACAACATCATTATTTATATGAGAAACAAATAAGGTTTTACAGAAATGGATGAGCGGATCCTAAAATTCATATGGAATTGCCAGGGACTCAGAAGAGCTACACCAATGTTGAAAAAAGAAGAAAGTGGGAGGACCCCTACTTCCTGATTTCAAAACTTATTAGAAGTTACACTAATCAAAACAGTGTGGTATAGGCAGAAGAAATGATATATAGATAGGTCAACGGAATAGACTTGAAAGTTCAGAAATAAACCCATGTATGTATGAATAATTATTTTCTATAAGGTTGCCAAAGCTATTCAATGGAGAAAGAATAGTCTCTTCAATACATGATTCTGGGATAACTGGATATCCACATTCAGAAGAACAAAGTTGGGCCTCTACTTCACACCACATACAAAAAATAAATTCAAAATGCAGCAAAGACTGAACTGTTAAGACACATAACTAGAAAACTCTCAGAAGAAAACATAGGAGTAAATCTTAATGATCTTGGATATGGCAATGTAATCTTATATAAACACCAAAAGCCCAGGCAATTAAAGAAAAAAAATTGGGAATCCTCAAATTTAAAACTGTTCTACATCAAAAGATGTGACTAAGAAAGTGAAAAGACAACCCACAGAATTTGAGACAGTATTTGAAAAATCACCTGATAAGGGATTTGTATAGAGAATATATAAAGAACTCTTATAACTCAATAATAAACACAACCCAGTTAAAAAAACTGGTAAAGAATCTGAATAGACACTTCTCAAAGGAAGATATAAAAGCAGTCCATAAGGATGGGACCAAATGCTTGACATCTTTACTCCTTAGGGAAATAATATCAAAACCTCAATAAGAGGCCACATTACACCTAGTAGGAAGGCTAGAATTTAAAAAGTGGAAAATAAAAAATAATGGTGAAGATATGGAAAAATTAGAACTCACATATATTGCAGGTAGAAATGTAAAATGGTGCTGCCACTGTGGAAAAGTTTCTTAAGACGTTAAACATAAAATATAAAACATATGACTCAACAATTCCATTACTTAGGTATCTCCCCAAGAGAAATGAAAATGTATGTCCACACAAAATTTTTACATAAATTCATAACAGCCAAATATTGGAAACACATTAAATGTCAATAAACTGCTGGACAGATAAAATGTGGTATATTATCTATACAATGGACTACTACTCAGCAATACAAAGGAAGAAACCACAGAATCGCTACATCACAGATGAACTTTAAAACATTACTCAGAATTAAGAAAGCCAGACACAAAAGACCATATGTTATATAATTCTATTTCTATGAAATGTTCGAAAGAGGCAAATTTACAAATAGAAAGTAGATTAGGGTTGGGCCTAAAAATAGGGATTAACTGTAACTGGGCATGAGGGTTCTTGGAGGGGGGGATGAAAATGTTCTAAAAACAATTTATGGTTATGGTTGTACAACCTGTTAAATTTCCTAAAAATTCAATTATATACTTGAAATAAGTGCTATGTAATATACATCACAATACAGTTAGACAACACACACTAACACTACATGTTTTACAAGGTCATACACAAATAGAAAGGTATGAATTGAACATACCAGAATGGCAGGCTACACAGGTGTGTTTTTGCAGGGGAATAAGAGGGGAATGAGAGTGGGCTAAAAATGAATTTATAAATTACTAAATGAATTATTCTAAACAAGAGTCTGGTCTCCATGAAACAATGGTGTTTATAAAATATGAACATATGATCAATCCTCTGGAAATGAGGTTTTAAAAGTAAACTACAGTAAATATTTTTATATATTTATAAAAAGGAAGAAACAATAATTCCACCTAACTTCTTTTTTTGGCAGACACTAAACTAAGTCATAGAATTTAAAAATGACTTCATGTGACCTGAATTTGTTGTGATAATGCTGCTTAAAAAATATTTGAAATGCAGTGAATACTCCAAAACTCATTAAGTTCTAAGGCAAGAGAAAGAACACAGAATTTTAAAAAGACAAGTACACCCTGAATGGTGTGGGCTAAGTACCTTACAACTTCAACACGTTGTTAGATATCTGGGACACTACAATGAATTATACAAACATACAACCCCGCAAAGACAATGATAAAGAAATATTGACCTTTAAGGACTTGGTAACGACAGAAAATCACTTTTTCCTAAAGTGGGAAATCATGACATCCCATGAAATCATGAGTCCTATGAAAAGGTCTGCCTAAAAAAGGCTTCCTGGTCAAATAAATTTAGAAATTCTTCACAGATATTCCCCTGCTAATGTATTCACAATATATTAATGTATTAAAGTCTCTAAGAACAAAGTCTCCAAGACTTTCAAAGAATAAATCCCAAAATCCTTGCCTCATATAACATTTTTTCATATTAAGAGGAATATACATTATTAGAAAATGCATTAAATATGTTATTTGCTCAAAAATGCATTCAACAAATATCTATTGAACATCTACTATGGGCCAGACCTTGTTCTACGTGCTTAAAATTTCAGCAGTAAAATCAATTTTCATGCCCTCATGGAAATTTACCTTGCAATGGTATTACAGGTTTCATCCATATTTTTTCTTATTATATGAAGTGATAATGTTGTCAAATGGGCACAAATATCAAAAGGGAGAAAAAGTGAGAAAAGCAAGGAAGTATGTGAAACAATGTGTTTACACAGGATGGGTGAGATGAACTTAGTTACTTATTTTCTAAACAGACACCAACTTAAAGACCAATAGATTATAGCCAGACTATTCACTTACATGAAATGTTTAAAATAACTAAGCACTTCTATAATGGGATATGATGCAGTCATATCATTCACATGATTGACATGGAAAACAAATTTAAGGAAACTGCACAAGAGGGGTGCCCGTGTGGCTCAATGGTTGAGTGTTGGACTCTTGATTTCAGTTCAGGTCATGATCTCAGGCGTGTGGGATCAAGCCCTGTTTTGGGCTGTGCGCTGAGCATGGAGCCTGCTTAAAATTCCCTTTCTCCCCCTCTTTCCCGCTCATGCTCTCTAAAATAAAAATTAAAAAAAAAAAAACTGCAGAAGATTATGTATGTAGAATAGGATTCATTTGTTTAAAAAAGGATTTTCTAGACAGTCTTTTGTTTATTAATTTTTAGAGAGAGCATGGTGGGGGAGAGGCAGAGAGTGGGACGGGGGATGGGGTGGGGGAGAATCTTGAGCAGTCTCCTAGCTCAGCACTCAGCCCACCGTGAGGCTTGATCTCACAACATCGGGATCATGACCTGAACAGAAATCAAGAGTTGGACCCTCAGGGGACTGAACCACCCAGGCATCCCTAGAGACAGTCTTTTAAATACAAATTTATTTGTATAGGACAAAAAAATCACTGAAAAGACAAAACTTTTAACAACAGGGAAGCTAAAATAGTTGGTATGAGCCTTTTTTACCTTTGTGTATGAATTCATTTTTTAAACAAGACCATATATAACTTTTATAATGAAATTAATTTTAAGATTGACTTATTATACATATTTCCAAGCAAAGCATAAAAGGTGAAGGGAGGTGGGAGTGGTAGGATTTTTCTTCTAGGTTTGAGAATATTTAACTGAAAAAAGGACAAAGCACAGCTCTGTAAACAGTGTAAACAGTGGTTAGGAAAATGCTTCACAGAGAGGAGCTTTTAGGTGATTAGGCACTTTGAAACAAAAGGATTGAGAACAACAACAACAGGACGTGACTGATGGTTAATCTTCTGTGACAACTACAGGCTGATTGATACACAGAAAAATAAGACCACTAAGAAAAAAACTAAAACAAGTACCTCTGAAAAAAGCTGAATAGAGACGACTTGCGGTGTTTAAGCATTATCCTCTCATTTCAAATATTTAATGTAGCAAGTTAATACCCGTTTTTCTAATTAGAAGTATTAAAACTTCATTTAAAATTGAAAATTACCTTTCTTATAAGGTGGTTTTCCGTATCTGCCACATATATGATATTATTCCTTATGGCTACACCCTGTGGCGAATTAAAAGTTGACTCTGAAAATGTTCCATCTTTTCTTCCAGGGTTGGGTCCTAAAAGACAAGACAGCCACAAGACAAATTTTTTCCTCTTAAAAAGTTATCGCAAATTAAACACCCCCAATTTTGCTTTTTTCTGTTTTTTTTCCTTTCTTTTCCTTTTTTTATATCTATATAGGAAGATAGAAGCTGAACCTATCGTGGTAATAATTTTTTATAACATATGCAAATTAAACCTAAATAAATAATAAATAAATAAGACAGTATTTAGAGCTCAGATTTTAATATAAATAGCATGATAGTTTTACCTAAAAACTAGTGTTTCCCAAGATCTATTTTTCTCAAGAGTAAGTTTTGCTAATGACAGGGTTTGCTGGATAATGGTCACTAGTGCACTTTAGTAGCATATATCAGAAGAGAATATTTCTATTTTTTATTTTTTTTTCAAGTTTATTTATTTATTAGGTGCCTGGGTGGCTCAGTCAGTTAAGTGTCTAACTTTGGCCCAGATCATGATCTCACAGTTTGTGCGTCTGAGCTCCGTGTAGGGCTTTGAGCTTATAGTTTGGAGACTGCTTCAGATCCTCTGTCTCCCTCTCTAACCCTCACCTGCTCACGCCTGCCCTCTCTCTAAAATAAACAAACATTAAAAAAATTAGTTTAGGGGTGCCTGGGTGGCTCAGTCAGTTGAGCATCCAACTTTGACTCAGGTCATGATATTGCGGTTTCTGAGTACAAGCCCCACATTAGGCTCTGCACTGACAGCACAGAGACTGCTTAGAATTCTCTCTCTCTCTCTCTCTCTCTCTTTTCCTCTCTCTGCTTGTGCTCTCTCTCAAAATAACTAAAGTTAAAAAAAAAATCTGTTAAACCACAACTAACCAGTATTTCCTAAGTGTATATCTGGCCACAGAAGTCTTTTGAAAAACTACTATAGAAAAATTACTAATTTATCACAAGATAACATTACTCCTAAAACCATGTTTGGGAAAGGTAGCTTGCTGCTGGTTTCTCTGTTTACAAAGGAGAATATTCATTTACACTATTTTGAAAATTATAGAATTAAAAACCTTCTAACCATTTAAATTCCATCTACTATACTAGATAATTTTTGAGCAACAGTTCTTATAAGTACTTGTCTTAAACCCAAACACCAAGTTGCCCAAACAAAAGAAACACAAAATACAGAACTCTAACAAAAATGAAAAAGAAGAAGTGTGAAAAATTAAAGAGCTAAGGGAACAATATCTAGGCATGCTAAGAATAGCATCAGGGCTTAAGAATAAGACTAGTTTATTTACATTAGGAATGCAGATACCCCTACTTTATGGACTAATGCAGTATAGGTTACTAAAGCAGGATTGCAAAGAGATGAGTAACTTTTTTTTTGGACTATTATGTTATTAGATGTCAATTCAGCCTGGATAAGCAGGATTAATAACAATGTACTTAACAGATTTTATTACCTATGTAGATGTACTGAGCCCATTTTAGATCTAAAACCAGGAAGATATATTTCAATACATTTCCTTGAGCTGTTTTTTTTTTTACTTTAAAATATATTACATATCATAATTAGAAGCAAACATTACCTCCAATGCTGTACTGAATTTGTCCATTCTTCCAGACGACCAAAATTCTATGATGTCCAGTGTCTGCTATTACCAATCTATTAGAAACATGGTCTACTGTTACTTTGCCAGGAAACAGCAATGGTGAAGGTGGCAAAGAATCTTTATAGAGTTTTATTTCAATTGTATTATTTCTGATCTGTCCCCTGTCTTTATAATATTTTAAAGCTATTGAAGTATATAAAAATAATTTATCTTTGTGTCCCTCTCCAATCAAAGAAAATAACATATTTCCACGAGGTCCAACTATGACCAAAGTTGGCCAGCAGGAGACTTCTAATTCTTGCCAAAGGCTGGCATCTGCATCATTAACCACAGGGTGGGTGATGTTGTATCGAAGAACGGCGCTCTTAATGTTATCCAGGACTTTTTCATTTGGAAACTTAGCCGAATGAACACCAACAATCAGAAGACCATCTAAATGGGAAAAATTATAAGTTAAACGTTATGAAGTATTCAAGTCTGAATGTCACCATCTACACAATTAGATTATAGGTCATTAACAAACAGTCCAGAGATTTAAAAAAAAAAAAAAAAAGGCAGAACTAAGTGTCTTCAATTGCATTTAAACCATGTATTAAAAAAATTAACACTCAAGTATCATGACACTCTTGATAACTACATAAAAATAAATATGATCAAAATCATGTGCCTCTTTCAGGATTAAACCGCTTTGTGCCCTTTATCTAGACAAAGTTTAAAAAACATTAATTTCTTATGAAGATATTGAAATGCTGTGATTTTTTTTTTCTCCACCTATTATAAAAGCCCCTGTGAAATTCATAGTGACTATCTATGACTGCTTTTTGTTAGTATTTATTGTCACATTATCCTCTTAGATTTTTCTGGCCTTTCCACATTACAGATTAACAGAACGAATATAAGCAAGATATTCCTATAATATTAAGGTCTTTGATTTATTTAAAATTCCTATTATGTGGTTTTTAGAACAAGGCTTAATTGTAGATAGCAGAAAAAAAAAAGGAAAAAGTGTTCAGCTGGATTCAGAGAAAAAACTCAATACTGACTATAGAGGTAATAATGGCTATGTAAATTACAATCTCTCAACATACTCATCAAAAACTAAGCACATCAGCATAAAGAAATAAAACCATACAAATTGGGAGGTGTAATTTCCTAACAGACCATCCTTCCATTTGCAACTATTAACTCCTAACAAAAACACAGACATCACATATGTACACATACCCCTCACCCCTGCTTGAGGACAGAGAAAAGTAAACAAAAGCAGGTAGACTGTTGGGGGAGGGGTGAGTTTCAAAACTTGGAAAAGCAAACCATGAAAGGGAGTTTCCAGTTTTATTTTCCCCTTCATGGCTTTGCATTGAAGGTAGACCCCAGTTTGGGAGCAACACAGGTGGCTAAGACTATGGAGACCCCTTTCTGGCCCAAGGAGGCAGGGAAACTGGAGAGTGTGGGGGAAACCCCAAGGTGAAGAGAGGTGGAGAAGGTGTCTCCCCATTTTTGAGAATGAGCACTGACAAGTCTATGCACATACTACACACATGTGAGGCAGCCCTACAACGATACAGCAAAAGCTTAAAGAACCAGGAAGTGAACTGCTGGCTGATTAAAGAGACATGGAGCTGATGGAAGAACAGACGGAACTCTGACTTTGCACCAACAAATGTGAATGCCTACAAAAACAACTGACAGACACCAGCTCCAAAACGACACAGAAGTTTGAATTAGCAGACAAAAGATGGTAAAGGAACTCTAACTATGCTCCGTGAGGGAAAGAAAAACACACTTGAGGGGCTCCTGGGTGGTTCAGTTGGTTGACCGTCTGACTCTTGATCTCAGCTCAGGTCAGGATCCCCAGGGTCATGAGACTGAGCCCCGAGTTGGGCTCCAAGCTGAGTGTGGGCCTGCTTAAGATATTCTCTCTTTCCCCCTCTGCTGCTCTCCCTGACTCTCACTCCCTATCTCTCTCAAAAAGAAAAAAAAAGATTTAAAAAGAAAAACACACTTGACATGAATGAAAAAATAGAAAATAGAATAGGAAATAGAAATAGAAAATAGAAGAACTAAATGAAAATTTTAGAACTCAAGAATACCATATTTAAAATAATTCACTGAATGAGCTCAGTGGCAAAAAAAAAAGATGACAGAGAAAAGAGTCAGTAAACCTAAAAATAGCTCAACGGGAAATTATCCAATCTAAGGAGCGCAAAGAAAGAAGACTGAAGAACAAAAATGAACAGACCCTCAGGGACCTGTGTAACAGTTTTAAGTGATCTAATGTACGTGGATTTGGAATCACAGAAGGAGAAGACAAAAAGATTGGGGCAGAAGAAATATCTGAATAAGGCCAAAACTTCCAAAATTCATCTGAAGATATAAATTTACAGAAAACCCAGAAATGGACTTACAACTATATGGTCAGCTACTCTTCGACAAAGCAGGAAAGAATATCCAAAGGAAAAAACAGTCTCTTCAACAAATGGTGTTGGGAAAATTGGACAGCGACATGCAGAAAAATGAAACTGGACCACTTTCTTACACCATACACAAAAATAAATTCAAAATGGATGAAAGACCTAAATGTCAGACAGGAAACCATCAAAATCCTAGAGAACATAGGCAGAAACCTCTCTGACCTCAGCCGGGGCAACTTCTTACTAGACACGTCACCAAAAGCAAGGGAAACAAAAACAAACATGAACTATTGGAATTCACCAAAAGCTTCTGCACAGCAAAGTAAGCAATCAACAAAATTAAAAGGCAGCCTAAAAAATGGGAGAAGATATTTCTTTGCAAATGACACATCTGATAAATGGTTAGTATCCAAAATCTATAAAGAACTTATCAAACCCCAAAAACAAACAACTGAGTTAAGAAATGGGCAGAAGTCATGAATAGGCACTTTTCCAAAGAAGACATCCAGATGGCTAACAGACACATGAAAAGATGCTCAACATCACTCATCATCAGAGCAATACAAATCAAAACCATGGTGAGATAACCACCTCATAACTGCCAGAATGGCTAAAATTAACAACACAAGAAACAACAGGTGTTGGCAAGGATGTTGTTGGAGAAAGAGGAACCCTCTTGCATTGGTGGGAATGCAAACTGGTGCAGCCACTCTAGAGAACAATATGGAGGTTCCTCAAAAAACTAAAAATAGAACTATCCTGCAATCCAGCAATTGCACTATTAGGTATCTACCCAAAGAATACATAAATACAGATTTGAAAGGGTACATGCACCCCAATGTTTACAGCAGCATTATCAACAATAGCCAAACTATGGAGAGAGCCCAAATGCCCATCAACTGATGAATGGATAAAGAACATGTGGTATTTATGTACAATGGAATATTACTCAGCCATCAAAAAGAATAAAGTCTTGCCATTTACAATATGGATGGAGCTAGAATGTATTATGTTAAGTGAAATAAGCCAATCGGAGAAAGACAAATACTATATGACTTCACTCACATGTGGAAACAAAACAGATCATATGGGAAGGGTGGAAAAAGAGAGAGGGAAACAAACCACAAGATACTCTTAACAATAGGGAACTGAAAGTTGATGGAGGGAGGTAAGTGGCAGATGGGCTAGATGGGGGATGGGTATTAAGGAGGCCCCTAGTTGTGATGAGCACTGGGTGTTATATGCAAGTGACGAACCACTGAATTCTCCTCCTGAAAGTTTCTGCACTGTACGTTAACCAAATAAAATTTAAATTAAAAAAATAAAATAAATTTACCGAATTCAAGAAATTCACTCTAAATAGGATCAATTAAAAGAAAATACACAAAAACGACCCAGTGATCGGTGGTTACTTAGGGCCTGGGAAGAAGGGTGGTAGGGACAAGTGGGAAAAATTATACACTTAAAATATGTGCAGTTTACTACATGTCAATTATGTCACAATAAAGTTCTTAAAAAAAAAATAGCATGAGCTCTGGAGTCAGGTTCCCTATAATCAAATTCTGACTTTACCACTTGCTGAATTACTTTGGGCAAGTTACTTAATTTCTCTGGGCATCAGTTTTCATATTTGTAAAACTTGGAAAATAATAATAACTGCCTCATAGGTCAGTTTTGAGGATTAAGAGATAATCCAATTAAGGTATTTAGCATAGTACCTAGTATACTATAAAAGCTTAATGAATGTTGCTATTATTTAAGTTATAAGTACAAGGATGGATCAGTTGGTTAAGCATCCAACTTCGGCTCAGGTCATGATCTCAACATTTGTGAGTTTGAGCCCCACATTGGGTACTTTGCTGTCAACAAAAAGCCCGCTTTGGATCCTCTGTACCCCTCTCTCTGCCCCCACCCCCTGCTCATGCTTGCTCTCTCTCAAAAATAAAAAAAAATGAAAAAAAAAGTTATAAGTACAAAGATAACCAATAAAATACAACTTTTTCTAACGAAAGCAATTAGTAAAATAGCAAAGAAAATACATCGTTAAGAAACAACAAATAAAACCGAATACATATAATGAACATGCATGATAATAAATAAATATGAATGGGCTTAACTCAAAAAAAATGGGGGGGGGTGCGCCTGGGTGGCTCAGCAAGTTAAGCTTCCAATTTTGGCTCAGGTCATGATCCCGAGGTTCGTGAGTTTCAGCCCCATGTCAGGCTCTGTGCTGACAGCTGGGAGCCTGAAGCCTGCTTCAGATCCTGTGGTTCTCTCTCTCTGCCCCTCCTCCACTCACACTCTGTCTCTCTCTGTCTCTCAAAAATAAACAGACATTTAAAAAAAATTACAAAAAAAATTTCTTTGGATTTTAGGAAGGTGCGTATTTTTATTCCAGGGGTTACCTTTGTATTAATACTTTTTATCATGTTATAAAAGTATTAATCCCCATTTTTCATAACCTTTTATTATCTGGTCAATCATTCTTAAATGGCATCATTTAATTTCACCTATTACCTATACAATAATCGCTAGTTTTCTTTAGTTGTACTCTTTCTACTTTTGTTAGAATAGGATTTTATATTCTTCTACCCACGGGTGGCAGATTTATATTTTGTCACTTTGGCTACAGTGGAAGTATGTTCCAGTATCCTAGTCCCTGCCTAGTTCTGAGTTATCCCGTCCTGTATGAGATGCTTTGTGAGCGAAGGGAAGGTGTAAAGGCAGCAGCAGCTGTATATTCTCTTCTGCTTGGAAGACGGTGCAGGGCGCCAGGTGCTCTTGCATTTCACGTCCTTGGTAGCTCACCTGCAGGCTCACTTTGCTGGCGGGTGGGCTGTGGGACAGGAGCTAGGCCCCACAGCTGTACCACGGCTACTGCCAGATCTCCCCCCTCAGCTTCTCCAACTCTTGGATCAGATGAGTGTTCAGCTCCACAACAAAGGACACCCACTTATTCTGATGGTCACTGCACTACGTAGATTGGATGCTTACATGGGCTCCAGTTTATGCGATGCTTGCTCTCCCTGACTTCGTATCCGTCCATCTTTCCATTTCAACTGCCTGACCTGCCTGATTTCAAGCTGACGCACCAGACACACAAGTAACAGTCACATGCAGACTGGATAAGCAGTTCCCACAACTATGCATGGTCAAGTACCTATAATAAATCCTTTATTATTTCTCATCACTGCTAGTGATTCTGCTTCTCTAATAATACCCTAACACACCAACACTGTAAATCCCCATTTTGGTCTTAGCTTTATGAGTACATGTATGAAATCTTTATCCATCCACCTGGCAGTTTCCTTAGTCACCCCTGGCTAGAAGATGCCATCTTTCAAGTACATTCACCAGAAAGCAGATTCACAGGTGCATCTACTCACAGGTGATTCTCTGAGTTCCTGGATATTCAAAACTAGTTTTCTATAACCCTGATAGACTCTTGAAAGAGAGCTGGTTAAATGTAATACCCTTGGTTTGTATTTCTCTATGTAAGCTTCTTGAAATGTACTGTTGGGGCGCCTGGGTGGCTCATTCAGTTAAGCATCTGACTTCAGGTCATGATCTCACGGTTTGCTGAGTTCAAGCCCAGCATCAGAGTCGGTGCTGACAGCTCAGAGCCTGGATGGAGCCTGCTTCAGATTCTGTGTCTCCCTCTGCCCCTCCCCGACTCACACTCATGTCTGTCTCTCCCTCTCTCTCAAAATTAAATTTAAAAATTTTTTTTTAAAAATGTACGGTTGCCTTGCTTTGTGTGTTATTCATGTAAAGTCTGTCCTAATTTCCATGCTTTTGAAAGTCACTGTTTTTCCTGGAGGCCTACAGATATTTTTTAAACAATTTAAAATGTAGTAACTTAAAGTAAGATACTCGTTGGGGTGTTCTGTGTCAATTTTCCCTGGTATCTGATAGTACCTTTCAATATGTAGATTCAAGGTTTCTTTTATTTCCAGAGCATTTTCTTGGATTCTAATTTTACATACTAGTTTTGGTCAGTTGTTTTGATTGATTTTTCTTCAGTCTCCAAGTAGCCTTATGTTGCATCTCTTATGCTTGTCTTTCATTTCAATCATTTCCTCTGTTTAACTTCTTTAGCTTATTTTCATTCTCTAAGTTTGTTCTTCTCCCCTACTTTACTCCAATGCCTCTTACTGCATTTTTATATGAATTTACTGCCCCTTTAGGCACCTTGTAATTTAGTCTTCATTTATAAAATAATTTGGACTTTTTTTCTCCTATTTCTTTTCTGAATTCAACCCTCCTTACCTCTTGCAGTAGGGTGGGATGGGGGACATTTCCATTCTTAGTTTTTGAATTTCTGATTCAAGATCCTTTTTAATTATTCTTAAATGCTGTTTGAAGATATGTAATTCAATATGGAGGACTGTGTTACAGTTTTTGTAAATTTTGTGACATTTTTAAGTAAGAATGTTCATCAACACTTCAACTCTAAATTACATTTTCAGCTGGATGTGATGTTTTTTAATATTCCCATCTCATTTTGTGGACAGGTCTCCTAGATTGAGAGCACACTTTTCTGACAGTTCCCTTTTTCTGTGCAGTTTCATTTTTGGATAGCATTGTTGCAAGGAGGGGTTGATGTGTATTTTCTCTTTTCCTTCCTGCAAGATCCTTAACTTTTTTTTTTTTTTTTAAAGCAGACGATCCTCGAGGTTAAACCACATCTCTATATCTGATTCCCTCCAAGAAGCAATGTTTCTCTGAGGCTTCTGTTCTTAGTCCCATACTCTTTCAAGAGCTGGTGCTATGATCCAAACATGTGTTCAGTATTTTGCATTTAGTGTTGGAGTTTCTCTTTCTACTGGTAAGGGGGTTACTCTGTGCTTAGCCCAAGACCACCCTTTTTTTTCATTGAGTCTTTTTTCCCCCCATGGAGTCTTTTAAGACTCCCCCATCCCTGTTCCAGCACCTGCAGGCTTGCAGCATGAGGTCCTTTAATGGAATTCAGTTTATTTCTCAACCTTCAGTAATTTGAAAGCCATGATATTCTCTGTCTCCTAGTATTGCTGAATGCACGATCAAGTGTGGTTTTGTTTACTCCTTGTTGTATTTATGTTTGAGAGAGAGGAAAAGATAAGTGGGGAGATTCAAAATTAGGTGACCTCCATTCTCCTCCAAAACCAGAATCAGGAGAAATAGATTTTTGTTTTTAACATCAGATGTATTGAGATATAATTTATTTAAATTTTGTCCCTCAATACTTTAGCTATATTTTATTTAATCAGTTAAAGTAAAACCAGCCCCTTACTTAATGGAGAAAAATAAGAAGTATTTCCAAATAAGATGAAGAACAAGGCAAAGAGGCCCACTGTCTACTACTATTAAATAATGAATTGGGAGGGAGCTGTTAGCCAATAAAATTAGACAAATCAATTATAGACATAAGATTTGGAAAATTTCTTTGCAAATAATATAGCATGTTAGGGAAATCATAGAGAATTACAAAACTAAACCAGATAATAAAAGATTTAGGAAGTAGAATATAAAATTAACAAAAAATAATACAAAATTAACAGATAAAAATCAATATCTTTTATATACCTATACATTAACCAGTTGGGAGTATATAATGGTAGACAAAACCCCACTTAAAGTGAATAGCCAGAAATACAAGAAAAGATTTTTTAAACACATTCTAAAATATAATTTAAAACTACATCAAGGGGTACCTGGCTGGCTCAGTTAAAGCACGCAACTCTTGATCTTGGGATCATCAATTTGAGTCCCAAGTTGGGTGTAGAGTTTACTTAAAAAATAAGTAAAACTACACAAAGATACTATCCTTTACTTATTAGATCAGTACAAATTTAAAAAGTGTGTCAACCATACACAAAAATAAACTCAAAATGAATGAAAGAATGAAATGTGAAACAGGAAACCATCAAAACCCTAGAGGGAAAACAGGCAACAATCTCTTTGACCTTGGCCGCAGCAACTTCTTACTCTACTTCTCCACAGGCACGGGAAATAAAAACAAAAATCAACTACTGAGACCTCATCAAGATAAAAAGCTTCTGCACAGTAAAGGAAACAATCAACAAAACTAAAAGGCAACTGACAGAATGGGAGAAGATATTTGCTAATGACATGTTGGATAAAGGGTTAGTATCCAAAATCTATCAAGAACTTACCCAAACTCAACACTTGTGAAACAAATAATCTAGTGAAGAAATGGGCAGACGACATGAACAGACACTTTTCCAAAGACGACACCAGATGGCCAACAGACATATGAAAATATGCTCAATATTGATTATCATCAGAGAAATACAAATCAAAACCACATTGAGATACCACCTCACACCAGTCAGAGTGGCTAAAATTAACTCAAGAAACAACAGATGTTGGTCAGGATGTGGAGAAATGGAAACTCTCTTGCACTGTTGGTGGAAATGCAAACTGGTGCAGCTACTCTGGAAAACCGAGTGGAGGTTCCTCAAAAAATTAAAAATAGAATTACCCTATACCCAGCAATAACATTACTAGAAATTTATCCAAAGTATACAGGAGTGCTGATTTATACAGGCACATGTACCCCAATGTTCACAGCAGCACCATCAACAATTGCCAAATTATGGAAAGAACCTAAATGTCCATCAACTGATGAATAAAGAAGATGTGGTATATATACACTATGGAATACTACTTGGCAATGAGAAAGAATGAAATCTGGCCATTTGCCAACAGTGTGGATGGAACTGGAGGGTATTATGCTAAGTGAAATAAGTCAGTCAGAGAAAAACAGATACCATATATTTTCATTCATATGTGGAAGTTGAGAAACTTAACAGAAGACCATGGGGAAACGGAACGGGGAAAAATAGTTTCAAACAGAGAGGGAGGCAAACCATGAGAGACTCTTAAATACAGAGAACAAACGGAGGGTTGATGGGGTGGGGGGCCAGGGAGCAGGGAAAATGGGTGATGGGCAAGGAGGAGGGCACTTGGGATGAGCACTGGGTGTTGTGTGGAAGCGATGAACCACGGGAATCTACTCCTGAAGCCAAGAGCACACTGTATACACGGTATGTCAGCTAACTTGACGATACATTTAAAAAAAAAAAAAAAAAAAAAAAAAGGCATGTCAATACATTTTACTGGAGTGGCAGTGGGAAAAGAGGCACCCTCACAGTCTATTAGGAATACAAACCAGGACAGCCCTCCTGGCGCACAATTTGGCAATACCCAACAAAACTATACTATATGCATTTAACTTTGATCCAGAAATCCCACTACTAGGAATTCACCCTTAAGATATGCCACCAGCAATACAAAAACATATCACAAGGTTATTCACTGTAACTGCTAAATACTGGAAACAACCTAAGGGCCAACACATAGGACAGGACGGTGAGTGAATACATTTTGGCGTACACAGACACATATGTACACACACACACACACACACACAAAATGGAGTGCTATGTAGCTATAAAATAATCGGGAAATTCTCTGTATGGAGTGGCTGCCAGGATAAACTGTTACATTAAAATAGCAAAACACCCCAATACATCTAGAGTAGGTCACTGTTAATATTTTTAATTTTTTTAAATGTTAATTTATTTTTGAGAGAGGGAAACAGAGCATGAGCAGGGGAGGGGCAGAGAGAAAGGGAGACACAGAATCTGAAGCAGGCTCCAGGCTCTGAGCTGTCAGCACAGAGCCCACGCAGGGCTCAAACTCACAAGCAGTGAGATCATGACCTGAGCCGAAACCAAGAGTAGGATGCTTACTTAACTGGCTGAGCCACCCAGGCACCCCAGTATTTTTTTTTAAAAGAGGAAATTAAAAAATAGAAAGAATGGAGCAATGGGATGAAAAGAATGGGAAAACAAACAGGTAGAACAGGTGGTAGATCTTTCTGACTTCCTGACTTTCAGGACCATGCTAAAATTTTACATACTCAAAAACAAATATAATCAACTAAAAATACAAACAGAAACCAGTGAATCTAGCCGTACTTCAAATGAATAACATAACCTCATGGGGAGTAGGGAGGACTAGTCTGAGTAATTTTTTAACTAGTTGGGAGGGACTAGAAGCAAAGACACCCCAGTAGCAATGAGCACAGGCTGTACCCAGTTCTTGGTTTCTCAAACCCATTCCCAATATTCAATACTGAACAGAATCAGAGCTCCTTGGAGAAACGGCTGATTCAGGGAAGGGGGCTGGGAAAGTTTAAGAGGAACCTTTAAATACTTTGTTGTGACAAGTAAGGAAGTGCTCAGAGAATGATAAGGACAGATGACAGCTTGAAAGGACACAGAAAGGACACAGATGACAGCTTGAAGAGGATTCCATTCATCCAACAGGGACAATAGGAGTATCTAAATAATGATTTAGAACCCAATGAATTAAGTAAGAATCCGTGAGTCATGTCTCTCTATATTTTACATGAGTAATATATATATATACACATACATACACGCTAGGTATCAAAATATACATCCATCCATCTATTCCTGGTGATCAATATACCCAACAGTTCTTTGAAGAAGTGAAGGTTAAGTGCAGATGTGAACCATGAGAATGTGTTAACTAAGTGAAGAGAGCAATGAAGGAGATTCCATGGAGAGAAAAACACACGTAAGAGAGCGTATGAGAGTGTATGAAAGAGGGAAGAGACTGAAAAAGTGACTAGGGCAGGGAATGAAGGGGAGCGAGGGATTTAAAGGATCTGGGTTGTTATCCTTAGGAGCAACAGAAGTCCTATGGATAATGAAGTACAAGTCTCAAAGATAATTTACACCAAACTCAGGACTTTCCCCTCCAAACCTGTCCTTTCTATAGTGTTTCCTTTCACTGCATGGCACCATCATCTGTCCAATTATACAAGCCAGACACCTACCTAGGACATCTCTGTTATACCAAAGAGCCCTCTCTCATCACCTACATTTAATCCATGACGAAATCGTCTTAATCTTATCCCTCTATAACTAGTTTCAAGCTGTTATGTCTCACAGGAACACAACAGCCTTGTCACAGATCTCTCACATCCAGTCTTGTCCACTAATTAGTTACCTAACCAGGAGTGGGACTGTTTTTTTTTTTTTTTTAATGTGTATTTCTTTTTGAGAGAGCGAGCGAGCAAGCACGCACAAGCAGGGAAGGGGCAGAGAGAGGGAGACAGAGTCCAAAGCAGGCTCCAGGCTGTGAGCTGTCAGCACAGCGTCTGACACGGGGCTTGAACCCACAAACTGAGATCATGACCTGAGCTGAAGTTGAACAGCTTAACCAACCGAGCCATCCACGCACCCCATGAGTAGGAGCGATCTGTAAACAAACACAAATCTGATCCTGTCACCCTCTTCCAGAAAATGTGCCATTGTTCTTTTTGTAAAAACCCAATCTCCTCTCCCCAGCATGTTCTCCATGCCCTTCCTCCCCTCCCCTCAGGGTGTTGAAGCAAGGTGGCCTTCCTTCAGTTCCTCCAGAATACCATTATTCCTCTCGCTTTAATGCCTTAACAGGCAATCCTCCTTTGGCCTGGAATGTTCTTCACCCTTTCTCACCTAGTAAAACCATACTTTTCTTTTACATCTCAAGCTTAATTTTCACTCTTAAGAAAGGTTTCTTTAATTCCTCCACATTAAACCCCATTATTTGTTTTCATAGCACCCTGTAATTTTCCTTCTTAGTACTAATCAGAAATTATAAAAATAGTTGTGAGTATTTAAGTCTTGCCCTTGTTAGACTGTAATTCCTATTAATTATTTAGGGACCATGCATGTTTTATTATCCACTAGCACGGTACTCAGTAGAAAATAAAACTACGAATAGACAGGCCATAAATACTGAAGAAATTTATATATTTATACAATGTATAAACCATATTTTCTAAATAGAATACCTATATTAATCTACAAAGAAAATTGCCAAATAACAATGCCTCCCATTTTTTTCAGTGTCAATAACCTTAAAGGATAGAGATTTTTCTTAAAATATTTTACTTTTTCTGTTAATTGTTCACATAAAAAATACAATGTCAAAGATTCTTCACTTTATGAATAATTTGCCACCACAGGGATCAAAACTACTCCATTTTAATAAATGATGGAAGGAAAGGAAGAGAGAAGGAGAACGGAGGAAGAGAGAAGAGAGGGAGGGAGGAGGGAAGGAGAAGCCGTATAAAAAGAATAACTGCTTCTAAAACATTAGTAATAACTTCAAAAAATCACTTTAAAAGCTTCAAAGGTCTTAGTTTTCAGAGATATAGATATATAGAATTGTATTAGATTATAATTATACATATATACATTATATTTATATATTATATAGTAGAAAGTATAGTTTAATCATACATGTTGTAATAACCTAGTTAAATGGGAAGATTGAAAACAGTTGAGTTTTACACATTTCAAAATTGTAAATGGAGACATTTTGAGATCTAGAAGACAAGCATCACACTTCACTAGGCAAGAAAAGATAACATGATTCCAAGCAGAATGAATGCTAAATGTCAGGGCCTTAAGGCAAGAGGAACAGGGACACTGAGGAGCCAAGGGAGGCCAGAACACTCTGAGGGAAAAGAAGGGTGTGGAGAAGTAGGATTTTAGGTCTCATACTAAGAGAGATGGAACCATGAACTGAAAAGATCAAGATCACTGAACATTAAAGCACAGAGCCAAAGCAAATTTGAAAAAATTTTTTAGAATTTCAAAAACTGACATTATCCTTTGTCTATCCTGAAACATCCTAAACTGACCAATAAACTGATCAATATTTCCATCATACTTTAACTGTTTAAAAACAGAATAATAGATGTACTGTTGCAAAAAGAAAATGTAGTGGGCAGCTATGAGTTAACATGGCATGCCTGCCTGGTATTCTTCCGAAGGCCTGCTTGCTCATGAGGCTGGCCCATGCCCGGATTTCGGGGGGAGGGGGGAGTGGTTCCCACGATTCTCGGAATGGGGAAGAGTGGCTCACTATGCCTAAACTGTTCGTACAAATAAAATGGTTTATGCTGAACCCTTGCTTTCCTTCTGGGACTCTAGAATTTTTGTACATGCCGCCAGGCAGAAGCTGCCTATTTGGCCAATCCCCAGTAAAAACTCTCGTTGTGTGTCTTTAATGAGAGTTCCTGGTAACATCTCAAATGTGCTAAAACAACTCCTTGCTGGGAATTAAGTTGTGCTGTAGGACTCCACTGAGAGAGGACTCTGGAAGCTTGTGTTTTGTCTCCCCTGGACTTATCCTCTTGCGAGCGTCTTTTCCCTTTGCTGCCTCCACTTTGTATCCTTTAGCTGTTAACAAATGAGAGGATTGAGTCCTTCTAAAGAATTACCAAACCCGGGGCACGTGGGTGGCTCAGTTGGTTGATTGTCCGGCTTCGGCTCAGTTCATGATCTCGCAGTTTGTGGGTTTGAGCCCCGTGTCAAGCTCTGTGCTGACAGCTAGCTCGGAGCCTGGAGCCTGCTTTGGATTCTGTGTCTCCCTCTCTCTCTGACTCTCCCCTACTCACACTGTCTCTCTCTCTCTCAAAAATAAAACACAAAACATTAGAAAAAAAATTAAAAAAAAAATTACCAAACCCGGGGAAGGTCTGGGGAACCCTGATGTACAAGTTACATATGGACTCACTGAAAGGTTCAGTTTCATTATGAAATTAGAACTGCATTCCTCTAATTTTTAATACAGTATAAAACAGAAAAATAGCATCTCCTCCATAGTGAGAATGCCAGCATTTACCTGGTGGTACTCTGGCATTTAGGTTGTTAAGTCTGATTTAATTATACATTAACATACCTCTAGGAGTCACATTTTAAAATATGTCAAGTTTCCTTAATAAATGTTTTCTTATAAAACAAGAGTACTTTTCCTCAATAGCCATTGGGCTACATGTGGGTATTATATAATAACATGCCATTAATGTACCCAGCATAAAAAGGCAAAAACATTTTTATAAACTCTCAAGTAGAAACAGAAAAAAAAGGAAACCAACCAAACCAAAACCCACCTGAGGCACCTGTCAGTTTAATGAAACATGTGCTAAATTATTATGAATTAATAACAAGCTTAGGACACAGCTACGTTCTTAAATCTTTGAAGATCAGAGCCATTCATTACTATTAAATATCTTTTTACTTTAGACTCTGGCATTTATAATGTCTCATGCTATTATGAAAATGATGCTGGTCACAGCTACACTCTTGATTTTAAAAGCTGTCTTAGGAAGAAACTGGGTATGAATTTGGACCCCTTTTGGGCTGGTTTTGGATTAATAATCACTTCCCTCACTTAGCTGCGCATTTCTTGCTTACTGATAAAATGAACTGAATATTCCGTGGAATTTCAAATAGGCTGCTGAATGTCACTTCAAAAACTATTAGCATTGCCGCAAACATGTTCAGAAACCGAGCGGACAGTAATGAGACAAGACCCGTCGCTGTAAGATAGCAAATTAATTTAGTGACAGCTTATTCAACTTTCATGTGATCATCTCTAGGTATGCCTGCTTTTGTGAATATGAATTGAGAGTATCTTTTCAGCAAGAAAAAAATATTTCTAAGTTGCTGGAATTTTCATAAAGTAGCATATTACTGAACATTTCTTTGAAATTACATTGTTGGGACCACTTCAAGTATTTTACTCTTCAGAAGTGTATTGGTATCCAAAAATAATTTTTCTTTTTGTCACAATGTGCTATAAAAATGATGCTTCCAGTAAACCAGTGAAAAGGTTACAAGGATCCATTCCAAGAAGGTCTTGAATTTGCTTCAGGTGTGGGATTAAGTTAACCAAATACAGTCTATTAGGGATGATCTTAATTATGGAACCAGTTCACTGGGATTCTTAACCCAGTCTGGAGTGCTTTTCTAAAACACAGATCTGTCATCCTCCTATTAAACAAGCCAACAAACCAAAAACAACTTAAACATCTCAGTATCTTCAGTGGAAGACAAAGTCCAAGCTACGCATTCTCAATGACCCCACCCTTCACAACGGGGCCGAACCTCGTGTAGCTTCCTCTCCTTCCATCTTTCCCAGGAGCCCCTACAGTAGCCCCTAAAGTCTTGCCACACTGATATTATTTACCTCTCCCCAAGAAACCTACTTTTCCATGTCTCCCTGCTTGTTTATCTGTTGCTTCCTCCTCCTCCCTTTTCATTTTCAGCTGTACGCCTGCTCAGTTTTCAAGTTCCGGCCTGTCTCTTCCTCTGAGAAATCATTTCCAATGCTTCTAGGCAAAATGAATTACTCCTTTCCTCAGGTTCCATAATGCTTTTTATATTCAACTCTGTGGCATATTTCCTCAGTTAGCAGAGTACCCTGCACACACTACATGTTCAATAAATATATTTATTTATAGGAGTTTGATCAAGACACACAGACACCCAAAACTTAGTAGATCATGAGATACTCTTATTTCTTAAATCAATACAGATGAAAATTCGGAAACATGAATTAGTTACCAGGATACTAGAGTTCTTGATAAATCTCATTGACTGGCAATTTCAAGATACAACGTCTTACAATTTGTAAGCACCGTAGGTTTTACTTGCAATGAAGATTTTAACCTATCAGTCCTTTTTCTTTTATCACTCCCTTTTTAAAACTAAGATATCTTTCAATTCTGTGCACATATACGCTGATTTTTACTCTAAGATCATTGACCCTCTCTCCTTTTTATCACTCCAAGTGTGACGCTTCAATTAATTTAAGCCTAATTAAATGGATCTTTAATTAGTTTCATTCACCCCATATGCTCTCCTTTTCAGAAAAAAGTAAACAAGAGGAAAAAGATCTGAAAAAATTTCAAAGTTGTAAAGCAAATACTAAGCATAATCTCTTACATCTTCAGAATTTGTAATACCATAAAAGAGGATTTCCTAGTGTGCTTTGGAAAACATTAACCTTTATAAATCATTTTTTTAATAAAGCAGGGTCAAAGAAAAGGTATCTGCCATAATATTTTGCATTCCACTGTAGTTCATGTCATTTGAAATTAAAGGAAGTCTAATCACATTTCCTAATAACAACTTTAAAACCTTTATATCTTAGTGAGAAGATTAGAATCACAAGTTTCATTTTCTCATAGGACAAATTTAAGTAAGTCTAAATATACATAACAAACTTTTAAAAATACTTGATCATAAAAAAGCAAATCATGACCTAACCTCAGGAAAAAAAAAAACATATATTAAATCTGGTTCTTTAGGAAGGCAAACCATTATCTTTAAGCATAACTCTTCATGAAAAGGTACATGGAGTCCTTAAATCCACTCAAGTCTTGCCAAATGTTCATTCTCCTATGAGCAAATGAGTCAGCTACTTCTCCAGTGCCCGTGCCAGGACAGTCTGTTAGAAACCAATTAAAGGGCAGATACCTTTATCAGAGTATGTGTGTTCTAATGCATGAAGATCAGGCAGTAGGTGAATACAGTTTATGCAGCAGTAGGTGAAGAAATCAAGGATGACTACTTTTCCACACAGATCCTTGTAGACAGAAATAGGCTCTTCCGTGTTCAGCCATTCTAATCCTGAAATTTACACAAAGTAAATTATGATTAAAAGAAAAGGCAAAGATTATTTATCTAAAACTTTCCATTAAAACATAAACCATTATTATTTCTAAGGAAGGGATGGGGGAGTGGGGCAAGATGGGAAAGATGCTCTTATGGGGCAATATGCAAATATACTAAGAAAAAGGTACTAAATTCTTTCAGAAATAGAATTGTCTCTGTGTGAAAGAAAACAAGATCAACACATTTAGGTAAAAACAAGAGTAAATATCAAATATTAAGAGGACCTACGTACACAATCAGGTTCAAATGAGCTTTTTAGAAAGAAGCTCAATCTTAAGAATAGCAAGACAGGACTAAATTCAAAAAGGAACAAGCACTAAAATATAAAGATAAACATACAAAATATCTAATTTCCTAAGAACTAAAATGCTCTGGATTTGAAGGAGACCTTAACCACAAAATATTTCAAATGCAAAGTTAAGCAAAATACACTATTATAGATTTCATGGAAGCAACATTAATATTGATGAAGAATGTGCTGGCTTCCCTCCAGAGAAAAATGGAATCTCATTAATCTGTACTTTTGTAAATCAGAATATATAATTACTTGAGCAGGACTTACAATTTTAACTATGCACTATGCAGATTTTGTTAAATATTAAAAGTACAGCATCTCTATTTAACCAGTTTAGAAAAACAAAGATAATGAGTTTGTTGTTTAAGTAAATGCAGCCACTAGAACTAATTAATTATACCCTGAAGCAGGTATTTAGAATTATTATATAGAAATTGAAAGCCAAAGTTGGGTGGAAGAAGTGTATAATAACAGCTAATGACTAGTAACAGTAACTAGAGTTACTCAATTTAAACAAAATTCTAAAAAAAAAATCTGCAAATCAAACTAGTATTTCTGCCTTAATAGGCCAACTTAGTGAGGTTTTAAGGAGAGTGAGCTCTTAATTATGCATTTTAATAAAGCATTAATTGCATACCAGATCAAGTAATCATATACATTTTTTTAAATGTTTTTATTTATTTTTGAGAGAGAGAGAGAGAGAGAGAGAGAGAGAGACAGACAGACAGACAGCATGAGCAGGGGAGGGTCAGAGAGAGAGGGAGACACAGATTCTGAAGACAGGCTTCAGGCTCTGAGCTAGCTGTCAGCACAGAGCCTGACATGGGGCTCGAACCCACGAACCGTGAGATCACGACCTGAGCCGAAGCCGGACGCTCAACCGACTGAGCCACCCAGGCGCCCCTCAAGTAATCATATAAAACCTCAAACTAATGTATATTTCATATCTTAATGGCAAAATATTTATGACTCTGTCCTTTAAATTTATTTTCTGTAAATAGTCAAGAGTGACTTAAATCAGAGGATATGGAAAGTATTATTAAATGTCTGTTATTGTGCTTACCATGCTTAATAATAAATTTTATAATAACAGTTACAACGAATATAGTTTTTAAAACCTGACAACGTTTGAGACACCTGGGTGGCTCAGTCCGTTGAGCATCCACCTCTTGGTTTCCACTCAGGTCAGGATCTCACCGTTGGTGAGTTCGAGCCCCGCATCAGGCTCTGTGCTGACAGTGTGGAACCTCTTGGGATTCTCTCTCTCCCTTCTCTCTCTTTGCTCCTTCTCCACTTGGTCTCTCTGTCCCTCTCAAATAAAGTTTAAAATAAGCTGCTAACGTTAATTGAGATCTCCTACAAACTAAGAACTTTAGATATAAACCTCTAATCCACGTAATTAAGCTGAAAGGTAAATACCAGTTCTATTTTACAAAGTAGTAAAGTAAGGCTTGGAGAAATCAAGTACCTTGCTTAAAATTATGCAGCTAACAAATGAAGTAACTAGGACGTAATCCCAAATCTGTCTGATTCCATCTATGACACCACAGTTTCCCATAAACACCTACTTCTTTTAAGAAATGAACAAAGCATACTGTTTCTGAGATAATTATGTTTATGACTTCTTGATTATAGGTCACTGATAAACCAAGGAAAAACTCTTATCTACTAGTCTGAGCTCAATAATCAGCTCCGGCAGAAAATCTGACTACGTCAAATACAAAGCCTGAATATTTTGTTCTATTATTTACGAATCACTAAGGTCAAATCTCATGGTAATAAAATACACCCACTGTAAATATAAACCAGACTAGAAAATAAAAACATTGCCCCAGAACCTCACTGGTGACTAGTTTATAACACTATACTATGTAACTAACTTCTTACAACTTTTTTTTATAAACAGGCACATATGTATATTATCTCTTAAAGTTTCTTTGATGGGATAAGCAGTCATGCACCCAATTCTTTAGTAATAATCCCACAATATTTCAAGTCCAGAATACGATTAGCAACTGAAAAAAAAATAAGCATTTTTGAAGGTGGGAGCAAAAGGCTTGGAGAGACACACAAGACTGTTGTCAGAGGCAAGGTTCCGATATACCTCCCATGAGATACTCAACCCTGCCATATCCAACCAATTAACTATACATGTGGTTTCAGTGTGGTGCCAGGAGACATGCCAACACCAACAAAACAATACCAGTCCCAACCAAAGAAGGGAAAGTACGGTCTCATTTATCACAGCGAGATGTGCTTCCCAAGTAGCACTGCGGCGAATATCAGTTCCCTGGTGTTCCAAGCACTCAAAAGCACCGGGATTCAAACCCTGGAGCTAGGTCGTAATTGACTCAGATTTTAAAAATTACAAACGTCATGACTTTGAACGGAGAAGTGTGGCACAGCTAAGACCCTTGCCAATCTGTCTGTATAGTCTGACTTTGGCAGTTATTAGTTGTGAAGCCTTAAGGAAGTTACTTAGCCTTCCTGGGCCTCAGTTTCCTCAACTGTAAGTCTGTTAAGAAGCCTCAATGGGTTGTAGAGAAGATTAAATAGTCCCCTGAAGTGTTTACAACGGTGTGTGGCACAGAAGTGCTAAGTGTCAAGATCACGCACACAGGATGGCAATGACGATGCTGGGCAACCAGACTGCAACGACAGGATGGCATGGACATTTCAATCAGCACCATCCGGACCCACTAAACATTCATGGAATGTCTACTACGTTAACACAAAGCCCGGGCAGGGACTCGGGGTACAGAGGCGAAAGTGCACGTCCCCGCGCTCCAGAAAACCACCTTCTGCCGCCACTTCGGGACCGCGGGAAGCGGCACGGCGGGCGAACAGGTCCCGCGCGGCCGCACTACCCCTGCCTCGCCCCCCGCTTCAGGGGAGGGCACAGTCCCCGAGGAAGGGGAGGTTCCGGGAGGGGTCCCCACCCCGAAGCCTGCCCCTCACCTTCCGGAAACTCGGGCACTGACAAGTCCTGCTCCCAGCCGTCCACCTTCTGCAGATACTGGTAGACCAGGCTGTCCTTCTCCTCCTGGGTGACGGCGTCGAGCAGGGCGTACTCCAGCGAGGTCTGAGCCGGGAGCAGGCCCGCGAGGCTGCAGCCCCGGGCGCCGGCGGCCGCCATGTTCTCTCCGGACGGTCCAGAGGCGGCAGCCGGGCCCGCGGGAGGGTCTCGTGCAGGAAGAGAGGGAGCGCTTACAGTCCTTCGGTTTCAAAACGGCACATTCGCTTCACTCTCCGCCAGCCCCCACTCCACGCAAACGACACCTTTTCTTTTGTAATCATGCATTCCGATGCTACGGTACAAAGTGTTGCAATTCCCGGGCCCGTAATTTAGCCGCCGGCCCAAACCACCCCGCCCCTTCCAGAGTCTCCCGGCACAGCTGAGCCTGGACATTCGGAGCGCCAGATTCAGCATGGAGAAAGCCTGTGGGTCAGCGTTCCAGAAGCTCTAAGAGAACCATCCCCCCAACACGCACACGTCACTTTGGAAATTAGGGGGTTTAGAACAAAAATAAGATAAAATAAAATAAATCCGTAGGACTTAAAAGGACACAAACTTTTTCGAAGTCCCGCCCTTAGACCAGGGTCAGCCGATTCGACACAGCAGTGGCAAGAGGACGCTGTTCCCGCCAAGACACGAGAGGTAAAAGGGGGGTGGGGGGGCGGTTAGGATATCCTCATGGGAGAGATTTTCTTAAGGTTGGGAGTGACCGGCAATGGCTTTGGCTTATACACATATGGTATTTTGTCGCCCCGCAGTGCTGAAAGTGCGAGCGGGGACAGATTGTCAGCGGGGCAGGGGGGTGGGGGACGCCGAGTGGAGCGGACGCAGCTGGAGCTGCTCGCGAGGGTGTGTGGGTGGCAGGTGGGCTGCGACGAGGATCCGGGTGGGCTGGGCTTCCGACTTCAAAAGCCGAGGGCTCTGATGGCTTTTATAGAGCCGGCTGTGCTAGCAGCTCACCCTCTTCTTGCCTGGGAGGTGATAGGCCCCACTCACTGGCCTTGCAGCCTCCTAGGTTCAAAGAGTGGGTAGAGCAGCTGGGAGGCATCAGGCCGGTGAACGTTGGTTTTGAGGCTGGTGGAGGGAGAGAAGGCCTGCCACCAATGGGGCAGACCACTTCTGCAGTCCGGAGTTAGGAGTGTGGGTGGCGTCAGTGCAAGCACAATTTCACATATTTGAATTTTGTTTGTTCACTGTGCAGTGTGTGCTCATTGCTGCTGGAGGAAGATACTGGACTGACCCAGGAAACTGAAGGGGTCGAATATCCAAAAGTCACACAGAAGGGCAATTTTTACCCCCTGAATCGCACACTTCTTTGATTATGGTGTGATTATTTATGGTGGTACTAGCAAGCCGAGGCAGCCATTTAACGTTTGGAAAACCTGCTAAGCCCATTGCCCAGGGACTGTGTTGCATTTGTGAATTATTTGGACAATTGTCCACTTGAAAGGGAACTGACAGGAGCTTTACAACAATTTTACAAAGCTCGCTCTAAGATTAAGCTGTTGAACCTATACTTCCCGTTAGTGCTTAATTTTCAAAGTATTACTGATTCTTATTTTTATGAATCAAGTTCTTAGAAAGGCCAAGTCACTTGGATGAAATAGCAGCCACAATGGGAAGCTTCTAAATGCTACCCCTGTGGTAGGTTCTCTTAATTTTACTGTGGTCTAAATGGAATAGCATGTGTTCTCAGGTACAAGGTTTGTAGTTTGCCAATATAGCCATCACCAAAGCTTTAGATTCCCATCGAGTTAGTGGAGTTTTTGTTACTTTTTTTTCCGCAGCAAAATATTTCCATTTAAAAATTTTGTAACAAGACATAGATTCTCAATTTACTTAAGAATCATTTTGCCATGTTAGAAGATGCTTTTTTGGAAGAAGACATCTGGGAATACAAATCTAAAAGAAAACCAAAGCCGGTACATACAAATAATTGCTCTGAGAATACTCCAAAATCTGTTGAAAAAGCAACAGATGGAAAATACCCGTCAAAACGAAAGAGACATAAAAAAAGAAATGTAGAAGCTAACGAGAAGACAAAGGACCCCGAAATGTGCCTTGGAGGAATAGATAATCAGACTTGTGCAGCTTCTAGTCAGAATTCTAGTTGTGGGGATGGTATTCAGCTGTCCCAAGACCAAGAGACCACTCCAGGAAAGCACTGTAGGACTCACAAAAACAAACACGTATCTCCAAAGATACGTCCAGTTTATGATGGATACTGTCCAAACTGCCAGATGCCTTTTTCCTCATTGCTAGGTCAGACACCTCGATGGCATGTTTTTGAGTGTTTGGATTCGCCGCTAGTCTCTGAAACAGGTAAGACTACAAAAAAGGTAGTAGTCTTTAAATAGTCTAAAAGATCTGCATTGGCCAGAGGAATCAGACCAGTGGAACAGGTAAGGCAAGCAGGAAACTACAAGGGAGAGGAGACACTAGGGTATAAATGACTTACCCTAGGAGGAAACAAAGAAATCCTTCTTAAGGGTAAAAAGGTAACAGCCAATGGTATAATTGTAAAGAACGTTGCAAACTTGAAAACAGTTGAAACTCAGTTTATTTGATAAAGGTTCCTAAACATCTCCCATTATTTTTCGTAAATGTCAATTGAGCACCTACTGTGCTAGATATTTTCATTCTGTTTACTTACTTGACTCTCATAATGACTGCAAAATGTAGGTGGTATTGACATTTTATAGATGAGCACTCTCTTTAAAGTTTTATTTATTTAAGTAATCTGTACACCCCACATGGGGCTCGATTCGCGACCCCAAGATCAGAGTCACATGCTCTTCTGACTGAGCCAGCCAGGCACCGCTATACAGTCTTGAAAGTTAAACTGCCCATTTGTGATCTTTTGTGAAACATAAATTTAAAGAATTATGCATATAGTCAAGTCTTTTTTTTTTAATTGATTTATTTATTTTGAGAGAGCCCGCACACAAGCGGAGGAGAGGCAGAGAGAAAGGGGGAGAGAGACTCTCAAGCAGGCTCCGCTCTGTCAGTGCAGAGCCCAGCGTGGAGCTTGAACTCACGAGCCATGAGACCATGGCCTGAGCCGAAATCATGAGTCAGGATGTTCATCTGACTGAGCCACCCAGGCGCCCCTAGAGTCAAGTCTTCTAAATGTGATTATGTTGGATTTGTTGCGATATTGTACAGAAAGAAAACTGGGAAGGAATCTTGGGTTTTTAAGATTCTAATTTAAAATGTGCCAAGTGATAAATGAAGTAATGCTATGCTTTTATTATCTTTTAAGATACATAATGTCATGTTTAACGTAGGAAGTCCTACTTGGAGTATGTGAAAAATGGGTTGTTATGATTTGTGTATTTCACAGTTATCACATACACCATATATAGATTTCTAAATCTCAAAGAATTAAAATTCAGCAAAATAAAAATACTATTCAGTATGGCTTATATGTTATGTATGAATCAGAAGACATTTTATTATTAACCTCTAGTTATTTTAAAGTACTGCGTGAAGATGCAAAAGAACTTTTAAAAAAATTGGCATTAGCTTTTCTGATAAAGTGAACGCCTCATCAAATACTGGTAATGTGCTTTTAAGAGGCTTGAAAATCAGAAATGGAAGTTGGACTCCCACGGTGAGCGCGTCAGGGTGAAATGTCTCATGATGAAACGACCTCAGGCCTTTCTTTTGTTTTTTTCACTGCCTAAACTCCTTTGAATAGAGTCTCAGATGGACTCTTCTTGAATTGAATTCTGTCCCGTAACAAATACTTTGAGGAGGTGGTTTTAAATTAAGCAATGAGGTCTTCTAGTTTAATGTAACATCTTTTGGGGGCGGGAGAAGGGGTCATTTTTTTTTTTTTATAAACCTGGAAATTAACATACAAGGGGATTTGCCAAGATGGTTTACAGAATGGTTCTCAATTATAATAGTGTGATGGGGAGTAGTTTCCAGATTATTATTAAAGGCTTATTATTAGCCAGTTGATCAAATTGAATTGCAAATCTCAGAATCTGAAATATTCAGTGTATGAACAGCTATTATTAATTAAGACTGTTATTACTGTTATCCTATGCAGTGTGAATATTAAAAAATGGACCCTAATTGGGTACTTTAATTGTCACAAATCCGTGTTACTTGATAAGATAAAAATTGGGGTAAAACTTTAGTTCTTTAAGAGACATACCAGTCTTTTTCACTCTTCATTGCCTGAGCAGTAGTGGACTAGTGAGCACCTGTAAATGCCTCGTGTGAGCGTGAACAGCATTTTGAAGGAGCTCATATTTGTGAGAGTTACTTGGGGTGGGGGGTGGGGGGAAGGTATTAGTCCTCGAAAATTTTTTTGAAAAAAGATTATCTGAAAAGAAACTTTAAGAAGTATTTGATTTAAAAAGAGTAACTAGCACCTTGCAGAACCATGCCGGATTATTGTTATTTTATGCTGGATCTTTTGATTATATAAATAAAGATAGCTGTGGTCCTAAGGCTTCCAAGTAGGACTGATTACTTTTCACTCGTGTTAACCCTGTCTGTGCTTTGATCCTCTATTACTTTTTTCTTTGTTAAAATTTTCAGAGTGTCCTGATGGTCTTCTGTGTACCTCAACAATTCCTTCTCATTTCAAGAGATACACTCACCTCCTACTGGCTCAGAGCAGAGCCAGCAATAGGCCTCTCAGCAGCCCCCCACGTGGGTCAGGGGGTTGTTTCAGTGAGACTAATTCAGGCTTCCTCTGTAGTCTTGAGGAAAGATGGTCTCTGCCTCAGAAACAAATGGAAAACTTAAAAAATGTTTCAACTCCCCCCTCATCGGTGACACAATGTCTAAAGAAATCTCAGTCTCCAACTGAAACCAATACAAAGCTTTCTTCTTCTTGGACAAATCTCCAAACGTCCCAACAAACCCCACGACTTCCAGAACGTGTTAATAATGACAAACTGGTTGGAGTTGGTTTGCCTCATGCTGAAGAATTAAGCAGCCAAAACAACTCAGAACACGCACTCTTGCCACCGCCAGAAAATGATTTTAGCAACTATGAAATCTCTTACTCTCCACTTCAAAGTGATGAGGAAATGTACGATCTAGATGAAAAGCTAGGTGATTCGCAGCAGGAACTGCTGTTCACAGAAAGCTCTAAAGATGGCAGCCTGGAAGAAGATGACACCAGCTCTACTTTGTTTCAAAAACTCCATTGCTCTTCACTGAAGGAGCAGCAGGAAAGCGGCCCCCACATGCCTGGCTTCTTAACTCAGGATAGACACAATGAAGCACTGTATAAATACAGCACGCTAACCGGTCCATCCCAACTTCTTTTCCAAAATAACAGTATTACTTCGTGCGATGATGGAGCATACACTGGTGATGATTTCGTGCTGTTTCCATCGGCATTAGCAGAGAGACTTACTTCTAGTTATCAAGCTGTTAGGGCAAAACCTGGCAAGCCGGAACGTCAGTCAAATAAACAGAAACAGGTAATTGAAGAATCATCTGTTTGCAATCAGATCTCCCTTCCATTACTTAATAGTGAAATGCCAAAAGCTTTTGAAAGCCAGGGAGAAGGGGATCGTTCTTCCCATCCAACCCAAGGTAAAATTAAAAAATCATCAAATAAGAACGTCAGTGCTAAGAACAATGCTAACTCCACATGTGTCTGCGGAAAGGCATTAGGGGGTATACAAGGCAGTAAAGGTACAATTCCAAATACAGAGAAATCGAGTGCGACTACTGCGGCTGAGTCTCTGAAAATGTCGCCATCTGGCCCAAAGTGTCCTGCAACACAGTCTTCTTCCAAGGTAATGAAACAAATGGATATAGGTGTTTATTTTGGACTGCCACCCAAAAGAAAAGAAGAGAAGTTGCTGGAGGGAAGTGCAGTAGAAGGGCTGAACTTAAATCCAGCTGTGAGTCCTAAGGAAAAGAGGTCCCGGCAGCGCAAGAGGAAAGCAGAAAAGTCTTTAAGTGATTCAGAATTCGATGCAAAGGATTTAAATGAGACGCAGCCCTCTGTGGAATTTTCCAGTGAACGGTCACCGCGTCAAAGAAAGCGACAGAGAAAGTCCGATTCTCTGCGGGCAGGAGCACATCAGAAGAGGTCACATCACCTTATTAACCGGACAGAATCTGAAACCGTCAATTTAAGGAAAGACAAAGTCTTCATAAAATCAGCTGGTGGCAGGCAGCAGAGAGGGAACACAAAAATCCCAGAGTCACCTAATGCAGGACAATTAAGAAAAAAGACATGTCCATTCTATAAGAAAATACCTGGTAAGTTGAAATGCCAATGTTTAGTATATCTACAAAGAATCGACTTAAAATTTCATGTTTATTCCCCAGGTGGTGTGTCTGTGTTTGTATAAAACACATTTTATATGTATTTCCTTTGTTTTTTATGGTAATTCATTGACCTGTAACATTTTTTTTGCCTACTTCAATGTTTTTGCCCCATTCAATGCAGCAAACTTCTATTAAATGTAAGTATATATAAATATCTGTACAAGATACTATACTAGTAGGTAGATATTACAGATTTGACACAGATCAGTAAAGGTCAGCTTCATATGGAAGGAGGACAGGCTCTCTGTAAGTAGTTATGATAAAAACAGTCTGTATGCACTGAAGAGAAATACAGAGTGCTAAATAGCTTCACAGGAGGAAAATTAATAAATTGCATAGGTCATAATCAGTGTCAAATAGTTTCAATCCACATCATGACTTAGTTTCTCAGCCTTTTCATATTATACAATATTATACAACTTCCAATGCCTTCATAAGTAAATTACAAAAATACGTAGTAAAATCAATTTTATTATTGAAGAAACCAGTAACTCTTCTAAAGAAGAGAATATAACACTGCCAAAATATACCTGGTTTCAGAAAGACTTTTTAAAGCGCTTTGATGTTCCTGATCTATAATTTGGAATGTTTATGTAGGGAATAGCATTTATATACATCATAGCGCCAGTTTTGTCTTTAATGATTCCTGTGATGCATTTTCTGTATTTTAAGTGAGCCTGAGAGTAGCGTGCCTTGTGTGGATAAGCCTCAGTGGGACTGTGAAGCTACGCCTATTTACTTATCCTGATCCACACACTTGGCTATTTCTTTCCTGAACACTTATCAGAACACCTCATCCATTTTTTTTTTTCTTTATTGCTCCACTCAGTAGCCTTTTTGGGGCATTTTTTTAAAAAGATTTTATTTTTAAGTAACCCTTACACCCATTGTGGGGCTCGAACCCACAACCCCGAGATCAAGAGTTACATGCTCTACCGACTGAGCCAGCAGGCACCCGGAATTTATTTTCTCATTTCCCTTCTTCCTCCCATCCCCCACAGTGAAATTCAAATACTATATATATGCTGTTCATCTGTTACTGTACTGTGTCCCTTTGGAGGGCCTCAGCCACTGTAACATGTAAGATTACTTGGGCCTTCAACCATGTTTGCCCCCAGTATCCATTGCCAGAATGGATTTTCTGAATCCATTCTGAATCCAGAAGAAAGCATTTTCCTTTTGCTGTTTTGTAGAAGATTTTAGGTCAGGAAAGCAAAGAAATAATTGGTTTGTAGCTTAGCATTTTAATTTCTTTTGGTAAAGTTATTCACTGAAAAAACAAAGCCAATATTGGGATATTTACTAGAAACTCACAAGACTTATTTTCATTTCTAGTATCCCCTTTTGCTGAATTTATGTGGCATAAGTTTTTAGGTTATAAAGCTCACTTGGAATCAAGATATATAATTGGATCTGTTTGCATTGGAATTGAGTATCTTTCACCCCGTTAGCTGTTGCTCAAGAGGTTGTGTACTCTTTTCATGACAGGGACTGGCTTTACAGTCGATGCCTTCCAGTATGGACTGGTCGAAGGTTGCACAGCCTATTTTCTCACACATTTTCATTCTGATCATTACGCCGGATTGTCTAAAAACTTCACATTTCCAGTTTATTGTAGTGAGGTAAGTTTTAGTATTCTAAACTCTAAATGTATGGAATGCAGCAAATTTCTAAGCAATGTGGTTGAAAAAGAATAACTAACATTGTAAGATCTGTCCTCCTACTAGAAAAGCTATGAGAAAACAGATTCCACGTTAAGATTCTAAGATTAAATGAGTTACTGTCAACAGATACAATAGCATTTTTTTTTAATGCTTTATTATCTGGAAACGGTAAACTACTTCACGGTGCACTAAAACACCTAAGTTTCATCCAGTAAATATTTATTGGTACCTAAAAAGACATTCAAGGCAAAATGCTTAACTTCAAGGCGCTCACAGCCTTCAGTAGACACTTTGCCAAATACACTGTGATGGGGTGCTAGAAAACTGAGCATCATGTAGGAGCAAGTGCTTTACACTGTCCCAGGCCAAGGTCAGAGAAAGTTTCCTGGTGGAAGAGATACCTTGAATTAATTATTAAAAGGTGACTATTTTAGGGGTGCCTGGGTGGCTCTGTCGGCTAAGCATCTGACTCCTGATTTCAGTTCAGGTCATGATCTCAGGGTTGTGAGATTGAGCCCCGTGTCAAGCTTTGTACTGGACATGGAGACTGCTTAAGATTCTCGCTCCCTCTACCACTCATGTATTCTCTCTCTCTCTCTCTCTCAAAAAAAAGAAAAGAAAAGAAAAAAAGTGACTGTTTTAATACCTCCTACTAAGGGATTTGGCTAGAATTTGATTTAATCCTCAAACATTCTTGAATTCTTGAATTAACCTCTTTTTTTTTTTAATTTTTTTAAATTTATTTTTGAAACAGAGAGAGAATGTGAGTGGGGGAGGGGCAGAGAGGGAGGGAGAGAAGTTCTGAAACAGGCTGTATGCTTACAGCAGTGAGCCGGAATGGAGCTCAAACTTACAAACTGTCACATCATGTCCTGAGCCAAAGTCGGACACTCAGCCAACTGAACCACCCATGCGCCCCTAACCTCTTTCCATTAATGAGGCAACTCGGGCTGAGAAAGGGGTTAAATGATGTGCCTCAAGTCATAGAGCTAATAATGGTAGAGCCAGAATTTGAACGCAGGTCTGTCCGATTCCAGAATCAGGTGGAAGAGAGAGGAGAGGACATTCTAGTTAGAGAGTAGAGTTTGTATGAGGACACACACACCTTAGAGATCGTCGACCCGTCCCAGGCACTTCAAGTATTTCAGAATGGCTAACGATGACATAGGGAATAACAGAAGATAAACCTGCAGAAATGAGCAGGGGTCAGCTCACGGGGGTTTTGTTTGTCATCCGGGGATGAGGGACTTTGCACAGATAGGGAGAGCCAATGACAGTGTTTAAACAGAGTTGTGACAGTCATTTTAGGACATTTCTTTCTGATATTCTGGAGGGTTTCCATGAATATTAGTGGGAGAGCAAGGAGACTAAGATACTTGGTTCTAAACTAGATCTGAAACAGAAGACTTATCTAGTGTTTTGCTGTATCAGCAATACGTGTGTTCTGTTTTGCAGATAACTGGCAATTTGTTGAGGAGCAAACTTCACATGCAAAAGCAATATGTCCATCCTCTGCCGATGGACACCGAATGTGTAGTAAATGGTGTAAAAGTTGTTTTGCTTGATGCCAATCAGTAAGTATTAAAGTTACCTTAAGGCTGGCCTATTTTTAAAAATATTTTTTAAAAAACTAGTATATCTATTTAAGAATTTTTTTATTGGAACTAATGTGATTGCTGTTTTTAAAAATTTGAGTAAAATATGTTTCTCCTTTTGGAAAAAAAAGAACGTACCCGATTATGGAATCAGAGATTAAATATAATGAGATCCTTTAAATATTACCTAACCCATTTTTAATGGAGTTTAAATTACCATGCTTGATATGTGACATCTCTCTTATTATTTTTAAAAAAATATTTTAACATGTGCTGCTGTTTTGAAGAGATAACCTTTTGCCATTTTCTTTAATATCATTTATATAAATTAACAGATTATACTCCATTCAGATACTAGAGAACTTTTTTTTCCCTTTTAAGGAATTCTTCAAGCTTTTGATAGTAAAGACTTGGAAAATTTTTTTCTTGGAAATGGTTTCCCTTTTTCCCTCTTTTTTTTTTTTTTAATGTAAAGCACTGTCAGTATCATATTGCCAAAATGTTACTTTCAACTATACTTCCTCCTACTTTTCATACAATGTTAGCCTTGTGTACCTTATAGACCATAGATGCTTAGAGAATTAAAATTAAGACTAGGTCTCCAAAAATCCATACCCATGCTCTGTCTTCAGATTGCCTTTAACTTTTTGTCTGCTAACTTCTGTTTCTTTTTTTAATCACCAATTATGACAACTCAAGTTCTGATTTTCTTAAAGTCAACTTTATTAGGTATAATTTACATAAACAGAGGCATTTTAAGTGTTTGCTGAATTTTGACAAAAATACACACCCATGTAATTCCCACCACAGTAAAAATATAGGACATTTTCCCCACCCTAAAAGGCTTCCTGATGCTCCTTCCCAGTCAATCCCCAACTGACTCTGGCCCAGTTAACCATTGATCTCTTTCCTATCACCATGGATTAGATTTGTCTTTCATTTCCTGCACCCTAGGGATTCAGCTAAATGAAATCACATAGTATCTATTCTTTGGCATCCAGCTTCTGTCCTTCATCATGTTTTTGAGATCCATCCATGCTGATGTGCGTATCTGTAGTTTGTTCCTTTTTATTGCTGAGTATTACCAGTTGCATGGGCACACTACAGTATCTTTATTCACCTCTTGATGGACAACTGATTTTTGTTTATTGACCTTGTATCCTGAGACCTTGCTAAACTCACACATTAGTTGTAGTAGGTTTTTTGTAGATTCTTAGAAATTGTCTGCATGTATGGTCATGTCATCTACAAGTATAGATCGTTTTTTACTTCTTTCCATTCAGAGTGCTTTTTTTTCCCCTCTTGTTTTTGGTCCTGGCTTAGGATTCTCAGTAGTGAGCAGAGGTACTGTCTTGCTCCTGACCCTAAGAAGAAAGCTTTCAGTCTTTCTCATTAAGCTTGATGTTGGCAATAGGTTTTTCATAAATGCCTTTGTATCAGGTTGAGGAAGATGCTCTCTGTTCCTGGTCTACAGAGAGTTTGTCATCATGAATGAGTATTGAATTTTGTCACATGCTCCTTCACCCCCTGAGGCAATCTTATAACTTTTCTCCTTTATATTGTCAACAGGGTAAATAATCATGATGGGGTTTCTGAATCTGAATGTTAAACCAGCCTTGCATGCCTGGGATAAATCCCACTTAATCTTTATGGATTATCCTTTTAAAAATATATATTGCTGGATTTGATATGCCAGATATTTTGTTAAAGACTTCTATATCTGGTTTTCATAATGGATGTTGGTCTGTAGTTGTTTTTTGTTGTTGTTGTTGTTGTTTTTAAATAATGCTTTTGTCATTAGGGTAATGGCTTTGACATTAGGGTAATGCTGGCCTCATGAAGTATTCCTTCCTCCTCTGTTTTCTGAAAGATGTTGTGTGTATTGGTATTCTTTCCCAGTCTTGGTATTATTATTATTGGTAATATTGGTATCATTTCTTTCCCAGTTCAGTCATTCATCTGAAGTTTTGGGGCAGGAAGCTAAGGGGTAGTTTTTAATTACAAAAGTAATTATGTCCTACTTTTTCCTCAAATTCAAAACTAAAGTTCCATGTGTTTTGGCAGTAATTTCCAAGTCCCAGTATGTCAGGACATCCCCAAGTCTACCGTGGTTCACTAGGAGGACCCATGGGACTCGGAAAAGCTGTCACACTCATGGTTACAGCGAAAGGATTCAGATTAAAATCAGCAAAGGGAAAAGGCAAATGGGGGCAAAGGCCAGGAGAGACCAGGCCCAAGTTTCCAGGGACCCTCTTCTAATGAGTGGCACAGACGTACTCCGTTCTCCCCACAGCCATGTGCCACCACACATGCAAAGCATGGCCAAGCAGGGTAGCTCATCGGAGCCTTGAGTCCAGCTGGGGCTTTTATCGAGCGTCAGTCATGTGCACGTGCAGCACCCAAGTGACTTGCTGCAGCTACTGAGACTCCAGTCCCAGAGAGCAAAGACAGGTATTCCCCATAGATAACACTGTTAGCATAAACTCCCTGGTCAAACCAGTCACACACAGCCCCGTGCATCAGACACACAAAGCACTCTTAGCAGGCAGAATATTCCAAGGGCTCAGAACTCATCTCTCAAGAGCCAGTCGAGGACTAGTCCTAAGACAGGTCTTAGGTGGGGAAGTGTGGAGTTTGAACAAACCTGGCCTGCTGAATTAATCCTTTCCTGCACCCGGATTTTTTTTTTTTGACGTAAACTTTTCTAAAGTGAAAATGTTACATTTCCTCTGCCGTGCTGTCAGCTACTGGAGTCTTCATCTGCTGGGAATGAATAAGGACTCTTCCTGTGGCTCCCTTGCGCGTGTTAACAACATTTCTGTGAAATGTTTGTGTTCAGCTGTCCAGGTGCCGTCATGATCCTGTTCTATCTTCCTAATGGTAAAGTCCTATTACACACCGGAGACTTCCGAGCACACCCCACCATGGAACGTTCTCTTCTCGCAGGCCAGAAAGTCCACACGCTTTACTTAGATACAACGTAAGAGAGGCTTTGTTTGTATGCTTCCTTTTCCCCCTGACAATATTTGCCCTGTACACCATGAATCATTGGCACAGTTGCTTAGGTAATCAAAATGATGGCTTATTATCGATTACCATCTTAATAAGACTATTTATTAGAGAAATGCTGTTTGAAAAAATACATATTTGCTTAAGAACAAATTTGAGATGACCTAGTCCTAACCAGCCATGACTCAATTCTTTCTTTTTTGTAATTTCCTTTGGAAAATATGGTTTATGTGAGAACCCCGTTACTGAAACAAGGAAGAAAAACTGGGGGACAAACGTTAGGAGACACTCTTTTAAGTTATTTTTTCAAAGCACCTGTGTAACAATTAAGTATAATTGTGGAGAAGAAGCAGAAGCAAAATGCGATTCTGTTTCAGAATATTCAAAATTCTTGTTCGTTTCTCCAAAATGTAATTTTTAAGTGACAACTTTGAGTTCCTAAGTGTTATATAAACATAATGCCACCACCAGCCATTTTTTATTATATATTAAAATACCTACCTTAATATCAACTATTTCAATCTGTTTTAAGAAATGAGTTAGTATGGCATATTTTAATAAAAGATGGCCTTTCCATATCCAGTTTTCTAACACTATAGCTAATTTTTCCATTTAAAAAAATTTTTAATACTTTAAATACTAGATAAATTAATAAAATAATAAGTAAAAAAAAGCTTTTTTTGTTACTTAGTTTTGCTCTACATAGAATTCTGAATTTCTTTGTGGGTTTTTTTTTTTTTTTTTATCAGAGAAGAGACCTAAGTGTCTTCTCTATTATTATGGCTAACCAGCAAAAACAATTTTTGAAAATGGGGAAAAATATGTTTCTTTGATATTCGTACTTTAGGACTTTTTTTTAAGTAAAAAAAATGCTTAATTTTCATCCCGAGTGGAGACAGCTAGCTAGTAGTCTTAGGGTTAATTTTCCATTTGGTGTTATTGTATTGAGGTAGATCCAACCAGATCTGTAGTGTTCTTATAATACAGTACATATTTCTGTATCTCCTCAGAAGAGCAGATAACCATGTGAATATTCACTGTCTGATTTAAAACTACTTCAGTACATTCATATTTGGTTTCATCATTTTAATTTTTAAACGAAATCAGAATTCTTTAGTTCAGAGATAATCCCTGTCACTAGTATTTTCTTTGATAGTGATTGGGGTTAAAACAAAAAGGCTGCTGAGGTTTATAATTCACAGCTAAAATAGCTGGCCGGCTGGAACAGTCCTCAAAGAAAAAGAGGCAGTTTCTTTATACGAGGGCGATAAAAGAAATACGAAAAAGATACACTGAAGATGCAGAATCCCATCATAAATTATCCCCAGCCTGTCACAAATATTTTAACCACGGCAGTGACCTAACTGCAGGGGTGTTAATACGTTACACTGCTGCTGTCCATACGCTTGCTAAAGCTTGTTTTCTAGAACAACATCCAGCTTAATGCTCTGGCTTTCTTGTTGCTCATTTAAAAGTACCGTATTTAACATATTACAGATACTGCAGCCCAGAATACTCCTTCCCGTCTCAGCAAGAGGTTATCCAGTTTGCCATCAACACTGCCTTTGAGGCGGTAACTCTAAACCCACGTGTTCTTGTTGTCTGTGGCACTTATTCTATTGGAAAAGAGAAAGTCTTCCTAGGTGGGTGGTAGCTGTATCTAATTTACATTAATATATTATAAAGATCAGATTCTCTTTTGCATAAAGCCCTTTCAGTCTGGGTGCTTGCACTTAATACTTTTTTCCTGAACGGTGCACTATTACCTTTGCAGTTGAAGAAAAATTTGATAGAGTTGGATTCATTGAAACTTTGAAAGGCTTAACTTAATGGAAACACTTGATAAGTGTGTTTGCAGTAGCCTTTACATCTGTCCAATGTTTACAAAGCAAATGTCCATGCCATACTACGTTAGTACTTCAGTGAACTTTGAAAATTTACTCATGCATAATTGTATCTCTGCATTCTTTGAGGATAACCATCAATTAATTGCTTTAGAGAACAGTTTTAATTTTTGTACATAAATGATTTCTGGATATGTAATTGTAGTTTGTCCAGATGGCATTAGACCATTTTGCAAAATACTTGGCATTTCTTCCTGATTATGGTCTCATCATGGCAAACATTAAGATATGAAGTGATAAAGCCAGAGATTTAACTCCTCCAACTTTGGTTCCTTCTTTTCCTCTACCCCTATCTTTACATCTCAATTTTTAAATTCTAGGTCCTAAAAATAAATTCTTTGGATTTCTCACAGTTTTTTACTTCATATAGTTAACCAACAAAAGTACTCAGTGTTTTTGAAATATTAAAAGTGTGAACGTTTTGAATTTCTTTTTTTTTTCTTTTTGGTAAATTCTTATTTTAAATTTTGATTAAGTTGTAACTTAATTTTTTTTCCACAATCTGTGATTTGACTATTTTTAACCTTTTCCTTTGCCTATAGCCATTGCGGATGTTTTAGGGTCAAAAGTGGGCATGTCCCAAGAAAAATATAAAACCTTACAGTGCCTCAACATCCCAGAACTTAATTCCCTCATCACTACAGATATGTGCAATTCACTGGTCCACCTTCTCCCAATGATGCAAATTAACTTTAAGGTAAGATTCATGATACGTCTTTTTAGAATGAACTAGAAAAGGTAGTGCAGTGATTATAAACTGGAATCCCATTTTACTTGCATTTAACTTAGAGGAATTAGAATGGAGTCATAGGAAACTTTGCCCTAGAAAGTCTTTTAAGTGAAATTTACAATGTTTTTATTGTGTGTGTGTGTGTTTGTGTGTGTGTGTGCACGCGTGCGTGTGTGCGCAGCTGTATAGAGTAATTCCTATACCCTAGGACTAGAGAACTATCATAAAAGAAACAAAAATAGGAAAGTATGCAACTATCTGATCATTTCCACCTTCTGTTTTTAAGATTGTTTTCCATGTCTATCCAGTGAGTGGAGCAATGAACGGAGAATTCTAAGAGTTCTTACTTGTCTTAAGGTCTATTCTGTATTAATATTAAGCCCCTACGACACTGATATATTTCGGAAATTAACTTGCTGTGAGAATTAAGTGCAATAGTGGAAGTACATTCATAAAGGAAGTTCTAGTGTTAGTTCTGAGCTAGAAACTAAGAGACAGAAGATATGACCTCACTCTGATTTGGAGGACTTATTTGTCAGGTTTATTCACATACCAAGTTTCATTCCATTTACTAACATTTTGACACCTAGCAATGGAATACATCAGAACTGTATCTTAAAAATAGATCAGAACATAATGTATACACACAAAAAATGTATTTTCACTTTTGTTCAAATATTCATTAATTAACATTTGTGGAGCTTTTTGAAATAGCTTAGGATGTTAATTGCTAAATCTGTCTTATAAACAGTAAAACTTATACTATATTAATAAAATGAGGGGCATCTAGGTGGTTTCTGACTCTTGGTTTCAGACCAGGTCATGATCTCACAGTTTGTGAGATTGAGCCCCGCACTGGGCTCTGCACTGACAGTGCGGAGTCTGCTTGGGATTCTCTCTCTCCCTCTCTCTGCCCTTCCTCTGCTCTCTTGCTCTCTCAAAAAAAAAAAATAAACTTAAAAAAATTAAAAATTAAAAAATTAAAAAAAAAGAAAATGAGTATTTTAGTTCTATCCCTGGAATAAGGAAATTGTAACTGGTGTAACTATTCCTTTGTTCATGAGATTAAGGCAAAATTTTTATGGTCTATTTTCCTGAGTATATAATTCATAAAAAAAAAAAATTCAGGGATACTCAAGTCCGGCTTCTGTCCCTTTAAAGTGTTCTTTGGAAACATATTTTAAATTTGGGAGGCATCTAATTTGTGTGGATTAATGAGATATTATTGATTTTTCATAAAATGAACATCTTGAGGATGGTATGGCATGTTTTTATGATATTTATCTTACAGTTTTATTTCCTACTATCTTAGTTTGTTCCCTTTGAACAAATGACCCGTTTAGGAGGATAATAGGGATGGAGGAGTCAGAGTTTTGTAGAAATGAGGGAGTAGAACTTTTCATAAAAGAGTTTTTAAAGGTACCCTGTGCTGCACAGAGGTCATGTAAGGAAAGAACAGCCATTTGCCAATTAGAACATGTTGGGTGACCTGCACAAGAACTGTTTAAGTGAAGTGACGTGAAGTGACATTGGAGGAGGCCGGGTGGTAGAGGGCTAAGGAGGGAATGAGGAGGTATGAACGGCCAAATGAATGAAAAGATATACAAATGGCCTAAAAACCATGAAAAAAGAGGATCAGCATTGATCAGGAAACTGTAAATCAAAACCACAGTGAGCTGCCACTTTATACTCACTGGGACAGCGATAATAAAGAGAGATAGACAATGTCATTTGTTAGTGAGAATATGGAGAAACTGGAACCCTCACTTATTACTTGTGAGATGATTAATGGTGCAGCTGCTTTGGTAAACAGTGTGATAATTCTTATAAAGTTAAACATGAGGTGACGGTATGACCAGCTAATCTTAGGTGTATGCCCAAGAGAATTGAAAACATATGTCCACACAAAAACTTCTGCACACATGTTCACAGCCACATTATTCATAATAGCAGAAAAGTGGAAACAACTCAAATATCCATCAAATGATGAATGGATAAACAAAATGTACCATATCCATAAAATAGGAATGTTATCCAACTGTAAAAAGGAATGAATTAATGCATTAATAGGATACGCTACAGTGCGAATGAGTCTTGGCAATATTATGCCAAGTGAAAGAAGTCAGACACAAAACGCTACAATATTATGTGATTCCATTTATGCGAAATGTCCTCAGGAGGGATTATAATGAAAACTTAGCTATCTATCCATAACTTAAACTTTTTTGTGGGGAGGCAGCACCTGGGTGGCTCAGTCAGTTAAGCATATGACTTTGGTTCAGGTCATGATCTCACAGTTCATGGGCTCAAGCCCCACGTCTGGCTCAGAGCCTAGAGTCTGCTTCGGGTTCTGTGTCTCCCTCTCTCTCTGCCCTTTTCCCACTCATGCTCCGTCTCTCTCTCTCTCTCTCTCTCTCTCTCTCTCTCTCTCTCTCTCTCTCTCAAAAATAAACATTAACAAAAAAGTTAAAGGGGCACCTGGGTGGCTCAGTCGGTTGACCTTCCAACTCTTGGTTTTGGCTCAGGTCATGATCTCATGGGTTCAAGCCCGTCATCGGGCTCTGTGCTTGCAGAACCTGCTTTGGATTCTGTGTCTGCCTCTCTCTGCCCTTCCCCTGCTCATGCTTTCTCTCTCTTTCTCTCTAAATGAATAAATAAATTTAAAAAAGACAACTGTTTCTTTAAAAAAAATATTTTTTAATGAATCCTTTGTGGAAAGGCCAATCTGTAAGGCTTCCAGTTATCAATGGTATAATACATGACGGGAATTAGAAAAGGTTAAGAAAGGGCATATGGTTTCCATTTTTAAAAAAGATACTCACAGTGGGTTTTATTGGCCATCTCCCTGCCAGGCTATAAGCTTCCAGAACGTGAAGGCTGTGTCTCTGACCCACCACTCTGACACCATGACAATGGCCAAATACTGGAGCAGATATTAATTGGATGAGGGGCTAAGTAGATGCATGCATGGATTTGTCTTTGTTTTCTTCAGAACTTTCCACCAGCATCTTTTATACTTCTTTCTTCCTTCCTTCCTTCCTTCCTTCCTTCCTTTTTCCTTCCTTCCTTCCTTTTTCTTTCTTTCTAATATTTTATTTATTTTTAGAGAGAGAGAGAGGCAGTGTGAGCAGGGGAGGGTCAGAGAGAGAGGAAGACACAGAATCTGAAGACAGGCTCCAGGCTCTGAGCTAGCTGTCAGCACAGAGCCTGACGCGGGGCTTGAACCCACGAACCGTGAGATCATGACCTGAGCCGAAGCCGGACGCTAACTGACTGAGCCACCCAGGCGCCCCATACTACTTTAATAGTTCAGAGCATGCACGATTAAGAAAGAAAAGGGAGAGCTTCAGAAATCCAAGATGATACCATGTGCAGCTTGGATTTTTTTATTTTTTTACATAAAACTGGAATTTTTTTTATAAATTCACACTAATCCCTTGACACTGTGGGTTTTGTCTTAAGACCAAAAGTATTAAACTTTTGGTATCTCTCGTCCCAGGACTCTTTTTATTTGGATTTTTCTTATCTTTCAAAGATTGAATTTTGGTCACTGATTGTCATATTTCATCAAATGTCCTCACTTATGATGACTTTAGTTTGGAAAATTCTACTCCAGATTTCTTAGAGAAGCACAGTGCTTCCTAGTCGTAGCAGCATGAAAAGTGTTGAAAGAATTCTAGTTCATATTAGAGTGAAAAGGAGTAAGCCCCTGAGAAGAGCGCCAGTGCGTGTCTTTGAAATGCGTGTGTTGAGTATGAAGCTGTTCACAGCATTGCATCCTCATTGTATCTGTCAGTCCTCCATTCATTGGACACATGCATGTGGATATGTGTGGCTCGCTGTTTCCCAGTGTCAGTATTAGTATCTCTAACAGGGAGGGATACTCTTAGGTACTATTATCCCCAACATCCTCGCCGTATATTCAGTACCCTCATAGTCGTAGGATTTGGAGTTTTTTTCTTTTTTTCTATACTTTTTTTTTTTTTTTGGTAGCTATCTGATATGTCATCTTTAAGTATATGATTCTTGTGCTTAAAGTTGCCGCATCTTATTTTCAGACTGTTCTTAAGCTTGTTTAACTTTAGATAAGGGGAAAAGGTGTTTTTTTTTTTTTTCAGTGATTTTTATTTTCTTCTTTGGGAAGTATGGCTTGAGGTTATTGCGAATCAATGTTTGCCAGGTGCCAGCTCGCTGAGACTATGCCGACGTGATCATTCTGTTTTCTTCCACGTAACTCACCTTCACGGACCATTAAATAAGTATCCTATTTTATTTAACAGGCTTTACAGAGTCATTTGAAGAAGTGCGGTGGAAAATATGATCAGATTTTGGCTTTTCGACCTACAGGATGGACACATTCTAACAAGTTAACTAGGATAGCAGACATTATTCCCCAGACCAAAGGAAACATTTCAATATATGGTATAAGTATTACATTTCTTCACTTTTAATGTCTGTTATTACATTTTTAAAAAGAGCTGTGAAAATAAGATCCAAGAAAAACAGGCACCGAGGAATTTTTAATCAAGTTTTGGGGCACCTGGGCGGCCCAGTCGGTTAAGTATCTCACGGTTTGTGGGTTCAAGCCCTGCGTCGGGCTCAGTGCTGACAACTCAGAGCCTGGAGCCTGCTTTGAATTCTGTGTCTCCCTCTCTCTCTGCCTCCGCCCCCGCCCCACACCTTGCACTCTGTCTCTCAAAAAGAAATAAACATTTAAAAAAATTAAAAAAAAAACAATCGAGTTTCAAATTGCTCTACATTCTCTGCAGCTGTGTGTACATTGTAAACTGAAAGAAAGGAGTGTGTCCTGAGTACACGGGCAGTGGCTAATACGGATCGTTTCGTTTGCGTGATCCGTGCTGTGGGGGAGACCGTAGAACTGCTTGGGAGGAGGGGCGGGCAGTCACTTCTGTCCCGGACCTTCAGGTGCCACCGTCAGGCTGTCAGCACGAAGACTGGATTAGATGCCATGACAGCAGGAGGTACAGATTTGACTCATTTTTCTCATTTCTTGGAGGAGGTTTACCGTTGTCCTCAGAAATGGCTTATTTTAATAGTGGCTGATGGAAACATTTTTGATATGTCATTAGACTAGTGACTTAATTTCAGCCCCTAAAGACTCTAGTTAACTCCGGGCAGGACCCTTTCTTCCTTTCTCTGTGGTACTTGATCTTCAGCAAAGACAAAAGGATTTTTAGGATTTTATTTTTATTACTACTTTTTGTGCTTATGTTTTTACGTGTGCAAAGCTTGGGGACTGGAATCCGTTTACTTGCTCTGGAAACCAAGAGTCTTCTTGCTTTTCAAATTTTACTCATTTTTCCCCCCAGGATTTTCCTGAAACACATAGCTGAATGAAGTGCTTAAGGAGAATTATTATTTAAAAAGAAAGCCTAATTAAAAATAAGAATCTATAGAAATACATGTTAGGTGTCTACATAGAAACGCAATAGGATTGTTTAATGTTCAAAGTTTCTGTATCATTCTAATCTTTATTATCCATAAAAGTTACAATTTTTTGTTACAAAAAAGTAGTTCTTTTTTTATCAGTCATAAAGCACCAAGGAGTTTTTGACAAAAATACTCTGGATTGCTTCCCTTTTTTATTTTATTTTGGGCTTGTGTGGGGTTTGTTTTAATAATTTGATTTTTCGTAGGCAATATCTTTTCTTTTGTGTTGCAGGAATCCCTTATAGTGAACACAGCAGCTACCTAGAAATGAAACGTTTTGTTCAGTGGCTGAAGCCCCAGAAAATCATACCTACCGTGAATGTTGGCACTTTGAAATCTAGGAGCACCATGGAGAAATACTTCAAAGAGTGGAAGTTGGAAGCCGGATATTGATGTTCCCGAAAGGACTCAGAACTAGTTAAGTAACTTACATGTAGCTCATTACTAGTTAAATCTTCAGTTATATGAAACACACTTTGTATGAAAAACCTCATGAAGGCTGCTCATATAAATTGTTTCCTCATTTACATTTGAACGGCGTGTTCATGGTGCCCAGTGTCTCAGCATCGTCAGTAATGATGGAGACTGGGGTCCCAAGTACCCTTGATCCTTGCTCCTCCCACGGAAGCAGGCACACCCTGTATCCAGCCTCAGGAGAGGCAGCAACAGCAGCCTTAGGGGCCAAACGATTCATGATAATGGATCAACGAAATTGAAAGCATTATATAGAAGTAATTTTGTATCTTTAAAATTATTTAATATGGGGCATATTTTTATGAGATGACTTTTATATGATATGTATACTTAAATAAAAAATTAATCTTAAATTTGCCATAGTGTCTTTTGGTTTTTAAGATTTACAACTGTGATATTCATACAGTTTTGTAAAATTTCAGTGAAAATAATTCACCATTTGACTCTAAAGAAGATGATTCAAAGAGCCTAGGTAGTCACCCAATAAAGGATGGCGAAAAGTATGCATGAATAGATGTTTATCTGAACTGTTTACTCAAGACATCAGATTACTAGAAATTCAGATTGTAGTGTTTTTTTTTAATGAGATTATATAATTTATTTATGAATCTTGATCTCTCCAACACAGACTATGTAGCTGATCCAAAATGAAAATTTGGGGCACGCCAATTTATGTTAAAAATGTTTTCATGGGGGCACCTGGGTGGCTCAGTCAGTTAAGCATCTGACTTCAGCTCCCCCATTCATGCTCTCTCTCTGTCTCTCTCTCTCTCAAAAATAAATATTACAAAACTTAAAAAAAATGTTTTCATGTTTAAAATGTTTTAAAAATAAAACAGTAAGTATAATGAATGTATGCATGTGTGTATGTGTATTCTCGCATTACCTTTTTTAAAAAATTTTTGGTTTAATGTTTATTTATTTTTGAGAGAGATAGAACGCGAGCAGGGGCGGGGCAGAGAGACAGGGGGACACAGAATGCAAAACAGGCTCCAGGCTCTAAGCTGTCAGCACAAAGCCCAACGCGAGGGTTGAACCCACGAACCGTGAGATCATGACCTGAGCTGAAGTCAGGATGCTTAACTGACTGAGCCACCCAGGTGCCCCGGGGGATTTCTTAATAAAGGTTTTCATGGAAAATAATTTCCGGTAATGATTTCAGTCACCAGAAGGATAGTGTTCTCCATGAACTTTATTTTCACAAGCTTGGATTTTGCATTGCTTTGGAGGTAAGGGTTACACAGGTCACATTTAAGGGGAGAAAGCTTTTAGGGACACAGTAGTAATAAATCCAGTTTAACTGTGTTGTCAGTTGACTTCAATCACACATTTAAAATATTTTAACTTGTTTGGGCTTGATGTTTTAAACTTTCCATAAGTTATTAAGAGTTAGGAAAACTTTGTCTAGCCCACAAATACAGGCATGTTTAATATAGGGAGATGGTCAAGTTGCTTATGGTCATTTTAATTTATTATTTGAGTAGTGAGTTTTTTTTTCTTTGAATTGTGATTTTTCCTTGATAAAAAGACTTTTCATGATTTTGAAGGCTTTACCTTGAAAATCCAGGCATGTTATTTCAGGGCAGCCTCAGCCTTTTTATTATCCAATGCAAAAAAACATCTTTCTACACAAACAGCTCTATTTACAGCAGCTTGGAATGATTTTGCTTTGCTGCTACTGCCGCAGTATATGCAGAACCTCATTTAGGGCCCATCCCAAAGAGTTTTAAATATAAGTCACAATCACAGCCAGACTTCTCTGGGCTCTGCTGAGAGCTATATATTATATATATATATATATATATATATATATATATATATATATATATATTCTTCGTTCCAATACCTAACACTTCAGTAGATAAAAAATTTCAATTTTAAAGTGAAATGAAAGAAGAAGAAATCTACCATCAACCAAAAATAAATGGATGACAGCTCTTGAACATCTTAAACATGTGTAGAGAGGAAATAGAATTGAGCCAATGTAGAAAAAAAATGTTCTACTATTTATGTATTTGGAACTTTCCAGAAAGCTGCTTTACACTCTTACCTGACACTGAACATTAAATTCCCGGAGGCAGTGACATTTGAGAAGCTGATTTCACGTTCTTATGACTTCAGTGTAATAGAAAAGCCTTTTCTACTCATTGTCAATGCCTTTTATCGCTGTATTTATTAAGATACCTTAATATGAAACTGGTTTTCAAGTAACAAATTTTATTTCATGGTTTGTTCCATTCCTCTGTTATATTCCTATAAACCAAATACAGTCAGAATTTCCTTGTTTGGTCCTGAATAACCATCAATAACTAGTCTAAGAAAGAGGACCATCTTCAAGTACTAATCCTCAAAATAACCTGGCTTGAAAGAATATTAATATTGACTTGTAACTTTTCTGGTGGTTTTATTACTATCCATTCAGTTCACCTGATACTTATCTCAGAAAAATTCCAATAAAGAAGTTCTTTGAAATCAGCAAAACTGTAAGTTAATGGTTATAAATAATAGAACAGTTTAGGTATAAGAATTACTCCTATTCTGAATAGTTGGAAGCATTTAACTTAGCAGCCATTTTAATCTGCTAATTATGTTTCCTCTCTCCCTCAATATCTACCCCTTCCTCCTCAAAGTAGACCTATTCTCCTGGCCTGGGTCTCATTCCCCCCCAAGATTTCACAGTCCCATTTTTGGTAAGCCAGGAATAACTTTTAAAACATTTGTCATGAAGTGTGCCAAGTGTACAAAATCGAGTATTATGCAAAATGATTATTTTCTTTAAACAGTCAAGGCCGGGCCAGAATGAGGATGAGGCAGGAAAGGTTAGTGTATGTGAGTTGAGGAGGCGCTGACCCTGCCTCTTGCTGACCCTGCACTTGCATGGCCCGGGAAGGGAGAGCCTGCGTACATTTTACACTAGGAAACCCTCTTGCCTCTACCTTTTCCGGGGCCTTGCTTCGTAGGATTTCATTATTGTGTTTTTGCTGTTTTGGTGAATCCAAAATGGTTTTCTAAATAACATACTGTTATAACTGTGTTTTGAAACAAAAATATGACAATCTGAATTGAAGAGCATACATTTTAAAGAACTTACAGATTCATCAATATAGAGCTAATTAGTCCCTGGGGTTCTAAGGCACCAAAACCCAGATTCCTCTGAGACTCCTCTCCCAGGGTATGTAAACCCTTTCAGGACAGGCCTTATCTTGTTCGTTTTATGATCTAGTATCTTTCTCAGTGTCTGATCCAGAGACATTTCTAATAAACAGGAAGTGCTTAAATGAATCTTAGATAAACAGTGAAAAATCTATTCACGTTCTAAGAATCTGACTTCCAAAATTCTTTCACATGTTTTCCTCAGGTAAAAATGGTTTCATTCCAGAAGAACCACTGAAAATAAAAATATATTGAAACTACTCAGTTGATTATTTTTGATATATTAAAACATCTATTAGGTCCAATTCAGTGTGGGAACAATTTAGAGAAGAAACTTTTCTTGTCAAGATGTACTGCTTTGGTTTGTCACTAAGATCAGTCATTGAGCATTGAACCCTCCCTCCAAGAACTTCCGTCAGTCAACACTATTTGTTTTTTTTTTTATTTTTTAATGTTTTATTTCTTTTTGAGAGAGAGAGAGAGAGAGAGTGAGCAGGGGAGGGTCGGAGAGAGAGGGAGGCACAGAATCCGAAGACAGGCCTCTGAGCTAGCTGTCAGCACAGAGCCTGATGGCGGGGCTCGAACCCATGAATCATGAGATCATGACCTGAGCCGAAGTTGGACATTCAACCAACTGAGCCACCCAGGCGCCCCAGTCAACACTATTTGTTGATATTCTGGGTATTGTGGGGAAATTAAGAACAATTCAGTCTAGCAAACATGTATTCAGAGATTATTCTGCATAGGGTGGAGGGGTTACAAAGATGCTTTGTTAGGGGACTTCCACATCAATAAAATAGTCTCAAACATCACAGAATGTTAGGAAAGAAAGACATGCCCCTAGGCACCATAAACGTCAAGTTTTGAGAAGTGGGTAACACCAAGGTGCCTGGGAGCACTTAAAAGGGAAAAATTAAGGGACTCATAAGACTCAAAAAGTCCATAGAGAAGATGACTTATTTTTTTATGTTTGTTTATTTTTGAGAAAGAGAGAGAGAGAGAGAGAGAGGAGAGAAGACACAAGCGGAGGAGGGGCAGAGATGGAGAGAGAGAATCCCAAACAGCCTCCACACTGTCAGTATAGAGCCTGACACAGGGCTAGAACTCACAAACCGTGAGATCATGACCTGAGCTAAAGTCAAGAGTCAGACACTTAACCAACGGAGCTACCCAGGTGCCCCAAGAAGATGACTTTGAAATGGTCCTTAAAAGGTTGACAGACTTCTCATAGACTGGAGAGTGATCCCAGAGACCACGAAGTCCCAGAGGTGTGACAGGACAGAGTGTGGGATGGGAAGTTTCAGTATTGGTGTATTGGTGTGTGAAACTCAGGCTAGGGAGGGTAGGTGGGGGAAGATGGCAAAGAGCTTCTATAGCCATACTAAGTTGTTCTGAAGAAAATCGAGAGTGTTTGAGAATCTGGGGGCAGTCAACATAAATATATGTGTTGGAAATGAAGAAAAAGTGATGTAAATATTGATACACACACACACACACACACACACACACTCACGTTGAATAGTATATAAGTATATGAATTAGAGCTTAACAGGAGAACTAGGCCAAGCCTTGAAACTGGCAAACACATTGTAATTATGGGATATCTGTGAGGTGTTGATGTTTACAACCAGGTAAGGACCAGGTCCTTTCCTTAGAGGAGCTTAGAATTTCCTTAGGGGACTAGGTAAAAGCTAATATATGTAAAATACTTCAGAGATAGATTTGTGTGGTTTTGTATCTTGAGAAAGGAGAAATTGGGGTAGGTTGGAGTTGTATGAGCTACCTGGTGAAGTAGGATACAAGAGAAACTAATTTAGTAACACAAAACACAGTATGTAAATAATTCATGAGTGATCAATTGTACTGGCCTTGAAAAAGCACATTTAATTTAAATGAAACTTGGTTTATGTAAGTGCTACTCTTTTGTATGGGACTGCATTTTATAGCTTAAATCCCTATACAGCTATTGTGGATTACATAGGGATTTAAAAATCCCTAAGAACACTGTTTGCTTTGTCCTAAATATGATAGCCATTTTTTTCAACGAGAAAAAACTTTTGTAGAGCCAAATTACATTATATCTATAAGCCCTTCTGGAAAGCAATTGCTTGATATCATGAAATGGCATCAAAGCACTTCCTTAGTACATTATTAGATAATGTTATTAAACTGTTTTTTTAAGTTTGCTTAAAAGAACTGTTACGGACTTCCTGTTGAGGCTCTGAGCTCTGATTACATATCAAATGGGATAAGTAGATAAAATTGTAAATGAACTAAAAGCAACAGCGTCTGGAAGGGGAGTAAAAGCCAAAATCCTAGTTTTCATGGAAACCAACTTGACAATAAAGAATAAAAGAAAAAATAATAAAATTTTAAAAATAAATAATAAAACAAAAACAAAAAAACCCTAGTTTTGCTCAATCAGTCCATTCCTTTTTATGAGTGTCTTTCATCCATGGAAAGAGTGCTGAACTCTCATGTTTTGTTTTTAATAGCTTTATTGAGCTATGTTCACATACCATATAATCCATTCATTTAAAGTGTGCAATTCAATCGTTTTTAGTATATTTACAGAGTTGTGCAACCATCACCACAACTGATTTTAGATTATTTGTGTCACCCACAAAGAAACCTCAGACCGATTAGCAGTTACTCCCCAGGCCATCCCCCCTCCTCCCAACAGCCCCACACTCCTCCTCCCATCCTAGGCAGCAACTAGTCTTTCTGGCTCTTTAGATTCACCTGTTCTGGGCGTTTTACACAAAAGGAATATAATATGTAGTCTTCTGTGATTGGCTTTTTTGACTTAGTATCACGTTTTCAAGGTTCATTCATGTTGTAGCATGTATCAATACCTATTCCTTTTTATGACCAGAACTATTCCATTGTTTGAATATACCATATTTTGTTCATCCATTCATCTGTTGGTGCATATGTGGGTTGTTTCCATTTTTCGGCCACTAGGAACAATGCTGCTATTAACATTTTGTACAAGCTTTTGTGTGGATATATACTTCCGTTTCTCTTGGGTATACACCTAGAGGTGGAATTGCTGGGTCTTATGGTAACTGTGGTTAAACTGTTTGAGGAACTGTCAAATTGTTTTCCAAAGTGCTGCATCATTTTACATTCTCATTAGCAATGTAGGAGGGGTCCAAGCTCTCCACATCCACACCAACACTTGTTATTGTCTACCTTTTCCATTACAGCGTCAGGTGGTAAATTATTGTGATTTTTATTTGCATTTCCTTAATAATTATATTGAGGATCTTTTCACTGTTTTGAAAGAAGACACCATCCCAGAAAACTCAGTTAAATAAAAGTTCTAAAATGTATTATTAAGCCTAAGCAAAATAGTCAGCGTATAGACTTTGGCTTTGATTTGCTAGAAAGTGATGTTTAATAATTACATGCCTACAATTTTGGTTCAATGAGAATTATTTGAATTAGTAACAAGATACATTTAAAATGCATTCCAGGTATCATGAAGTGCAGTGCAGGTAGGAGAGACTTAGCTGTCTCAGCTTGCAGAAAGGAAGCAAAACGATCATAATTATAAGTTAGAAGGATCTAATATAGGAGGATTTTAAATATCAGGGTGGAGGGGCACCTGGGTGGCTTAGTCGGTTAAGCGTCCGACTTTGGCTCAGGTCACAATCTCATTATTCGTGAGTTGGAGCCCCATGTCAGGCTCTGCTGACAACTCAGAGCCTGGAGCCTGCTTCGGATTCTGTGTCTCTCTCTCTTTCTGTCCCTTCCCCCATCTCTCTCTCTCTCTCTCTCTCTCTCTCTCTCTCCTCTCTCTCTCTCTCAAAAAAAAATCTATATCTATATCTATCTATCTATCTATCTATCTATCTATATATATATATATATATCAGGGTGGATAACACCAGCTGACCTTGAATAAGCAACACCATTTATAAAAAGGGCCCATAATGCTGACATGATATATAAACATAAATCTTTACCTAGTTTTTAAATTTTGGAATTGCAGCATGCTGTTTAAGATCTTCTCTGAAAGCTGGATAATGAAATAACTTATTTGGGTCCCAGTTAGCCCTAAATCCTATAATCATATAATTCCTGGCTAACATCAAGTTTTCCCTTAAGTACATAATAAAAGCACACTGTTTTAAACAACCCAGCTATTCACAGGTCATGAGAATATTCAGCCAAGAAACTTATCTTTTAACTGCAAAGCTGTTGACTTTTATGTAAGAATGCTATACTTCTTCCAGGTTGTGTCCTAGTAATTTATTCATCTGTATTAAAATTTTTAACAAGTTTCTGACAAAGAACAGGTGAGATAAGTCGGGAGTCATTAGAAGTTCAGTATAAAGTTCTTTTTGTCACCATTTGAAATCCCTGGACAAGAGGAAACAGATGGGTTTGGTTACATTATCCTTGCTGTGCCAAATAAACAGTCAAAGACAATGTTAAATATTCTTGTGCTGCGTGTCTGCATCTAGGCTAGGAAGAGTGCTTGACATTAACCATGCTAGCTTGTCAGCTCCTAAATATTTAATGATAGAAGCTTTAAATTTTAAAAATACCCAGTATTAAAAACTTTATTTGAATCCTCATTGGATGACTTCATTTAGTTATTCAGGAGACATTTAATGGATGCTAATTAAGTGTGAGACACTGCATGGGACAGAGAAAGGGGCTTGGATACCTTAGGAAAGTCTTCAGGGACGAAGTAGCATTTGAAATGGGCTTTTAAACATAAATACAGTTGGGATTCTCACAGGGAAGATAAAGCGAAGAATAGCATTTACATCGCAAAAAAAAAAATCATAGTTCTGAGTAAAATCTTCCTCTCTGGGAAGAGATGGATAGCATCCACACATGAAAGAAATAGTTAATGTCCACAAAGCTAGTTCAGCAGTTCAAAAGCTGAGCCTTTCAATTACCAACCAGCAAGGCAGAGATGGCTGCCATTACAGGGCTAGAGGAATATGCAAAGCAAATGAGAAATTAGAATACATTCTAGAGAAAATGGGATGGTGCGGGCAGACAAAGGGTCCAAGCTGGGGGTCAAGAGAGGAATCTAGTGATTAAAGCCAAGCCAGCTCATCACACCCTCCTGGCATTCAGTCACATTCAAAAGAACAACTTGACGAAGACCTATTGGAAGCCCTTTGAATCTTTCCTGCCGTCTCACAAAAATGTCAGGAGGCGAGTCTCATTTTCTCTGTATTTACCAAGTTAAAATTGTTATTGCAAAAGGAGAGAATCCTTCAGCTAAAATGTTAATGGAATTTCTTCTTTAAAAGTTATCTTTATGCATGGTGTAAGAAAATGGTCTAGTTTCATTCTTTTGCATGTTGCTGTCCAGTTCTCCCAGCACCACCTGTTAAAGAGGCTGTCTTTTTTCCATTGGATACTCTTTCCTGCTTTGTCAAAGATTAATTGGCCATCCATGTGTGGGTTCAGTTCTGGGCTCTCTATTCTATTCCATTGGTCTATGTGTCTGTTTTTGTGCCAGTACCATACTGTCTTGATGACTACAGCTTTGTAGTAGAGGCTAAAGTCTGGGATTTCTTACACCGTACACAAAAATAAACTCAAAATGGATGAAGGACCTGAATGTGAGACAGGAAACCATAAAAACCCTAGAGGAGAAAGCAGGAAATAGCCTCCTTGACCTCAATTGCAGCAATTTCCGACTGGACACATTCCCAAAGGCAAGGGAATCAAGAACAACAATGAACTATTGGGACCTCATCAAGATAAAAAGCTTCTGCACTGCAAAGGTAACAATCAAAAAAACTAATAGGCAACCGACAGAATGGGAAAAGATAGTTGCAAATGACATATCAGATAAAGGGCTAGTATCCAAAATCTACAAAGTACTCACCAAACTCCACACCCGAAAAATGAATAATCCAGTGACGAAATGGGCAGAAGACATGAAGAGACACTTCTCCAAAGAGGACATCCAGATGGCCAACAGACACATGAAATGATGCTCAGCGTCACTCATCATCAGGGAAATACAAATCAAAACCACACTGAGATACCACCTCACGCCGATCAGAGTGGCTAAAATGAACAAATCAAGAGACTATGGATGCTGGTGAGGGTGTGGAGAAACGGGTACCCTCCTACTCTGTTGGTGGGAATGTAAACTGGTACAGCCACTCTGGAAAACAGTGTGGAGGTTCCTCAAAAAACTATCAGTAAAACTCCCCTATGACCCAGCAATAGCACTGCTGGGGATTTACCCAAGGGATACAGGAGTGCTGATGCATAGGGGCACATGTACCCCAATGTTCATAGCGGCACTTTCAACAATAGCCAAATCATGGAAAGAGCCCAAATGTCCATCAACGGATGAATGGATCAGGAAGATGTGGTTCATCTATACAATGGAATACTACATGGCAATGAGAAAGAAAGAAATCTGGCCATTTGTAGCAAAGTGGATGGACCTCGAGGGTGTCATGCTAAGCGAAATAAGTCAGACAGAAAAGGACAGATACCACATGTTTTCACTTGTAGGTCTAACAGAAGAAACCTAACAGGGGACCATGGGAAGGAGAAGGGGGGGAAAGTTAGGGAGAGGGAGGGAGGCAAATCATGAGAGGCTCTTAAATACTGAAAACAAACTGAGGGCTGAAGGGGGAGGGGGAAAGTGGAAGGGAGGTGATGGTCATGGAGGGGGGCACTTGTGGGGAGGAACACTGGATGTTACATGGAAACCAACCTGGCAATAAACTATTTTAAAAACAGTTTTTTTAATGGTTTTTTTTTTTTTTTTGATAGAGAGAAGGGAAAGAGCACGAGTAGGGGAGGGGCAGAGAGCGAGGGAGACACAGAATCCGACTCCAGACTCTGAGCTGTCAGTACAGAGCCCAAAACAGGGCTCGAACCCACAAGCTGTGAGATCATGACCTGATGACCTGAGCCAAAGTCAGATGCTTAACCGACTGAGCCACCCAGGCTCCCCAAAAGGTTAATGGAATTTCAATTAAATTGATGGATAGATCATGCTTATGTTTTCTCCTCTCTATCCCAAGATTCATTAACAGGGTAGTAAAGATATTAAAAAGGAATTGATTCACAAGAATAATTTCATCATTGGATGAGAGATTTTGGGAAATTTCTGGAAGACAGAAGAAAGTAAACTGGAGAGAATAGATGATAGTCAGGTGGAGGATCTGGAATGAATTGAAGCTATGTATTTGTGTGCATATGTGTATATAATGATGGAAGTGAAAAACTAATGATATTGTTAACTGAGGCAAACTAAAAGCTCTACAAGAAAGGAAAGGTAACCTTAGTACACTGTGTGGTTCTGCAATGAACAATGTTTACATACTCGATGAAGTACATAGCAATTAATGATTTAATCAAAATCAGTGATAGGATGCTATTAAGGAATGGAGAAAGAGGAAGGTGTAAGAGAGAATGGTTAAATCAGTTCCCTGCTGAAAACTCTCCCATTGCTTCTGACAGAGTAAAAGTGAAATTCCTTGGTGTGGTTTTGAAATCCCCACATTGTCCAGTCCCCATCTGCCTCCCTGATCTCATATCCTTCAACTCTCCCCCCTCCAACCACTGTTATATGCCCCTGGCCTTTTTTCTCTTCTGAGTGAGCGTCTTTCTCTCCTCAGGGCCTTTACCCTTGATCTTTTCTCTGTGAAAAGTGTTCTTTTGGCAGAGAATAAGTTGGTTCCTGATACCCATTCTCCTCTTCTTCCACAGAAATAGAACTGCTGCTCAGTTCATGGCTGCCCGGGATAGAAACCACATTTCAAGTTTCTCTTGCAGGTAGGTATGTCTATGTGACCATGTTCTAGCCAAAAGTAGGTAGGCAGAAGAGATGGGAAATTGCTGAGTTGTGTCCTTATAGAGGGAGGATATGCCCTTCTCCCTCCCAATCTTGCTGTTTGGAACATAGATGTGGTGAAGCCATCACGGACCATGCAAATGAGGAGCAAGAAAATAGAAGGAGCCTGGTTCCCTGGAAAGCCTACCCTCAGGGTGTTATTTAAGGCAAAAAAAAAAATAGACTTCACATGCTTAAACCACTGTTACAGGATCTGTTACATGCCCCTAAGCCGTATCCTGATTACTATGGCGCTTGCCCTAGATCTTCACAATACAACTCAGCATGTCATATCAGAGAATGTTTCTTGACCACCCTACCCAAAGTCAGTCTTTTTAATCTCTATTACATGTTTTTGTTTCTTTTTTTTTTAGTTTATTCATTTATTTTGCATGAGAGAGAGAGAGAGAGAGAGAGAGAGAGAGAGAGAGAATCCCAAGCAGGCTCTGCACTAACAGGGCTGCAATCAAGAATTGGGGGCTGCTTAACTAACTGAGCCACCCAGGTGCCCCTACATGTTTTATTTTCTTTATAACACATAGCAGTATATTAAATTGTTTTATTTAGTTATTTGCTTTATAATTGCCTTTCTCCTAGAATATAAGTTTCATGAATGCAACGATCTTGTCTGTTTTGCTCATTGCCTGAAACAGTGCCTGTCACTGTGAATAATATCTATTTGTTGAATGATTGAATAATTGGCTATATCACACTGCAAGTCAATAGATAAAATAGATAAATCAATAAAAAAAGTGTGATACCCATATTATTTGGAAATAGGTAAATTTGGAGAAACAACGACTAAAATATTCTTAAGTGGCTGCTTCTAGAAACCACGGCTGAAATGGGGACAGGTGGCATAGGATGCTGTTACTTTTTATTATGCTATTTGATTGTTTTTAACTTGTGCATATGTCACTTTGGAAAAGGTCAAATTAAAAAAAATAAACAACTCAATAAAACACTGTGCAGTCATCAAGTGATGTGGTAGAAAAATGTTTAATGACATGGAAAGACATCCACAATATGAAAATAAAAAGAGTAGGTTACATAACATGTCAATATGCAGAACAGGATCCATTTTTGTATATGTATGGAGCACATATGCATAAAAAACGCTATGTTAGAGTCAATGCATATGGCAAATTCCTAACTTTAGATGTAAGTGGATATTCAGTTTTATTAATAGAATCAGTTGTTCCTGATTAACAATGTTGAATGAATATTTAAAGACTTTGGGTTTGAAGGAATACTGTGTTGTCTTCCTTCCCAGGGTTCCTACAGGCGTTGCCCAAGCCCTTGCTTTTAGCCATTTCATGAATTTTACCTTTATTCTAGGAGCAGTGAGGAGTAACACTGAAGTAGGCTAAGCAGAGATGGTATGAAAAAATTGGTTTTAGGCAGATTTCTCTCCCTGTATTGTGGAAATGGTTAGGAAAGGCAAACCTCAAATCACAGAAATGAGTCAGGAAGCAATTGGAGTGATCAAGGCAGGAAATGGTGGATACCTACCCTAGGACAGTAGCAGTCCTGTAGAGAGAAAGCACCTGTCTCAAGAACAATAGGATGATGTTAACAGGACAGGTGGTAAGAGTGAGAAGTGTGGATGCACTTCCTTGAAAGCAAGGACCATTTTGACCTCATTTACTACTCCACCCCAGGGCCCACCTAGCACAGTTTCTGGTACATATTGACATCAGTAAATATTTGTGATCTAAAGAAGAGGGAAAAAATCAAAGTTGAGGCTCAGAAGTCTGATGAGGTTATTTGGGTGAGAGATGGGTTGGTCACTGAGAAGTAACATGAGTGCCAGTGTGGGTAGAGGGAGACCAGAGAGGAGCTTGGACTTGTAGCATTATAGATTCCTGGTGGCCACTCATGTGAAAGCAGCCAGCGAACAGCTGGGTGTCCAGGGCTGCAAGATCTGGGCCTGAGACAGGTTTGAGAATCACCAGCATAAAATATACCTCGAGTCAGAGAAGGGAATAATACTTCATTAGAAGAGTATATTGGGTAAGAGAAGATAGGATGGGCCCTCTAAGCAGCTCCCCAATTAAAGGACAGGAGACTCACAGAGGAGAATCAAAAGGAGCCACCTGAGAAACAGGAGGGGGTATATGACATAGGCAGTGAGGAATGCTGCCCATAAAGCATCGAGATCAGTCCTGGGGTGCCTGGGTGGCTCAGTCGGTTCAGTGTCTGCCTTCAGCTCAGGTCATGATCTCACAGTCGGTGAGTTCGAGCCCCATGCCAGGCTCTGTGCTGACAGCTCGGAGCCTGGAGCCTACTTCAGATTCTGTGTCTCCCTCTCTCCGACCCTCTCCCACTCCCGCTCTCTCTCTTTCAAAAATAAATAAACATTTAAAAAATTAAAAATAAAAGATCAGTCCTGAAAAATATCTTTTGTATTTAGGACAAAGAGGTTGTTAGTGACATCCATTGGGCTGGGGGGGGGGGGTTAGGATACACAGGGGAATTGGAGGTGGAAACCATTTTACCATGTCAAGGAGACTAATGGAGTGATCTACCACCTTTTCCTCCTTTTTAGTTTTTCCCCTTTTGATTTTAATATGTCTCTGAACTTGTACCGACTGCTGCACTGTCACCTTCTTATCAAAGTTCCAAGGACTCGTTTGGCAGCTGGGAGCTTTTTCCACTTGGTCACACTGGTAATCAGTGCACTATCAGCAGGCTGACAGGGACTTGTTTGTGGTGGTTCGGAATGTGGCTGCCACAACCAGTTCTCCAAGCACTTGGCTTTCCCTCCTGTGTGATTGCACCCATAGTTCCTATGTGCATTTTCCATCTTCCCTACAATAAAGACACACACATACACAAATCCAGAAAAGAAAAATAGACTTTATAACATTAAAAATTAAGCAGCTGGCACCTGAGTGGCTCTGTCGGTTAAATGTCATGATCTTTGGCTCAGGTCATGATCTCACAGTTTGTGGGTTCGAGCCCCACGTCAGACTCTGTGCTGACAGCTCAGAGCCTGGAGCCTGCTTCGGACTCTGTGTCTCCCTCTCTCTCAAAAATAAATGAACATTAAAAAATTTTTTTAACCTAAAAAAATAAAAATTACACTGCCATTCATATTCTTTTCAAATTTTGTTTTAATGTCTATTTATTTTTGAGAGAGAGAAAGAGAGAGACAGAACATGAGCAGGGTAAGGGCAGAGAGAGAGGGAGACACAGAATCTGAAGCAGGCTCTGCACTGACAGCAGTGAGCCCGACATGGGGCTCGACCTCATGTACTGCGAGATCATGACCTGAGTAGAAGTTGGTCACTTAACCTACTGAGCCACCAGGCGTCCCAGCTGCCATTCATATTCTTGATTATTGATTGATATTTGCAGTGTGTATTTTCCTGAATTTTCTTGGCTAAGGATATTCTCAGCCCATGGTTCTTTTCCCCTCCTTCTTTCCTCCCTCAAGCCATCATTTCTCTCTCTAACACAGTTCCATAATATTATTACTTTTCCTTTATAATTACCCTGTCCTGTTTCTTGCTACTCCTTGAACAACATGAAATCTCTTTGTCATCATTCCCATCTTGCCTTTCTTGATTTTCTCTTTGTAATAACTCTTGGAAGCAATAAGTGATTTGGAAAATGCATGGGAATATTAAGGGCATGACGGTTACTATGGTAGAGTGTCCTGTGTTCAAACAAAATGCTTCTAATTGTATGCCACCTGTTTTATCATCAGAACATTCATTCAAAGAACACTTTACTGAGCACCTTCTGGGTGGTGGCTACCACATGTGTGCTATAAATACCAATAGCAAATACAGGCCCCAGCAACTTGGTGCAATAAATCTGTGAATGAATGAGAAACCTCAGGCAGTCACTGACAGGAGGTTTGAGGAACAGGTGAGGTGAGATTAGTCTTCCCACTTGGAAAATTCTGGAGATAAAGCCACAGCGGCATTCCACAGGGAGTGGTGGTCTCTCACAGCAGCCCAGATACGAGCAGCTAAAGTAATAAATGGCAGGTCTTGAGCACCTCTTAGTGATGAACATGAGTGGATGAAGAACCCACACTCAACAGTAGCTCTCTGATGATGAAGACCTTTTGATTGGGATGGCCACAAACCCAAGGAAGAGGGGAGTTTTTCCAGTTCCAGTTAAGCACCTGGCAAAATTAGCCATGTGAGCTGGGAATGGTAACACCATTTCATGATGATCTGAAGAGCCAGGGGTTAGCTCTGCAAAAATCATCACCAAACAACCTCTAATTAATGTAGGGCTCTTTGAGAAGGAATATAGCTCACACAGCAGGTGTAGTAATGAAAAGTTTTGGCGTAGTGTCCAGAAACTGTAATTTAGACCTGATGCTGCCACTAATTTTGTGACTTTAAGCAAATTAGTTTATTTCTCTGAATTAAGGAAACCTGGTCTCAGTTTCCTCCACTACAGTGAGGGAGCTGGTTGATCTCTAGACCATGCCTCTATAATTCTGTGAGTCTTTTAGCTCAGTTGCTTTTTTGTCTGTTTGTTTTTCTTTTTCTCCAGAGTGTTTCATGCTTTTCTGGAGCTTGGGCAGGATGGTATTTGTCAAGCTAATTATTACAATGGATCTGTTCTGTAACGTTAACATATGTCAAATGAGAAAATGTTTGGGGCCAATTTCTTTTCTGTATTTATTACTTAATATTTATCTATTTTTTTTCTTATATGTAAACAGCAGAACTTCCCCAGCTTTGGTATGGGACCATGGAGATGGAGCAATGGGAAATCAGTCCCTTATAATGGTATTAACTCTAAAATAGGGCCAGGTGCCCACAGCAACAGAATGGCCTGTCAGTAAATGATGGAAAGAGAGAGAAGAGCACATTAATTCTTTAATATCCTCATGGGATAGTGAACACACGGGAGCAGAACAGATGCAGATTATTCATTTCAATAAACAAGGTGTTGATACAGATAATTGGTAAGACCTATATATTATATCAATTGCCAAATCATGACTCATGGTTCAGAACTGCAGTTTCCAGATTTAACTTAGTGATGCATTGCATTACTAGGCTTTGGCAGAACTATGGAACATCTTTGGTGATTCCATGGGTGGATAGTATGCCACAGTATCTGCTCCTCCCCTGCACATAGAATAAAGTGATGATCCAAGAGGCATCAAAGGAAAGGATGCATTGGAAGGTTTGAGTTAGCTATGGGGAGAACTGGAAATTGAAACATATACAAGTTGAGTGGCCTTGAGTAAGAACTGCTCGTTTCTACCCAAAGGAGAGAATTTTGGGACCCCATTCCCATCCAGGACTCCCGCTATAGGCTTAAGATAGCCAGATTTCCAGGTGGAAAATGGGTCTATTCCCTATCAGGAGAGGCAAGACAGGGAAATGGCCCCTAGTGGAGGAGACAGAGATATTCTACTTTAGAAAAAAAAAAAGAGTAACTTTTCTCTCTCTCTCTCTCTCTCTCTCTCTCTCCCTCTCTCAATTATTCTCTGGACGCAGTTTTCAACCACAAAAAGCATGGCTACAAACACTGCCAGTATTCTAACCCCATTGTTAATGTTCACTATTCTTGCCACTCCTTTCTTCCCAAACAGCTGAATGTTCAAAAGATAATAAGCATTTCCCTCTGTTTATCCCTAAAGGGGTCCATGGAGACCTTTTTTCATCATTTCCTGGCTTGGTGAGAGAGGATGTTGTTAACCAACTGCCATTTTACTGGTGAGATTACAATGTCAAGACCAAAGGGCAGCTGGTTTGCTTCACCGATAAAAGAATGAAAGCCCTCGCTTGTAAATAGCTTTGTCTGTGTTAGCAACCTCTTAAATCGTCTTGCTACCCTCACATTCCCCAACACTACTTCAAAAGCTCTGCTCCATTCCTAGGCTGTGTTACCCTGGTAACTAATCTTGATAATCAGGTCCTGGAAGTTTCCATGGAGGCAGTGTCTTAGCACCTGTGTGTGCTGGCTTTGAATGTGGTGGGCAGGTGACTGTGGACTGTGGTAGGTGTGCTTGTGCCTGGTAATGCTGGTGGTGGGAGGTGTTTGTGTAGAGTTGGAGGTGGGGGGTGTTCCCTTGCTAGGATCTGAGCAACGGTGTGCTACTGAATTTCTCCGCCGCTTTGCGTCGCACCTACCACAGTTATCTTAAACATAAGAAAGGGGATTTATTCCCAGCCAATGCCAAGATGCTGGCCTCCTGGCTTTTCGGAAGTTCTGAATCTCACCTCCAAGTTCTGCCAGGAGTTGAGACTGACCTACTCTGTCTTCTCAAAATAATCACCTGACAGAGTGTGCAACAGCTTCTGGAAAAAGAAGTTGGCTGAGAGGAGAAAAGAATATAGTCCTTAAATGAACCAAAAAAGGAGGAGTAAGAGGAGGAGGGGGAGAAAATAGGAAAGAGAAGAGGAAGAAGGGAAAGGAGGGGACAGGAGGAGGAAAGCGGGGAGGAGAAGGTGCAGGTGGGGGAAGTGGGAAGAACAGGAAGGGGAAGAAGGAGAGGAAGGAGAAGGTAACCAGATGATGAAACGAGAGCAGTCTTTGAAACAAAGCATTTGCCTTTATCTCTTCCAGAGGCATCCAGAAACTTCCACTGTGTAATGCTTAGTTCACTCACAAAAGGGCTTTTTAACTCCTCCTGGGTTTCTCTCTGCGTTTAGACAGAAATTACTCCAGATGGCGGCTTAGTAAGTGGGTGGGAAGAGCTAAACCAGCTCTCCCTCATTCCACAGTTTCTCTGAGCATGGTCCATGGGCCTTTCTCAGAATCACCGCGGGCCCTAGTTTAAAAATAAAAACAAAATAAAACAAAACAAAAAACCAGGACGAATTCCTGGCCCTAAATCAGTATCTTCAAGGGTGGGTTCTGGGAATTTGCAGACTGCCTGGGTTTTGGCTTTTTTATTTAAGGAGGAAGGACCTCAGGTGCTTCTTAATGCCAATAAAAATTTGTGAACCACTGCTCTCATCCATAGAACTCAGAGCTCTGCTTTTCTCCCTGTAAAAGACAGAATTTGACTTTTTTTTTTAGCATTTGAATCATCAGCCAAGATACGTGGGTGTTGCTTAGCTCTAAAGCATCCTGAAACATTCAAGAAAATGTGTGTACAAATATTGAAAGAGAAAACAGTGGCCGCATCGCTATGCCACAGAGTCAGAATAAAATACACCAACATGATGGGTCACTTAAAACAGAAGAACTAGGAAGCTCATGTGCTGGGAGCTTAAGCATGGAAGTGTGTATCCAGAGAAAGACGGTGCACCTGAAAACAAAGGGTCAGTAAGGAAGTGGCTTTGTTAAAGATCCCTTCCACTCTGGAAAACACTGTGGAGGTTCCTCAAAAAATTAACAATAGAACTCCCCTATGACCCAGCAATAGCACTGCTAGGGATATACCCCAGGGATACAGAAGTGCTGATGCAGAGGGGCACATGTACCCCAATGTTCATAGCAGCACTTTCAACAATAGCCAAATCATGGAAAGAGCCTAAATGTCCATCAACTGATGAATGGATCAAGAAGATGTGGTTTATCTATACAATGGAATACTACATGGCAATGAGAAAGAATGAAATCTGGCCATTCGTGGCAACGTGGATGGACCTCGAGGGTGTTGTGCTAAGTGAAATAAGTCAGGCAGAGAAGGACAGATACCATATGTTTTCACTCATAAATGGAACAGGAGAAACTTAACAGAGGACCATGGGGGAGGGAAAGGGGGAAAAATAGTTAGGGAGGG
>CM053561.1:66037481-66089058 GCA_028646485.1 Cryptoprocta ferox | reverse complement strand
TGAGAGACTCTTGAATACTGAGAACAAACTGAGGGCTGATGGGGGCGGGGGAGAGGGGAAGGGGGGTGATGGGCATGGAGGAGGGCACTTGTCAGGATGAGCACTGGGTGTTACATGGAAACCAACCTGACAATAAACTATAAAAGAAAAAAAATAAAGAAAAAATAAAAAATAAAGGATCCCTTCATGGACTGCACTGCAGTGAATTTCTAGCACAAGCTGCCTCTGTCCACACGGAAGCACTCTTCACTGCCTCTGGGAGGACACACGGCTCAGTTCCCACCATTGTCAGGCTGCACGGCCAGTTGATGTTTAACACTAGTCTAATCTAAGACAGAAAAGTATCAGGATCTAGGGCCTAACCAGGTAGCTGGCTTATCCCCATCATACAAACCCATGCCACCAGGTGTTCCCTGGTGGGCTCAATGTACAGGTGCTTCCAGGAGACAGTGGTGAGTGACCCACAAAGGGGAGGGAAGAAAGGATCGGGAAGAGAGGCCCAGATGGCTAATGGTGTGGTGAAAAACAAAACATGGAGACCTGGTATTTGAGAATAGCCAAGGCAACAAACAAATGAACAACAACTACAGCTAGCCCCATACGCTTTCCATGTCATGTCCCATTATGACCTGTCTGTTAAACTTCATTTCTCATGGAGAGGAGTTGAATGAGGAAATTCCCGAATGCATTTAAACTTAAACCAAACTAAATCCATCAAAAAAGAGGATCGTTAAATAAACAATGCTATTGAAGAATCAAAGATTCTGAGAAGAAAACAGTCAATGGTAGTTTACTTTTGGTATCCAGGATGAAGTTTTTTGGCAGTCAGTAATTCACTTTGAGTGCATTAAGTGAACACTTTGTGAAGTGATGAGTTGAAAATAATTCTGTTTTTTATGTGTAAAGGTTTATGTTGATAAATTAGTTCTCTGGTTTTACTCAATCCTAATAGGTTTTGACAAATACTACTTATCTATTGACCCTCCTTTTTTGTTTGTTTGTTTGTTTGCTTTTTCTAAAGAGGTGAACAATGACAAAGATGCAGCCGACAAAGACAGGAGGAAAAGGCTGGTTAGGAAGAGGGAACAGCATATGCAAACAAAACATCTTGTGGCAGGAAGAACTTAGGGCCTTATGGGTGCTAACTGGAAACCAGCAATTGGAGTGTGAAGAGTTTAAGACAGTGAACATCACAATGGGCCTTGGTGACAGTCACAAGGAAACTGGATTTCATGCTGTGGGTGATGGAATGCTATCAGAGGGCTCTGGGACTGACCTGAACCACAGGTTCAAAGATGTGAATTTGTTTCCCAAAATTTGCAATAAATAAAGGCAGAATAAGAGGAAAAATATAATACACCATGTTTTGTTGCTATCCTGATTTTTTGCTTGGGAAGCTAATTGATTAGACTTTGTATTATTTTGAAAAGAAATAAATGAAAGTATTCTCCACTTTTTGAAAATTCTCATTCCACCACTTTGCTTTTTTGAAAGACCTACATGAGTACCTGCTTTCACTAAGCAAAAGAAATCTGGAACGGATTTTTGCTTTTAGGTAAAAAGATGAAAAGAGAAAATAGTAGTCGGTATTTGGCAGCAAGCCCTTACAGAGACAGTACAGGCCTGAGCAGCGAGAGCAGCCCTGCCAACCTCCTTCCCCGGGAACCACACTCAGCATCTCGGCGTGAAGCCTCCAGAGCTCCAAACCGTGTCTATGAGCACCTGTGCTCCACGTCCATTTATTCTGTGCATCTGTTAGTAAGATGTGTCCTAAGGTATCAGAAAAGCCTAAGAGAGGTTATCTTTTGAGTCTGGGAATGCTCAAAATTTTTCCATATAAATGAACGGTAATTGCCTCTTTGCTTTAGAGTATTGGCTTATGAAGGGTTTCATAGGAGCACTCTACTTTCAGGTGGCAGGGGCAACATGTATTTAAAACAATGACCACACTTTGGGGACAACTAAACACGTAGCCAGCAACCAGCTTGGGATCCCAAGCATGATAGATGCTTGACGACTTCTTACTGATAATGCTGCTCACTCTACTTCTGCCTGGGAAGGAAATACACAGATAAGGAACATAATCAATGATGTCTGTAAAACACTATCAAAAGGGATACAAAAGGAGGATGTGAACACAATGAATAGAAGCAACAGAAAACTTTGTCACGAAATAGTTATTGGACTTCAGAGTTGTTAACTACATGCTTATGATTTGTAATATTCCTTACTACGTAAGATTTTTATCCATTTACTTTAAATTTTTTCGGTGTCATCAGGCTCTACCAAGATTACTGATCATTCATGCCCTATGTATTTTGAAAGAAAAATCCATTAGGTTTCTAAATATCACTTTCCTTCTGCTTCCTGTCATTTCTGTATTTCTCGTTGCTTTGGAAATCAGTCTGTTCATCAGTTTCTCAGAAGTCCAACTTCAAAAATTTCCCCCCATACTCTTCCAAAAAAATCATTGACACTCATAAACCTAAAGAAACTTAAGTGAAAATTTTCCTGGTAGGTGTGACCCTAATTCATTCAGTGTAAAAATGACCTTTGAGAGTAAAAATGAGAGGAAAACTCACCTGTGAGAGTGGATGTGATTTCAATGCCGTATCATTTCCAAAGGATAAGAGATGTCCCTCAGACATTCCCGATGTCCTTTAATAACCCATTGGGTATATCATCCAGGAACTTACTTAAATTCTTCTTGAGCTCATTTACATTTTCATTAAAAAAATTTTTTTTTTACATTTATTTATTTTTGATAGACAGAGAGATAGAGCATGAACAGGGGAGGAGCAGAGAGAGAAAGAGACACAGAATCTGAAGCAGACTCCAGGCTCTGAGCTAGCAGTCTGCACAGAGCCTGACGCAGGGTTCAAACCCACGAACCGTGAAATCATGACCTGAGCTGAAGTCAGACGCTCAACCGACTGAGCCACTCAGGCGTCCCACTGAGCCACCCAGGCGCCCCTCATTTACATTTTCTATCTGTACCTCTTAATGGGGTGAGATATTCCCTTGATTTCATAGGTGTTTGGCAATTTATTTTTCTTAAACTCACTTCTTTAAATTATACTTTCAAAATGTCACTAGTGTTCTACACTCAGTCTCGTACGTAAGCTTGGTGTCCCCCTCTTTCTGGGGGAATATTGCAAGGAGAGGGAGAACAACAGTCCTGTATACTCCCAGAAGAGGGGTTGATGAGGAGGACACACGGGGAAGGGGATAGTACCCAGACACAATCAAACAGCAGCCACCGCTTACTAGCTGTAGCCTGGCCTTCTTAGGAGAAAGGAAATTAAAGATTCATGAAAAGCCTAAAGGCTACCATAGTCCCATCAGGCTCAGGAGTCAAGCAGCCTGGGGTGGAATTCTGGCCCCTTACTAGCATGCTATTTAGCTTCACTAAGCCTCATCCCTTCTTCTGCGAAGTGGGTTAGTAATTCATCTTCACTTCATGGGGTGAATAATCAACGAGAAGATGGGTGTGTGCTAGGCACTTAGCACAGAGCTGGCGAGTCAGTGGTCTAGAATGTTTGCCCTGATCCACTCCCGGCAGGCTCTGTCTATGCAGTGGGCCATCACCACACCAAGCTTTCATCTGCAGGCATCCCAATATGGCAGCCCCCCAAGCCCTTCCCATGCAGCTCTGATCCCTCTTCAGCACGACTTGGAGCATGGCATTGAAACTGCCTGACAGCATCTGAGTACCTTACAGTTTGTGCAGAGTTAGCTTGCACATCTCTTCCTGAGGAGATGACGTTTTGTGGACGTTTGTTTTCAGTGGCAGCACGTTGAGCCCGCGCTTTCAGAACACTCAGTTACAACTTTCCTGTGGTCTAAGTGGTAGCTGGACCCCACAAGTCTTTAAGTATGGCTGCATGCGTTGTAACTTTCTATTTCAATTCTGGTGGCTCTCAGAACTCAGCAAGATCTTCCACCACTTATCCTTATTAACTTGGCATTCAGCTTCTGGAAAAACTTAGCATGATATACAAACTCAGAGATTCCAATTCTGGATCATTTATAAAAACTTAGGACTAATTCTGGCACACATTCCTAAGAAGTCATTAATAGTTGTAGTTTTCTATTCGGAGAAGAATCATCCATCTATTCCTAATTTTTGATTGAGTTCCCAGTTCTTCTTGTCTAGGTTTATTTTATTTTAGGACTAAATCCATGGGCCTATGCTAATTTGCATGTTAGCTTTAGACAGCCATCCCATCTCTACCTGAGATTTGACTTTTTGCACAATTAGCTTTTAGCCTGAGTCTCATTATTAAGAATACATGGAGTCCTCAGACTGGAGACACTAAGTGTTCTCCGACCCCAAGGACACAGCCATATCGACTATTCTGCTAACTCCCCTCTGCTGGGCATTGTGCCAACACACAGTCTTCACTAGGGGACACAAATTGCAATTCTAATTGTCTTACTGTCTTTGTACCCCAGAGATTTCTTGTCAGGAATTAAGTAACATAGCTGAAATTGATATTTAACTTTGTAAACTTCAAGCGCTTGGAATGCCCAAAATCACTCTATGACGTGAGAATTACTCGCAAAGGCATCCCTCTGTTCTTGTGTTTTGTCAGCCTTTGAAATATTAGCCATGTGTGGATTTCAATCCAATAAAAGATATGTGCTTCCTACGTACATTAGAGTAAGGAAATGCTGAGGAAACCACTACTAGCAGTTGGGCTTTTCCTGCGATGATGATGATGATGATGATGATGATGATGACAGCAACAAGTGTGGTCACTCTGCATTTTAAAAGCCAAGAGTGAATCCTGTAGCATCCTCGATACTGTTTTGTTCTGACTCCAAATTCCAACAATATAAATGAAAGCTGAGCCTCTCTTGCATTAAAATGCATGACGGACAGCAATCGCCCTCTTGCTTGTTGGATGCATTGTTAACTTTTAAATCCATCTCCCACTCCCCTGCTTCCCAGATCCAGATTAATATGGGCAGATGTCCTGAGAGCCCTGACTCAGAGCTTTGGTAAACCAGTTAGTTCTCTTTGAAGAACCAGGTCTGGACAAGCTCGGAAAGTTCCTGGAGGCAGGTTGGGATAGAACGATCCACCTACTTTTTTTCTGTATTCTTATATGCCCCTGAATGCCACCAATTTCTGCTTTTGTGTGCTACTCACACTTGTAACCTAGTGTCCTTCCATCATAGGGGACCAGCAGGGCACTGGGGGAATAGAGTGACTCCATACCTCTGACTCCTTCTCAGCCACAGCCTTTCAAACTATTGAGTCTTCTCTGAGCTCTTTGATGCTTCTTATTAATCCATTCAATGAATCTGGGAGTTAGGAGTCCCAGGTGCAAGTTCTCATTTTGCTACTAACTGAGTTGCCTTGGGCAAGTCGTTGGACTTTCTGGGGTCTTCCCATCTCAGTACGGAGATGAGAATGTTAGATCCGATGGTGTCCCCCACTCCTTTTAGCTCCAGTACTCCATGCCTTATGAAGAATCTTCAAGTGTCTGCTCTGAATGAGACATGTAACAGAAGTCCTGGAGCCGCTCTTCAGTAACTATGGTGCAGTTGGGGAGATCAGGCATGCAAACAAGAGTCAAGTTTATCAGTCTCAGGCTATGTGTTATGAAATGCCCAAGAAGCTGACTTCTGAGGCTCACAATTTTGATTGCAAATCTTGAAAATAATACTGATTATAGTTTGTAACAAATCTGTGAGCTCTTCGGAGGCCAAATAGCATCAACAGTCCTTTGCAATTTGTTGGCATAGGGACAGACATCTGCAAATTGTAGATATTTACATAGATGAAATACAATACTCTAAGGAGATTAGGCTACATTTCAGTAAAAATGAAATGTCCAGTCACCATATTATAAATTTAATTCCAACCAGAATCTTTATTAAGCCTTTTGGGGCAGGAGGACATGGGGATATAAACATTTTAAAACTCGGCTGCTCTCCAGAAACCAGCAGTCTAAAATGCAGCAATGTTCTTTCCAGTTGCTGAGAAGAGAATGTCCTATTTTAGTCACATTTAAGCAACTTTAATTGAACCATTAACTCCTTTTTAGCTAGTTCTTGAAACACCGACAAAAAGTCACGGTATGTACAGGTATTTAGAACAATGGCTACATTTTGTGTATTCTCAGCCATACTTGACAACGAGTCAGGGTCTTCAGTAGACCACAGCCCTTAGTATAAAGCTGTGTACATGGGAGGCCCTCAAAAAATGATTGTTGATAGAATGACCTTGAAATTCCAATACACCTGAAAGCCAATTTAATTAAAGAAATAATTAACACTTGTACACTCGAAAATTTTATAGATTGTTGGGATTTCCATTATTTTTACATCTAAACCCCACTTTGCAAATGAGGAAACTGAGGCTTACAGAGATTAACTTACCCAAGTTCACATTGTCAGGGCATCAAGTTTCCTCCACCTTGAATTTTAAATTCCATAGTTTTTTCCAAAGCCCCGATGGTTTAGAACACAGGTAAGTACAGACATAAATAGGGCTGGAGATATTTCTCCCAATAACTTGACATCTTTTGGAGGCGAGGAAGTCCTTGAGAAGGAGAAGTTTTTTGTTTGGTGATTTTTGTTTCCCTCCACATCCCCTCCCCCATCTCCCAGGCTTTCATATCCCTTGACTTGGTTGCATGTGCTGGATTTTCAAAATATTATACCCAAGTATAAGTTTCAGAAAAAGCCAAACCTTGAGGATAATTTTTAAGAAGTCCCTCAGTCTTTAAAGTTTCTTTTTGGTGCCCAACGTGCATTGACAGTGCTTTCTTAACCAGAGTGGCATCTGGTCTGGTTTTTATTTCCCTCTACTGCTACCTGCTGGTGGTAGATCTACAGTGGCATCTTCCAGAACATAGACCACATGATCATTCATGTTTCTAGGGCCAGACTCTCCTTAAACCCTAAATCAGTGTTTCTCAACTCTGGTCGCATGTTAGAAACATATAGAATGTTTCCAAAAATGCTGAGGCCCAAGCCCCACCACTAGGGATTTTGATTCAATTTGGTCTAGGAGGTAGCTCATGCATTGGTATTTTTTGGAAAGCTCACCAGAGAATTCTAATATGTAGCCAGGATTGAGAACCACTGACCTTATCAATCAGATCTCACTAGTACGGAAATAATTAGGAAGGTTAATGTAACTGTGAAAAAAATGCAATTTTAGGGGCGCCTGGGTGGCTCAGTTCGTTGGGCGACTGACTTCGGCTCAAGTCATGATCTCATGGTTTGTAGGTTCGAGCCCCCCATTGGGCTCTGTGCTGACAGCTCAGAGCCTGGAGCCTGCTTCGAATTCTGCGTCTCCTTCTCTCTCTGCCCTTCCCCCACTCACGTTCTGTCTCTCTCTTCCTTGAAAATAAATAAACATTAAAAAAATTTAAAAATATATGCAATTTTGTCATATCTAGACCAGTTCTCTAATTTATTTCATACCCTTAATACAATTCATTTCGACTTTATGTGACTTTTATGAATTAAGAAAAATGAAATCAATTATCTTTCTTTGCAAACTTTTACGATTTTCCTCATGACTAAACAGGAAGCCAGCCTAAAAGGAGTCGGCTTTATTATTTCTCACACATATTTATCACCTATGATATAAATAAATACTAAAAATAAAATGAATTATGAAAAATGTATAATTCAGAGAGGTAGGCTTGCATTTCAAATTAATGTTCCTATAAAGTTAACATTTCTTTACTACAGGAGTCCATGTTAGATTAAGACATTACAGGCTTTGGGGATGCCTGGGTCGGTTAAGCCACCGACTCTTGATTCTGGCTCAGGTCATTATCTCACAGTTTGTAGGTTCGAGCCCTGCGTCGGGCTCTGCACTGACAGCATGGAGCCTGCTTGGGATTCTCTGTCTCTACCTCTCTCTCTCTCTCTGCCCCTCCTCTGCCTGTGCACACATGCTCTCACTCTCTCTCAAAATAAATAAATAAACATTAAAAAAAAAGAAAATCAGAGGCTTTCTTACTATTTTAAGCAGGCAGATTGAAAAGAAATGATCTGAGAAGATTTTTTGTTCAGTCATGAAGAAAACTGAAATTTGCAGAAGGAGAAAATAATGATTTAAACACACAGATACCTACACTCACACACACAGCACACACACATCATGTATTGATCCTATGTATTTTCACAAATTGGAGATGAGTGGGAATAAAGGTTTGGTCTTCTTAGAAGTGAATGTAACAAACGATTCACAGACCATCTGTTTGAATAAGGAAATATTTATTCTGTGTTCCCAGGAGATATTCCATACTCCTGCAGGTTAGGAAGTGTCCTCATGCCGTAGCCAACCCCAGTCTCCAACCCAAAGGAAAACATGGCAGGCTTATTCTATACATCCTCGTTATTGTTGGAATACTTTATATTTTGTCAGGACACAATGCCAGGATCTTTTATCATCACCTGTACCTGCAAGGCCTTTTAGCCTTTGACCTGCTGGACTCTCTGGTATCAGGGAAACTGTAGTTGGGGCATCTTCTCCTTTACTGTGTGAACTTTCTGGAAAAAAGACAAAACCTAAAACCAAACCAAAAAACAAAAAACTCACCTGGTATCTTTCAGCCTTTAGGTCTTTTCTTAGCTTTAAAGATTTTAAGAACACACAAAAAATTCACAGTCTTGTTAAGAAGTATTTTCCCAGTCTGATGGGGGAGAATTGTCATGGTGAGCCTCCACAGCAAATTTTACTGCGGGGTGGGGTGGGGGGATTATATAGTATAACCCATTCCTCAACAAAGTAGATCTGAAATTTCCACTGACCTTAAAAGAGGTCTAATAAATAGAGCTCTTATGAAAAATAAGGAAATGTGAGAGAGAGGCAGAGTAAATTCAGTTGGTTTTAGTCTTATTGCCTGATTTCAACCTGACTGCAGTTCTGAAAATATTGTGCAATTATTTATGTTCATGGCTGAAGAAATACGTTGCAAAACTAGGGAGATGTGATCTTGAAATAATCTGAAAACAATCTCCCAGCCCAGTCTCATCCTTGTTTTATTTACAGGATTAGATTATAGTCCTGTGAATTTCTGAATATTATACTTTTGAGTTAGGCAAGATTCTAAATCTGATCATTTAGAACAGATCTTGGGGAGGTCGGTCATGTGATATTTTAAACTTCTGTTAAAATCATTTTGTACAAGGGAGAAAATCATTTCAGTGCCCTTTGGTACAGAAAAGTGGACAGCCAGCTCTAAATTCCTGAGATTAATGTTGATTTATCAACCAAAATGCCACCACTAAGATGAATTGTTCCACCTGGTTCTATTTTAAACCAAATGGGATTACTCACAGAGATCCAATCTACTTGACTTAAACATCAATTTGTTCAGGAGGGAAGGCTCATTATTTGGAGGCCAGATGTAGGTTTGAAATGGAGGGGGTGGGGAACCAGAGGCCTTGTCACTTATGTAAGGCTGCACAGTGAGTCAGTGGTGGAGCTCCAACTAAATCCAGATGTTTTACTGGCCACCAACCCTCCGCTGCCTTGGGAACCCTACTGTTGAATTCATTGGCAACATTGCCCTCTTTTTAGTTCTTTTGATCAATGCAAACCTCTGCAAATTTTTAATCAATTTCTTGCTTTTTTCCCCCCTTTCAAATGGTGCACCATATGATTTGAATGTTAAATTCAGAGCTCTTTATATCTAAAAGATGTTGCTAGGAAATGTCTGATCCATTCCAGCTACCTTGCAGAAATGCAGCAAAATTGTGAAGTGAAAAATATCTGAGGTCTTTACAAGGCTACACATGTGGGATTACTGCTTCTCAGGACAAAAACAGGTTATTCAAGAGATTACATTTGTCAGGAAGGGAAAGCCAAGATTATACTGGCAGTGGAAACCACGATCCAGCAAGACCCAGGATTTTAGGAGTAACAGAAAATTTATGAAAGTGTTTTGATATTGTTAGCATGTTAAATAGATTTAATATTTTAAACAATTAATTAAAATATATGTATTTAATCAATAGTATAGTTATACTTAAGAATACATGCATTATGAATTTTTAAAATATGGGTATAATTAATAAAAACCAGTATCCATATTCTTTATTTTCAATTCAGATGTCAGTCCTAAAAAAAATTGGTAGAAAATATACAGTCTCTGTCAACTTTGTATGGAAAACACAGTATAATTTCTATGCTGTAGTTGATGATTTTACCAAAATGTAAGCTCCATGAAAGAAGCAATTTTTGCTTCTTTTGTTTATTGCTGTAGCTCTTGTGCCTTGAATAGTACTTGGAACATAATTGGTGCCGGAAATATTTGTTGAACCAATAGCTTTTCTTCAATGGGTACAAATTGGCCAACAAATACTCAGGATTGGAAACTTAGAGGATTTACCAAGGTTAAAGAACATTTAAAACTTGCATCTTAACCCTCTTTCAGGTTGAAGTTGATCATCAATTTGGGAATAAGGAACGGATTTCAGCTTTGACATTGATTTCTGTTTTCCACATCTTCAGTCCATGTGTGTTCAGGTAGGTGTTCACCTCGACAATTTGTAATACCAGAGATGGCAATAGAAAGAAGGGTTATATTTCATCCACTTTTATAGCTCAGGGTGTCTTGCACACAGTAGGTATTCAATACCCTTGGTAGAGTTGCACTGGACTGTGATTTACGTCTTGAGCGTAGCTTTCTATTTTTCTTGGCAAATGTTAATCTGGAAACGAATTGACATAAGGACTGAACACATAGACATATTGTCATTCAGTCCTGCCATAATGATTAAGTTTGGTTTTATTTCCAGACCTGAAACGAAAAGCAGTTAACATATGGAGAAATGCTGCACAATTTCTTTGCACTTGCCAGTCATTTTCAAAATAAGTGCTATCTGCATAATTTTCCATGTGGTTTTGTAATAGATTTGTGTTCTATTAAGAGGCTTTGGTTAAGTATTTCACTATGATGCCCCTTCAAGTGCTGGGTGAGTTGACTCCAGTTGGCTAAGCTTGCTCTATGCAGCCCCCACCCAACCAGGAAGAGCTAGAGACTGTGTGGCTGAATTTCCACATGAGGGCAGCAGGGGGCGTTGGACACCCAAGGAGCGGGTACAGGGAGTGTGCTTCTCCACTGCCTTGCCGCACCTTCCTCTGTCCATACATTCCTCAGTGACTGCAGTGATTATCCTTACATGCTGACTCTCTTTCTTTTCTTTCTTCCTTCCTTCCTTCCTTTCTTTCTTTCTCTTTCTTTCTCTTTCTTTCTTTCTTTCAAGGGAGAAAGAGAGTGCACATGCAAGCAGAGGAGGGGCAGAGGGAGAAAGAATCTTAAAACCACCACAGAGCTTGATCCCACGACCTTGGAATTGGGACCTGATCCCAAATCAGGAGGCAACCAACTGAGCCACCCAGACACCCCTAAATGCTGACTTTCAACACACTTTACTTCCTGTCCAGGCAGTAATCTTCACACCTAGGGACACAGGATCCACAATTTTCCCATCTAAAAAGACTTCTGGTTTTGCTGGGTATTCAGTTTAATTTTTCATAACTTATGTCTCAAGAAAGTCAACACAGTGTGTGATAGTAGCAGCTTCACCTGATGGCCACTGAGTCTTCAAGTGATTTCTTCCTGCCGGGTCAGGTCAACTGAATCTTTGCCACTATGGATGAATAAAAGTAGGTTATGGATGCTTCAAACTGTAATGGTCATCTAAAAAGTGGGTTTTTCTTTTTTCTTTTTTTTTTTTAATGAGTATTTATTTTGACAGACAGACATATATATAGAGAGAGACAGACAGCAGGGGAGGGACAGAGAGAGGGGAAGAGAGAGAATCCCAAGCAGGCTCCATGCTGTCAGCACAGAGCCCAAAGCAGGGCTCAGTCCCATGAACCATGAGATCATGACCTGAGCTAAAATTAACAGTCGGAGGCTTAGCTGACTAAGCCACCCAGGCGCTCCTAAAGAGTGGGTTTTTCTGAACCAAAAAGGCCCCATGATCGAAGGTGGATTGATTTGAAGCCAGATCACTTCTTGACCCCCCCCAAACAACATAGTCACAGCTTTTGATTGTTCTATTTTGTGCAGGGATATAAGAAAGTGACTTCCATCATGTCATTTCTATATTAGAGGTTTAGCTTTAAATTCTCAAATTAAATATATGATAAAGCCAAAGCCTCCAGCCTAGAAATTTTCTGATACAATAACACATAGAGAGCTGCTTGTTAGTTAAAAAGCTCAAGGAGCATAGAAGAGAGTTAAAAGCCTGGGAGAAAGAGAAAGAGAAAAAAAATGCCAACGGGCATGTAAGAAATGCATCTATAAATATTACAGTAATAATAAAACTTGGGACTCCTTGCTAAACATAATGAAATAGAAAGAAATTTAGACTATAAAACACAGATCTCTATCTTTGAGCTATCTTCCTCTAAAGAATCCTTAGGACATGTAAAATATTCTCTGTAAAATGATTCACATGACTGCCTTTACCAGATTGGATTAAGGAAATAAATCTGCTATTCATTGACCAGCCAATCTCTCCTTGTTGCCTTTCACCTTGGAATAATAGACAAATTCATCAGTAAAAAAATTTTTTTAGATGTTAACTTTAAAAAGGGGAAGAAAGGATAATTCTCAAAAGGGAAAGTAGCTATTGGAAACCACCTTGATTTTATGTTGACATTAGGCTGTAAAAACAAACCCTAAAATCTATTGATATTGGCAAAAATGAAAATGATACAGTGAATACCGAGAAAAGGTCAAATCATTTGAGTAGGATTTGTTGTTTCATCAAAGGTAGGACAAGTTATAGGAATTTGGAGGAGGTATCGCTAAGGTATTGCACTTGTTAACTTTCTGTGGGGAAAATTAACTCATGCAGACCTATCGTCATGTCGCGTAACCTCTCTCCAAGGTGTGTCCTCTTTCCGGATTAGTCAGAGTGCTGGTTTTACACCTTAACTATGTGACCTTGGGCAAATCACTTCACCTCTCTGCTCCTCCATTTTCATAGAGATAACCAAAGAGGTAACTTGTAAGATTGGTGTGAAGATTAAATGAAATTATGCCAACAAAGTGCTTGGCACAATTCCTGCTGTAACAGCAAGCACATAATAAATGGTATTTTTCATTATCATTCTGTGCAGTGATATTCTCACTATCATGCTCATTTCAAACTCACCTTTCTCCCTTAGTTCAACCTACTTTCTCCCTCGTCTTTCCAAATGTTATTCATCCTTTGAATTCCAGTTTAAGCCTGGTCTGTTCCAACCGGCCTTGGGTGTTAGCTTGTAGGCACCTTTTTTTCCCTCCGAAATCCTGCATCGCCTGCTGTTTGTATGGAAGACTTTAGCACTTCAATACATTCTTTCTTATGTCACACTCTTGTCTCATGGTAATTGGTCATCTCCTTGAGTGGATTAGAATGATAGGCCTAAGGGTTACCAGGGTCCCTTAAAAGATTAGATTATTGTTTGTCCAAAAAGGAAGTATTGTTTCCATCTTACAGATGCTGTAGTTGAGGCCCAGGAGGTGAAGTATATGTTCTAGGCCCAAGGTCATGTAGCAACAAAGTGACAGGTCAGTGGGACTCCTCCAAAGATTATGCCTCATATCATGCTACATGGATTTGGGAGTCAGGCCAGCCTGGGTTTGAATCTGTGATCTTGTGACAATTACTTAACCTCTGTGAGCATCATTGTTCTCCTTGTAAGATGAGGATTTTCGTGTGTAAAATCACAGCACTTACCTTGAAGATTGTTTGGAAGGTTAAATGGAATAATGTACATAAAGCCCCATGCAGTGTCTCACTTTGTTGAACAGATGCTCAAACACAAACACAAAAACGGAAACCAACCCCTTTCCATTCCTTTCTACGACTATAAGAGTAAAGAAGCAACCTTCTACAGCTTCTGTGCTCCAGGCCTGTATTAAGCAGCACGGAATAAATACTTGTTTATTGACCGTGGGGCAAAGTAGAGGACGTTTGCTAATGACGGACGTTAGAACTCTATGATCCCAAGTCTCTCTGACCTACAAAGCCCTAAGAACTCAGCCACCAAGTGAAGACTTTGTGTCCTGTGGGCACTGTAGCTGCACTTTGGGGATGACTTCACACTGTGAGATGGTAACCTTGTATTTCATTGTAATTCAAAATGCACTTATTATTATTCTGAGCACTCTTAAAGACCCTAACAATATAAAAGTGACCAAGAGACAGCTTGCTTGCAAAGAATCAAGACTTCTGTGGAATAACATATATTGACAATACCCTTCATAGACTGACAGGCCACAGAAGAATTAGGTAGGACATGATGTAGAGACATAGATGGGTGATCAACACCACCTGAGAAACAGACAGAGCTGACATTTGGTTGGAGGTTGGACCTTGTGGGTCAAGTGTTGGCCAAGGGAGTAAATGCTCCATTAAAAGTGCTCACCGCACTGGGGTTTGCTTCACTCTTAGTTTTCCTGTAGTTCGTGGATCATAGAGAGTTAATCGGGTAGTTCTGATACAGTTTTAACGATCTGGATTGCTGTCTACGTTCTCAAAGTCAGCAAAGTGGGAGAGAAGGATCGCAGGAGGTGGGGGGTGGATACGAAAATGCTCTGAAGCATTGAATGATGTACAGATGCCTCACAGCCACCGTGAGACCATATGAAGGGAAGCATCTTTCCTAAACTGATGGTGACACTAGTATCAAGTCTATTTATACAGCTCAGTAAATAAATGCTGCATTAAAAATGTTCACAGCACTGCCTAATAAATCCACAGGCCAGCTCAAGTTTGGCTTATGTAAGCCCAGAGGATTCCTGGCAGGCTTCTCTACAATTTCACCCACTTTGTTTGGAAGTGTGAGATATTAATTAAAGAAAAGCGGGATTACAGCATGCAGGCTGATTTGAGCTGGCAACAGCTTGCTAGCCATCTGCAATTGGTTAAGACTGATTCCTTCCTAAATCTCCCCCATGACTTCAAGCCCTACTCCTCCTCTGCTTAGCGCATTGCTAGAGACTCTCATCTGCTAGCTGGGCCCTCGTGACTGGGTCATTGTTCAGGCTCTATGAAGACCTTCCTCCTATAGTGTTAAAATTTGTGTGTGTGTGTGTGTGTTTTTTTTTTTTTTTGGTGGTAAGATAATGGGGGTGCAAGACAGTTTATGAAAAAACAGGATCAGATTAGCCTCTAAAGCAAATAACACTTGATCAAGGAGTTACCCTTCTTTTGAGCATGAGAAATCCTTTCAGTCCTACATATGATTCTGAGCAAAAAGAGCAGTTATGTTTTCAGAACAATTCCTAGAAGTCTTTAGAGCAGGGAATGTTACCTCTAGCTCCTTTAGACAGTATCGATAACTACTCAGCTATTGATAAATAGAGAAAGAGTTTGTCTTGGATGACTTATTGGTATCTTTCCTCTTTCTCTGCAGTCCAGCACTGCATACCTGAGCCTTCTAGGTAACTGGGTGCTCTGTCCTCTCCTGCCATTCTTCGGCTGTAAGTTAAGACCCATACAGCTATTTACACCTTAGTCTGAATGAGTCTTTACACAGGTTCTCTGGTCCTTGAGGTACTTTTATTTTAAGGTTGGATGATAATAAGAATTATCACTTATAAGGGAGTTAGAGAGTATTCTTAATCAGGTGATCAACTGTTTCTTACACAGGGATGCCCTTACCATCTTCACATGATGTAATGTTTTAGAAAACGCTGCTAAATCAGTCCATGGAAAGACTGCTTCTGCCTTTATTCTTCATCAACTATAAATGAAGCCTATCTCCGAGGTTGGAGGGAGTGCCTTGGCATCCAATTTCCCCACCCCCCACTTTCGAGTCCATGAGTGAAATGTATTTTTATATATTTTTATAGAGATATAATTTACATATCATAAAATTTACCTTTTTTCAAGTGTACGATTCAGTGGTTTTTATTATATCCACAGATCTGTACAACCATCACCACCATCTAATTTCAAAAAATGTTCACCACCTCGAAATGAAATGCCGTCAGTATCCGTAAGCACCCACTCCCCATCTTCCCTCCCCCCTCCATCTACTTTCTGTCTGTATGACTGTGTCTTATTCTGGGCATTTCCTATAAACAGAATCATATAATATATGCGCTTTTGAGACCGGTTTCTTTTGCGTAGCATAATGTTTGAAGGTTCATCCATGTTGTAGCACATATCAGTACTTCATTCCTTTTTATGGCTAAATCATATTCCACTATACGTATATATCATATTTTTTTCCCACATCAGTTGATGGACATTTCCACTTTTGGACTATTATGAATAATGGTGCCATGAATATTCATGGACAAATTTTTGTGTGAATATATATCTCAGTTCTATTTGGGAAATTTTTACCCCTAAGCAATTTTTACACCCATACCCTTAGTTAGGTTATCACCTCCGTCAGGTAACATATTTTATTCCTGTTAATATCGCCAGCTTTTGGCACTATATCCTGAATCCAAGAGGTACTCAGAAAGTGCTGATGGTGATAATTGAAAGGTGATAATTCAAAATGCCTAACGATTAAGGAGTTCTGTAGGACCTTGAGAACTTCTTTGGTCCTGCCAATTATATTGTGATGGCAGTAAACTGGGGGTTTGGCCAGATGTAAAGTTTCACCCCCTGCATCCGCAAAAAATGAAAAGCCACCCTTCATGTGAAGCTTTTCCCAAACCTACTACACAGGATTAGTTTTTAAATTTGTTTACTCATTTAACACTGAATTTGTACTTTAACCAAGGATTTAGATTCCTTGGACTTGCCTTGCAGTTCTCTCTCTTTATGTGTGTATTACCCCCACGTGATGACGAGGCTTGCAAAGTCCAGGATTCTTTATTACTCATCTTCCATCCAGGGGACCAGCCTCACAGCCTTTGTCATTGGAGCTGTGCATTAATTGCTTATTAGCCAGAATGTTATATGGAGCCAGATGGCCATCTAAAAGGAGAGGTGTGAAAAATGCTAACCAGTCATGACAGGAGCCTCCAGAGAATTCTCCTGGTTTCTGGAACATACGGTGTGGACTTTTAAGGTTCTCCTGGGCAAGAGGCCCAGAAGATGAATGGATATTACTGAAATCAGTGCCGGATGAGAAAACTGAGTCATTCCACACATTCCCTGTTTTCACTGGGAAAGTGCGCTCCAGGCTCGCCCCTGTCTACATCACTGCGCCTCGGGGATTATCCTCTTCCTGAGCTCAAGCCACCTCCTCCTCCAGGAGGCTTTCGGCATGGTGTAGAGTTCGGCTTGTGGCCTCCAGAGGCAATCTGTCTGGTTGAAATTCTGGCTCTGTGGCGTACTAGCCACGGATAAATTCTTTAACTTCTCCGCGCTTTACTTTCCTGATCCAAAACACAGGGAGAAGCGGTAGCTCTGGTCTTCCGAAGCTGGGGTAAGATTCTGTAGCCTGCCCACACTGGACATAAGTCATGATCGGCACTCCATTCCACCATCACCTCTTTGCTCTCTCCATCACCACAGTTTGGTAGTTAATTGTTCTCTAATTTCTCTGATAGAGTAGTTGTACTTGGCCTCCAATCATTTTCCTGGCAGTATTATCTATCCCAGAGCACATCTGGAAACCAAGGGGCAAGCAGGTGACAGTACCACAAACATCACTATCAAGATAACTGGGCATCCCACATCAATGTCACAGAGCCCCGTACTGGAAACTAATGAGCTGCAGTCACAAAATCTCTCACACTCATAGCCTATTAACTCTTACTTTATGTATGTTAAAAAATTTTTGTTTATGTTTATTTAATTTGGAGGGAGAGAGAGAGACAGAGTGTGAGCAGAGGAGGGGCAGAGAGAGTGCGAGACACGGAACCTGAAGCAGGCTCCAGACTCCGAGCTGTCAGCACAGAGCCCAATGCAGGGCTGGAACCCAGGAGCCATGAGATCATGACCTGAGCGGAAGTCAGACGCTTAACTGACTGAGCCACCCAGGTGCCCCTAGTTTATGTATGTTTAGAACAAGCTGCACCGTCCGCTTTCCCGGCCCACAGCATAAACACAGGCAGTCCGGGATCATTTGGTGTAGGAGGAAAGGGTTTTCCGGGTTTCAGTAACTCCTTAGGAAATAAATACACAGAGTGCGGTGAAAGAATGCCCACAGCCTGATCCGAGTAAGAAGAATCGAAGAAGGCAAGAACGTGTTAGCAAGTTTTAGGAAGATGATGATTAACATAATTTTTAAATTGAACTTGTAGAATACTGCCTTCTCATATGATATCAGGTAAACAAGAGACTGCAGTATGTCATCTTTCCTTTCTTTAATCCTGTCATAAGCTCTTGTGAAAGGGTTTTAGGTCTTGTATTTGTGTGTGTGTGTGTGTGTGTGTGCGCGCGCGCGTGCCTGCACAACAGCTCCCAAGTTAATATTGATTACTTAGAGAAACCTGTTAACTTTTGAGAAAATAGATTACTTTGAAAAGGTCCACAGCTTGGCTTTAAAATGGCTCAGAGCAGAGTCACCCCATAGGAACAGATGGGTCACTCACTCTGCGGCCCCCAGCCCCACCTTTGCTCACGTTTATCCACCTGGAATGGGATTGGAATGAACATCAAGGGCAGCTCTGGAAGGAAAGAGGTCACAGATGGCATTAGGCACTGAGGTTGGGTGTAGGTGTGGCTGGTGGTGGGTAGTGTGGGGTCTGTCCTGCCCTCTTTGCTCTGGGGAGATTCTATTTATATAAGGCACAAGGGTTTCTTTGTAAATTTTATTTATTTATTTATTTTTAAATTTACATCCAAGTTAGTTGCATTTAGTGCAATAATGATTTCAAGAGTCGATTCGAGTGATTCATCCCCTATGTATAACACCCAGTGCTCATCCCAACAAGTGTCTTCCTTATACTGAAAACCATGGGCCCTCTCTCCTCAAAAATGCCCCTGTGCACGTAGCATGTACTGCACCTTCTCAGGAGACACACGTGCCTTCCCCTGTCACCCCAGGGGGTGATGCCCCTTAAGTGTCCCTTATCCATGGAGTGGAATCACCTGGGATCGGCCATTAGAATGCAGATTCTTGGGCCACACCCCGGACCTACTGAATCAGAATGGGTTGGGCTGTGGGTGGGGAAACCTTGGAATCTGCCCTGAGGCTTCCTTTTGGGAAGAAAGCCCTCATTTGGGAGGAGCCCTGAGGCAGAATCCTCCTAAGTCCTCCCTCTGCCCCAGCTGATTCAGTTGCAGGCAGAACCTTAGGGAGGGAGAGAGGGCCCGGAGCTGGCTCACCCTGTTCATGGTGGGCTCCTGGAAGGGGCTGGGCACAAGGAGTTCTGTGAGCTGGGTAAGGATTCAGCTCATCCCACCAGGGGCTTAGGGCCTGGGGGCCAACGTCTGTCATCTATCTAGTTTTAGCTTTTGTTAACCTTCCAGTGTAGACTTTTTCTTTGAGAGAGAGAGAGCGAGACTGGGGGAGGGGCAGAGAGAGAGAAGAAGAGAGAGAATCCCAAGCAGAGTTCACTCGGAGCCCACCTTGGGACTCGATCTCACGACTTTGAGATCCACGATCTGAGCCGAAATTAAGAATTGGATGCTTAACCAACTGAGCCACCCGGGAGCCTCTTGGTGTAGACTTCCCAACTGAAAAATGGTAGAACCTTTGGGCTTCAAAGCAGCGTCTCCACCCACATTGTTGGTTGCCTGACAGTTTTACATTGATGATTTTGTATTTCCTTTACTGAGGTGGTTTGGTTTCTTACTTCTAAAGATTTAAAAAATATATATAATTATGTATTTTATATTTAAATATATTTATAATAATTATAAAATATATTTTATATAGCTTATATATATGAAATTTATATATAGTGTATATTTATATAAACATTTATTTAAAATGTATGATTATTTATCATATATTATTAAGTACATATATTTATCATATATTTATTTAAAATATAGTATTTATTTACATGTATATTTTTCTAATAAATATAAATTTATATAAAGAATATCTATAATAAATATATAAAAATATATTTAGATGGCAAATATATGCTTATATTAAGTACATACTTTTGTAAAAAATGTAAATTTATATAAATATATAAAATGTATATAAATGTATTTATATATAAATATAAATATAAAATATATAAAATGTATTTATTTTCCACACTTCTATTGTTTTTAAATAAAAGTGACATGCTCACCGCACAAAAAAGAAAAATTCAAACATTACAGAAATGCCTCCCCCACATGGCCAATCTTGGTCCTACTTCTCAGAGATGGTTCTTATTAAGAACTAGATATACGTTCATCTGGATGAACAAAAAAGCATTATGAAAGGAACAGCAGACCTAACACTGACTGAGTGCTCATGACGTATCAGGCCGTGTGCTAGGTGCTGCAGGCAGTGTGCTAGGTGCTGTCACCCATTTAAACCTCAAAACAAGCCTTTGGGGGTAGGTATTTTTTATTAGGGCTGGGGATATTGTGTATACATGCATACATATACATTAATACCGATCTTTTATTTTTGTAAAAGTGGGACAATGTTACATGTACTGTTTTGCAACTTGCTTCTTTCATTCTTACTATATTGTGAACATCTTTCCATGACTGCACATACAGAACAGTTAACATCTGCAGGTTTTTGAATTACATGAAGTCATCGTAATTAAGCAATCCCTGAAGACTGTTTGTGTGGTTACAAACAATGCTACAGTGAACATTAAAAAAATAATCTTTGTACACTTGTTTGAGTAATTCTGTAGGACAAATTTCTGGGCAGTAGAAACAGGAGGTTGCATAAGGTTTTACATTATGTTGCATATTGCACACCTTAAATACAATGCTATATGTCAATTACATTTTAATAAAATTAGAAAAAAGCAAAGTCTTAACATTAATCCAGGTTAAAAAAAAAAAAAAAGAAACACTAAGGGACATCTGAGTGACTCAGTCGGTTAAGTGTCCTGACTTCGGCTCAGGTCATGATCTCACAGCTTGTGAGTTAGATCCCTGGGTCTGGCCCTGTGCTGACAGCTCAGAGCCCAGAGCCTGCTTTGGATTCTGCGTCTCCCTTTCTCTCTGCCCCTTCCCTGCTTGCTCTCTGTCTCTCTTTCAAAAATAAAAAAAACATTAAAAAATTAAAAAGAAAAGAAACAGTAAGTAAAAATTTTTATACATTCTATACAATCTGGATAACAGAAAATGAACTGTATTTGAATGTTTCTTCTATCTGTGGAAGGTCTTTTCAAACCTAAATCCAGATATACAGTGAGGATCAGGACATCTGTTTCTCAGAGCTGGTTTTAGATTCTTGGTTTGCCACTAAACAGCTATGAAACTGGGAACTACAAAGGAAGTATATTATTACTATTATTATTTCTTAACATAGCATTTTATATTGGTTTCAGGTGTACAACCTAGTAATTCAACAATTTCTATACATTATGCTATGCTTACCGCATAAATGTAGTCACCATCTGACCCCATACATTGTTATTTCAATATTATTGACTATATTCTCCATGTTGTACTTTTCATTCCTGAGACTTATTTTATAACTGGAAGTTTGTACCTCTTAATCTCCCTCACCTACTTGGCCTGTCCCCCCATCACCTCCACTCTGGCAACCACCAGTTCGTTCTCTGTGTGTATGAGTCTTTCTGTTTTGTTTGTATTAAACGTTTGGGGCCTTAATGTCTTCCTGCACAAAATGACAGCATAGTAAGATATTTTCCGACGCCTCCTTTTGCTCTAACATTCCCAGACTTGATGAATACTTTTGCTCTCTGCCTTTGTTTTCCTATTTATGAAATAAGATTTTGATGTTTTTGGCCTCGTAGGATCAATTAATTAATGCATCAATTAGTTAAGGGCTTTCGAACGTGGAAGTGTTAAGTTGCCTTATTCCCTGTAGAGAAAACACACCTTTGCTGTATTGGACCTAAAATGGCTTCAACTTCTAGAATAGTTACTGGGTCTTTAAGAAAACAAGATGATTCTTGAAGCCAAGAGGCCACTTGGCCTCAGCATTTTGGACCATGGGCATGATGAATAAGGGGGAGGTGTTTGGGAAGGCTGATATGGTATCACATCTCTTGGGAATCTTGCCTTCCTGGAATGAGCATTTCCAACTGTGTGTTCCCTAACAAAGAAGAGATTGTGTGGGCCATGACCTCAGAGAACACACAGTGCATTTCAGATGACGGACTTACCCAGTCTCTGTGGTGTGTGGGACAAAGTCTGAGCTAATAAAGCCTTACATTTTCTCTGCGTTCCACAGTCATTATCCCTTTCGACCCTCTCAACATCCGTGATGCAATAGCCAGAGAGGTAATAGTTTTCCCCACCGTTAAGATGTAGATGCAGAAAATCAGAGAGGTGTGCTGATTTGCGTTATCTCACATAGTGGTGAGAGGCAGAGCCCCAACAGAGTCCAAGGCCTATCCTTGCTCCTAAGCAGAGGGTCCTGGAGTGTTACTCTCCACTTCCTTTGTTCTGACCCTTTTAATGGCGGGACTCCTCTTCAATGTCTTCTCCAGTCCAGATTTACCCGGTTGAAAAGGCACAACATCTTCGTATTTTAAGGGGCACGTACAGGCTACAGCATGGAATTTCTCTGAATTTGGGATCCGGCCGATGGTGAGTTTTATCTTCTAAAAAACAAGTAAGAAGGAAATGAAGCGAGTAAAGATTATCCTTAGAATTGTTTATTCTTGGTCTGTCTGTCCTCATTAACACCCTTTGATGCTGGTTTTGAAGAAAATCTACGATAAACCATAACATCTGGGCCAGAGGATGCCAGGATGACTTGTATATTTAGGTGGGAGATGGATTTTTATTCTCTGGCAGCCACTGGGCTGAGCCTTTAGGGTAGAGTCCAGAGAACACCGATGATTCTTGATGGGCCCAGATGTACCCAGAAGTAAAAGCCTTTTGAAACTAGAGAATCCAGATGAAACCAGACAAAACCAGCCCCTGACAAGATCAAAGGGAAATTGAAGTTTGATGTGTTTATCTTGTAATCTAGCATCTTTTCCTCCTCCTTCTCCTCCTCCTCCTCCTCCTCCTCCTTCTTCTTCTTCACCCACCCCTTCTCCCCTCCTTTCAAATTCTCATATTGTCCCTACTCTGTCCCCAAGCCAACCTCCTTGTTTCTCAGCTGTAGCCCAACAGGAGAGAAAGTAGGTCTGATTTGTCCAAATGCTCTAGAACAATTGGGGCCCTTGCTGCCCCTCCTTTGGTTCCATATCTCCCCTCTTCCAACATTCTTTGGATATTCATTTTAATATAAACAATAGTCAGGAATGGTGGGGTGGGAAAGTATAAATTTTTGATCTTCCAGATAACCATTTTGGCGAACACCTCATATTTCTCCATAGCATCTAATTGTTCTCCAATAGAAAGGGGCAGGCAGACTCAGCCCAGGAGAAATGCTATTGTCCCCTCCCACACAAGCGATTCCACCATCTAGAAAGGCAGTCATGCTAAACTGCAGTCAACGGTGCCCAGGTGGAATTCCTGGATCCAGGCAAAAATCCTTTTTTTTGGCTTTGGAGCTGATGCCTGGATCTTTGGGTCAGAGTATTGTTTGGTAACGTTTGGAAGGATTCAGAAGATTCTATCGGGCACTTGGCCCCAGTGTGGGCTTTTGGCAGTGGAAATATATTACAACCCCTGATTGTTGGACTCAGCCCCTGAAATCTACTTCTTTTTCACCACACAAACTCCTACCTAGTCTTTGAAACCCAAGCCAGACATCACCTTCTCTGAGACACCTTCCTAGCCTTCCTCAGATAGATTTACTCCTTTCTTTCTGCTTTACTGGCCCTCTGTTCACATCTTAGGGCACACACTGTTTTTTAACTAGCACACATAATACCTATTTGATCCATACTGTGTGAGCTCCTTAAGCTTAGGCTGAGGCCATATGTAGTTCTAGGACTTAGCTCAGTACCAGCATATAGGAGATGGTCATAAATGGTGAGTTAGTGAATGAATGAGGAATGAGTCCTTGCTCCACTACTAACTATGTATGTATCTTTGACAATTCACTCCTCCTTGGATGCTTTTCCCATTTAGGTAATAGAAATAGCATGAGGTAGTTGTGTCATGCGGAAGAGATAAGACTCTGAGAAACTCTCAGAGCTGGAAGAAATTTGAGAGATCATGTAGCACAGCAGTTTTCAGGATTTTTTTAAAATTTAATTTTATTTATTATTTTGATTTTTTTAGAGACACACAGAGAGAAAGTGAGCTCGAGTTGGGGAGAGGGACAGAGGGAGAGAGAGAGAATTCCAGGTAGACTCCATACCCAGCACAGAGCCCAACATGGGAGTCGATCCCACGACCCTGGGATCATGACCTGACCCAAAATCAAGAGTCGGATGCCCAACTGACCAGGCCACCCCAGTACCCCAGTTTTTAGGAATTTTAAGACAAGGAAATGTTTCTTCAAGGAGAGCTAATAGAGCCAACATTAAAAAAAAAAGATAAATATTAAATGTAGATTGCTCTCATTGAAGTCTTACATATTGTCCCCTTCTTCACCCTTTCCTCAAGTTCCTGTCTCTTAGGGGCCCAAGAAGTGCAGTTTGAAAACCAACTATCTTACTGTAGAGAGAAAAAGCTGAAGCCAAGAGAAGAACGTGATTTTCCCATGGTCATGTAAGAAATAAACATAGGCCAGGGAAGGAATTTACCACACGGAGACTATACTCACAGGTAGAACCATGGCTAGCTCTTTAAAAACATACATAGTTTGTATACTCACATGTATACTCACATACTCACATGTTCTGTTTACTTCTTACAGTAACTCTGTGAGGAAGGCACAGCTAGGTCGATTTCTGAGATGAGGGGACTGAAGGGTATGAAGGTGAACCTGGCCAATGTTCTCCAGCCAATTGGAGAAGTAAAAGCAGAGGTAACTCTGTGAGTACCTGCTAGGTGCCAGTCATATGTGTAGGCATGTTACACGTATTATCACATTTAATTCTCCAACAGCTTGTATTATCCTTACCCCAATTTTGCAGAAGAGAAAGGTGAGGCACAAATTGGCTTAAGGTGATGCAAGGCAAACCCTGAGCCAATGTGATTCCATTGCAATCTCCTTCCATAACATCATGCTGCGTCTGAGGTCCTGGACCCCAATGTTCAGTCTCCTAATCTGGATCCCTCTCCAATACCACTTTATATGAAAGAATTTGGAAACGGTTCAAAAATCACAGTTATTTGCATGTATTGAACCATCCAGGCTCCACCCAAGACCTTGATCTTATTCCTGGCCAGAGCCAATCAGCAGGACTCACCTCCTTCTGGACAGACCGGCTGAGAAATAAGGAAGCCTCCTCCAGGCCCTGGGGCTTCAGGTCATTCACGGCCAAAATGTGATCTCCATGAAAAAATAAACATCCCAGGCGCGGGGGGCCTTGCCACTGAGCCACACTGCAATGGAACACAGCGTTCAACACAGTGTGAGATGTGCTCACAGGACACAGACTGGGTTCCATCATTACCATGACTAGCTTCTTCAGCTATGTTGCACCCCATCTGAAGTAGACACACTTCATTTTCTATTTGAATATTCTTTCGTCTATCACCACTGTTGGACCTGATCCTCCAAAGCCAACTCTAATCACCCCACCTCTAATGGCCCTCCTACATTTCACTTCCTTTAATTAATCCCCCCACCCACTCACCCCCGCCCCTGCCCCTGGACTTCTATTGCATAAGTGAGCACCCATTTATTGCATAGTTAAATAAAATGCATTTTATATTTACTTGTTTATGTGGCTGTTTTTTTCACCAGGCTCTGAGACCCCAAAGTAGAGTGCTACCTTCAAAAAAAATGTTTATACCCACATAACTCCAAGTAAACAGAGGTGTTTAATAAGTATTTATTGAAAGTGAGCACATGATGATTACAGAATGAATATCTAATGAACAGTAAATGAATTGATGAATGAGCAAGCTCAGGCACAGAGAAGTCTAGATTTTCAGTCAAGGATTTATGGAGCCTCTTAGACTGTGGGAAATTTGGAAAAGTAGAAGGGTTGTTTACTGCCCTTTTATAGAATGAATAAGCCTTTTACATTAAAGGGCTTTCTTCCCTTGTGAAAATGTAATCTTCCTTCAAAATAAATTACAAAGTTTTTAAAAGAATATAGAATCAAACAGTGCTGATTTTAATAAAATTCTCACTTTTGTGTCTGTCCCAGACCAACAGTTGTCTGGAAGTCTTAGACCTTGGTGTGACCTTTTCTTTTAGACCTTAGGTTCTTGTTGACTTCACTAACTTCATTACTTCATTCATTTATCAAATAGTCATTGCTCATTGATTGGGAATGATTTCCTTGGATCATACCTATTCCTTTCTGCTTTTCCTTACCATCCAAAAATCAGAAACCTGGACTTTTGGGTACTCCTCTACCCAACCCACTTCCCAGCTGAGCCTTTTACACAGCAATACCTTTATTTTTGCCTCCACCAAAGACCTTTTGTGATAACAACTCAACAGTCCAAGCTGTTGGATCGGTTTTGCCACACACAGTTTCAAGATATTGTTGTCGTATCCCTATCTCCCAACCCCATTTATAATAAAGAACCCTCAAATCTCCAACCTACCATATCCGTCCTGCGGCTTCTATGAGGCTAAGATAATTTATGATGTCAGAAGGAGAAAGGAATACATTCAGTTTCTCCACTTGGCTTTCATCAGGGATGTTACTAGAAGATAAGATGTTTATAAAAGTCACATCAGGCGTCTGTCTCTGGCTCTGAACTGTACTTTCTGAGTAGACCTTACCTCCTACATCTAAGATGGTATTTCCCAGTTAAAAATTGTCCAAGACATTTGGAGAATATGAATTTACGTTACTCATTAATGCCTTCCCGCACTCCTCTTGGGATGTGCTAATGATTGGCAGACAATAGGAAAAGAATAAAAAAAATGGACTAAATTGATTATATATCACACCAGTCTGCTTATTTCTCCACTGGAAGTGATTCCATAGAAGAAGATACTGGAAAGGCTTAACACTGAGAACAATTTCATCAAGTGCTCTTGACGTCACGTAAAACCTAAATGTCCCCCTCTTATTCTATAACCAAACCTCATGCAACTTGCATGCCCATAATTTTAACCATAGACATTGGGTGACATGCTACCTACGTCAGCATGATCCAGAGTTCCAGGGCCTGAAAGACTAGCCAAGGGATAATTTTTAGAAATATTTGAAAATGCTACCCACAGCCCAGGGGACTGCTTTGCTTCCAGCTCTGTTACTCACTGTCCTTGGCCACCACATCAGTAAGAAGGGGAAGCTAGTCAGATTGTTGGCTCACTTGGAGATTTTTAGGAACCATTTTAAAACTTGAATTCTGAGTTAAAAAGGAAGGCTGCATTGCTCTAAGGGCCATAAAGCTTTAGAAATTAGAACTTTACTTGATTAGTATAGATAGTTGAACAACGGTAAGTGAAGACAACCCCTTTTTGTCATTCATGGTCTGTGCTTCCATATTGGCAGGTGGAAGACAGGAGTCACTTTGTGAGCCTTGTTCTTGCAAGTGAAGCCCCTCATTCTGGATCTCTGGAAGGGCCTGCGATCCCTCTTTGCTATCGGCAGACTTGTGGGATGTCTCTCTGAAAAAACTAGAATATGAGAAGTTAATACAATACCCTTTTTCAGCATGTTTATTTATAACTTTCTTTGATGTGTGAATCAGATTTCAGTAGCTAGGAGCCATGTGAAAACTAGCAAGGTCTTCAAGTATGCCCAGTCCTCAGAATCACAGCCACAGCTAGAATCAAATCCATCAAACATTCCTTCTGAAAATGGCTATGGAGTCAAAATAACCCTTTCTGTTGGGAAGGCTTGAAGGACAGAAGTGAGGATGAGACATCAATTCAGAATAGAAAATAAGTTCCCCAGGAGACAGAAAATGACCTGAGGAGGTCACTACATGGTTTTCAGTGGGTAGAGAAACCATTCTCACTTCCTGTTTTGAGATTGCAGGGTAATGTGTTGAACTTGGTCCAGGGTAATGTTTTTGAATTAATATATCAACACTAGTTGTTCTATAAAAACACATTAGCCTTAATCAATTTTAAGAACATGGCAGTTTAACGTACCAGGATCTCATTGGTATGTAATGATTTTCAGTTCTCTCCAAGAACTGTACTGGACTACCAGGGTCAGCAGATTCACCAGGATCATTGGAAGCAATAGAAGTATCCAACTACAGACAAGAGGAATAGATGTAAGGATGCAAGTCTACCAATAACCAGCTACCTTTTTATCCCTTACATGATGGCTCTGGGCCCAGAAAGAGTCAGTACATCCACTGTTGGATGAACAGTGGTGCTCATTCTAGGAGGCTAAACTGGTAAAGCTTCTGGCTGACTCAGAGTCTGGTTTCTCCTCCTGGATTCCCCGTGTTTCAGATACGGTGTTTTATTGCACTAACTTGCTATTTATTTTTCTGTTTCATCACTAGGCACTTAGTGATATGAACTCTTTTTCCCAACGGGTGCTACTGTAGAGGCACGTCACCAGGCTGGGTCAAAACCGGCATTAGGCCACTCTGCTCACAGGCTAGCCAACTTGCTTCAAGGGGCTGCAGAAGTCCTAGAAAAGATTGCCCTTGGGAGGCTCTCAGCTAGCACTTCACAAATAAGGCATTTGGGGGAATGGTTGCTCAAAAACCCTCGGGGCTTTTAATTGCCTGCCTGACAGATTAATCATTAACCCATATTTGGAAAAACTCCTTCCAGTTAAGCTGGTCTTCCCACTGCTCGCCTACAAATGGTGCTCCTCCAGAGCCAGCTTTCCTGCCACTGGCATCGCCTGGAGCACCCCTTCTCTCTCTGGCCTGGTGAAGCTGTGTTCAGGCCTTCCGAGGTCCCACAGCCCCCCCTGACCACCTCAGCTATTGCCAATCTCATCCTTCTCTGAACTTCTACTGCACAGTTTTGTACTTAATGGGGGGGGGCATTTTTAAATGGTCTTTTCCTTCTGTCTGGAAATCACCTGCCCTCCCTCCCTTCCCTCGTGCACTCCAGGCATTTTATAAGCATCTCTCTTCAGCACAGAGCTCTTTCTGTCTTGCATCATGGAGGCCTCGTTTTCAAGTGTCAGCACTGTGAGCACATCACCTGTGCCTGATTCGTCATCGTGTTCCGTTGAGTCCAGCCTAGGGCCTCAGGAACAGGACACAGCAGAGACCCAAGGAATGAAGGATTAATGGATGAAAGGGGTTACCTCTAAAAGAATACTTCGAGGACTAATATAATGACTCTCTTCTTCTGTATCTTCAGTAGTCTCTGATAAGAAATCATCTGGCAGACGAGCTTGTCTAAGTCCTGGAGAATTTTTTTCTGTTAAGTGCTGAATAAAGAGATGAAGACAGAATTAATTCTATTCTCTCTCTCTCTCTCTCTCTCTCTCTCTCTCTCTCTCTCTCTTTCTCTCTCTTTGCGAGGGACAGAATTAAACCACATGCCATAATAGATTAATTAGGTTGAGAAGATCGGAGGATTTTCCAAGGTTACTTGCAAAAGTCCACACAACTTGAACTTGCTTCTTGAGTCTGGGTCACCTTGATGAGGTAAAAATATAAGCCCATCTTTCAGGCTGTTCTCTACCATTGGGACCTGTAACTCATAACAAGCAGTTCTCTTGGGGGAAGGGGATGGGGGAAGGTATATTCTAAGGCACTAAGCTCTGCCACTGAGTCCCCTACTCCTGTCTACTAATTTTCACCCAGTGCCATCTGAGAAAATAATTAGCCCACGGTCAAGGCACTGCACCTTTCCTCTTCCTGCTCAATATTCCTCTTTTGTGTTCTGCTCACATAGTTCTATTGTTTCCATAGCAATGCAATTTGCTAGTGTTGATCACATGATAGTATGAATTATAGTCTACAAGGTAATGTAGGTTTAACCAATTACCACCTTCCCTCCCCACTAGATACAAGATCCTCTACTAAAGCAGCTGTTTTGCCTGGCAGGAAAATTGTTACAAGTACAACTTAATTCTTCTAAGAACAATGCCTTTGAGCAAGAGGTTTTGAAAAAGATCTTGAATGTTTTCTTACAAGTCCTTGAAGGAAAGTGACTTTAAAAACAAAACGCTTTAAATGGTGTCCATTTTTCTAGTGCCAAGATCATGAAGCCAGAACATGCTAAGCTGGGGGTGAAGAATGGTTCCCATTTAGTTTCAATAACAATGACAACAACAACAATGACCACCACAACAAAACCCAACAAGGTAGATGGTACTCTTAACTGGAGCTAACTAAAAAATCTCCGAATTGGAATGCAAAGTGTGAAAAGGCAAGATGGCCAGTAATGTTATCTTTAGGGAGAAGGGATATCATGAGTGAAAAGCAAGGGGTATTTGCTAAAAAGAATTATCTTTCTCAACCCATTTCCTACAAATACCAAATGAAGTCTTTGGCCTGGTGAATTTGATATGCTACAGAAAGCTTTTAAGATAGTTGGAGAGCTCCCAACTAGATAAAACGAAGGTTATGCCATATTAAGGTGTGCTTGGTATCCAGGGAGAAGGGGAAGTCAATGGTTACATCTCTAAGGGACGAAATTGTATCCATGGCGGAAGATAAATAAAACAGCCCAACCACTCAGCCCATTTACCCGAAGTTGAGAAGGTTGCGAATCCAAGAGACCTGAGAATACAATCACAAATCACTTTCAAGGGCCAGATGTATTTTTTTCCTCAAACGGATTTCATTAGAAATGAAGATGAAGTCTCTCTCTCTCTCTCACACACACACACACACACACACACACGCAACACGCACACATAAGAGGAAGCAAGATCGATCTGGGTAAATGAAAGAGATAAATAAGAACCTGATTTTACCCCAGAGGTATAGATGGTATGGCAGGAAACCAAGTGGTGTGTTGGGAATCTTTGTACAGAGGTAATCTGCACCCTTTGTGTGAAAGGAAGGAAAAGGTTGCCAGCCAGGCTCTTGTTTAGCTGGAGGGTTCTCCACCCAGCATACCCAGATGCATGGCAAGGAGCACCCAAAATGAATGAATACATATCAAGGTAGGCAGGGCAAGCAGGAAGGCTGATTTGTGGTATAAGAAACAGACTAAATACAGGATAAATACTAGGGCTGAGACCAAGATGGTGGGTTAGGCTTAGAGGAAGGTGTCAAATACAAGGGTAATACTTTGAAAGCATCATAGTATCAGGAGACTCCCAGGCAAGACATCAAGAGAGAGAGAGAGAGATGGAAGTCTGATTACCATGTCTGGAAGACTGTTTCTTGGTGTGGTGGTTCTGACAGTCTCCAATGTGCTGGAAGGACCAAGGAGAGGGCTGGGGTCTGACGAGGGCCTTTTACCACCCAGTGAGAATTTCTCCTGCTTATGGAAAAGGAAAATTGCAATCAGGGCACGATCCATGTCTTGCCTGGAATGAAGCAACAGCCTCATCGCTGGGCTTCCTGCCTCCAGTCTAACATTTATACCCCCAGCCAGCCTTCTCTCCCTGAGATATGAGGTGATCACACCTCTCTCCTGTTTCCAAACCCTTGAGGACTCTCGGCCTGGGCTTCTGATGTCCTGCATTTCCCTCAACCTGTCTTTTTGACCCCGTGTCACTACTTTCTGATCATTTGGGTCTACTCGAAGACACACCTCGCTCTCCTTCCTCTATGGCCTCTGCTCTTTGTGTAAGCATAGAACAACTTAGAAGTCAAAATGATACCTAGAGACTGAGTTTCATTTATAAAGGTCTGCCCTAAGAAAGGACTTGTGTAAATCAGTGAAGGTCCTTGGGAAGTAAATTAAAAACCTAAAGCTACTAGCCCTTACATTAAAAAGATATTACACTGAAAATGCAAGAGATATGAAAAGCATTTTTATAGAAACCAGCCTAGACTTAGTCATTGAGAAAGGCAGCTGTTATGCACCTTGAATAACAATGATGGGAACTACTATAGTTTGAGCTTCTCTTAAAAAAATGCCCCACTTACATTTCACCCCTCTGACCCCGTAATGAAAATTCGAAGGGTCTGTATTTTAGATCTCTTGCAAAACATGAAAGTATTTTTTCCTGTTGTTCATCACAAAAATAACAAGGATGTACATTTTCTCACTTATTTATTCCTTGTATTAATGCAAGTTGCTAACGAAGAAAAGCAAAAGCTACCATTGTTTCCTTGTGAAAGAGGCTGTGTTCAGGTGCCCTGTTATTTTATTAGCGAGGTAGAGTCACCTCTGCATTCTGGCGTGTTGCTTTGACATCCCAGCAAAATGATGACATGAAGGAGACCCAGTCTTTAATCTTCTCCCTGTCGATAGGAATAAACTTTTCAGCTGGTGGGTGGCAACAATAGCACCTGTGCCCCTTTTGAACCAGAAAAGGATTCTTTTATTAAGGTTGGAACAGGCAGTGGGAGCAGGTACCAGGGGAATAAAGATTTTTCCCGAAGTAGCTTCAGTGACCCACTGGCTCCTCACCACCTCCACACTTGCGCACTAGAATTAATCTTTGTGCCGCCTCTGCGAGGAAAGCTCAGAGAAATGGGAAGAACAGTCGAAAATAATAGTAGTAATCATAGGTTTGGGACCTTTTGGCTTTGACACTGATTTCTTTTGTGTTCTTAAGTGAGCCCCTTAACCTGTCAGCACCATTTTTGTATAGCTATCCAGGTGCGCCTCCCTTTGGGGGAAGGGGTGTGTTTATGAAGCCTGTGTTTGAATGAATTTATATAAATCATATCTTTTCTACAGCCTTTCATGACAATGTGAAAAAGAAAGCTTTTTGCCGTGGGCTTAATCTGAGGTAAATCAAGTTTCTTCATACTTTGGCCTTAGTGTTCTGTGCCTCCTCTGCTCAGCTTGCTCCGCTGGCCTTGGCCTCTGTCAAGCAGACAATCATCTATAAAGAATTCATTAGGCACCTTTGCTGGCACCAGGAGCCCCCCTTAAAAACCGAAGACTTCGTCAGGGATGAGCATTGCCCCTCCCTAACATACATAGCTTGTACAGATGCTTGTGTTTTGGGGTCTTTTACATGAAAGGCATCTGGGGTGGTGGTGATGGGGTTGTGGGTTGAATTGTGTCCCCCCCCAAGTTCATCTGTTGAAGTGTCAATCCCCAGCACCGCACAATGTGACCTTATCTGAAAGTTGGGTTGGGTTGTTGTAGATGTAATTGGTTAAGATGAGGTCGTACGGGACTCCAAATCCATTATGACAAGCGTCCTTATAAAAAGTTTGGATGCAGAGACACGTCCCCAGGGAGAATGCTGTGCGAACATTGTAATTCTGCTGCCACAAGCCAAGGAACTACCAGCTGGGAGAAAGGCCTGGAACAGACCTTCCCTAGAACCTTCAGAAGGAACATGGCCCTGTGACACCCTGAGTTCAGACTTCTAGCCTCCAGAACAGTGAGACAAAATGTATCTGTGCTTCTAAGACATCCGGTTAGTGATCCTTTGTTATGGCAGCCCTAGGGAGTGAGTACTGTTCCTTTTTGAGAGCTTTTAACAAATAATGAAGACTACCCGGATGGTGTTGCAGGGGGTGGCCATGGATTGCTGATCAAAGTAAGTTTATTGTTTATTGGTCGGAGATGTTTTATCTGTCTGTTTGCCCATTTTTAATTGTGCACACAGGAAACGTTGTGTTCTCTTACTACTTACCTGTCATGACCAATGAGGAAATATTCCCTGTTAGTGGTTCTGATGGACATGACCTCATCAGGGTGGCATTTAAACATCTTATGGACAGATTGCATTTTTTCATGGCTACTTATGCCAACTTCTATGCTGGAGTTTCTGTTAGATACAGACACAAAGTATTACACAGATTCAAGCACAATGACTACTGTTTTATATTAGGGTCCAACCTGAATAAAACTTAGGTCTGCTTGATCAATGTTTTGGAAACTGTCCAATAATGTTACAAAATAAATTTAGATCTGGTTCATCACTGATTGTAAATACTTGGTTCAGCCTCGAACTTAATTCAAAAATTCCTGTTTCCGTTAAATTGTTTGCTCTACAAACTATCATGTTTCCTAATTTTCTTTTTGTACATAATTTCTCAAAGAGAAGACCAAAAAAAAAGCAAATTCTAATACTTTTTAAAAAATCCATCTTGGCATGAAATGATGATTTTATCTGCACTCCCTCATCTGTAAAATCAAAGTCTTTTGTAACTAAATGCTTATTAATGAATAATTTATGAACTGTTATACACAGTGTGAAATAGGTATTTGGCTGTGTTTCAGAATGTTCCTCATTTTAGCTTCTTTTCAGCAACCAATATTGTAAGCATGAAGCCTTTGCCTTCTTTCAGTCAATGACTTAAATTTCAATTTGGATGCCATTTGTTAGTCTCTGTTGTTATAAATGTTTTCCGGACTGGATACACACCGGTCAATTTCAATGGAACCTCGCTGATGTTGGTCTTTGTAATAGGAGAGATGAAGGCTCCTTCCTCCACTCTTTGACAGAATGAAAAACCGCTTTTTCCAAGAAGACTGAAAAATGAAAACATTTTGCATCTTAGTTAAATCTCCAAGGAAGAGAAGGGATTTTAAAAATGCTCATGAAGCTAGTGGGAGGCCTGTTAGATCATGGTGCATACTTACAGCAGAGAAGAAAAGCTGAGGAGGTGGTGATTTAATAAAGTAATCTTGTTTGCAGACCTCATTTTCATAATAAAATTTAAATTGTTTGCCTAATAAAAGAAAGTGAACAGACTCAGTTTGTTCCCTGTAAATTTTGGGAAAGAACTGCTTCGGTTGGAAAACACCATTTCCCTCTGGGAAGGTCTTCAAATTATTCAGGTACGGAAAAGAACTTCGATCCCAGGGCAGGAAAACAAAGAGCCCAGAGGTCCAAGGACATTATTCTAATTCAGCCAGGTCCTCTATAGTCAGGACCTTCCTTCAGATGACATTTAGAAGCTCCTTAACGTCTGGCTTTCATTTCTGGGGCACATTGCTGGCTCTCCAGATGTGAGCAAAGGTTTGTCTCTATTCCTGTCAGAGCACCAGCCACAGGAGCAGGATAATTCTGCCTTGCTCCTTGGCTTAGTAAACAGAAGCAAAAACACCTGCTCTTGAAAATGAGGTGGCAGAGTGGTTACCCGAAAGGGTTTCCAAAATGTTAACTGCTCCTCTATAAGGATTGAAATTTAGAGGTTTATTTTCTTCTGTATTTTCAAAAATGTCTTTGAGAAATATACTACTTTTATTATTTAGAAAAACACCATGTTGTCAAAATAAAGTTTTTTTGCTTTCACATCCAGGCTGTAGTTCTAGTTTGCCCATGGTTTTATAAAAGACAGCCTTTATTAAAGAGTTAGAGCTTTTCTATGAAATGAAAACAGAAGCAGGATTAGGTAGCACAATGGATGGGGACATTATGTTAGAGTTTAGTAATTCTTTTTTTTTTTTTTTAACATTTTCTTTTAAAAGTTTATTTATTTAATGGGGCGCCCGGGCGGCTCAGTTGGTAAACCAAGACTCTTGGTTTTGACGCAGGTCATGATCTCACGGCTTCGTGGGTTCTGCACTGACAGCACGGAGCCTGCTTGGGATTCTCTCTCTCTCCCTCTCTCTCTGCCCCTCCCCCACTTGTGCTGTGTCTGTCTTTCTCAAAATAAGTAAACTTAAAATAAAAAGTTTATTTAAGTAATCTCTACCCCCAACGTGGGGCTCAAACTCATGACCCCAGGATCAACAGTCATGTGCTGTTCCAACTGTGCCAGAATTACTACATGAACGTAGTAATTCCTAGGCAGCTGTCCTCACCTTGCCTCCTTCCCCTCCTTCTCAGCAACTCTGCCTGCTCCCCAACCCCCCACCACCCCTTTACACACACACACACACACATACACACATGGAAAAGGAAAAGAAAAACAGAATGAAGCAATACTGCAAAAAAAGTTTTGGCTCCTTTTTAAAATTGCATGGCTGTAGACAAAAATCACAGATTTATTTACTGAACAAATATTCATAGAGCACCTGGAATCCCTAATTTTCCCTGCTTCCTCGTCCATAAAACAGAGACAATAGTACTGACCTCACAGATTTGTGGTGAGGACTGAAGGAGTTAGCATGTGGAAACCTCTCCGTACTGGGCCTGGCACACAGTACTGAAGGGCAGCTATTATTAATAACAGAGGAAACTTTAGCCTTTATTATTTGCAGAATAAACCAGTCTCTCATCTGCCTTTAATATAGGTGCTCTTCGGTCGTATCAAACTTAAAAGATTCAACAGATAGGGTATTTAATAAAAATTTGGTCTTAGAAGTCCCTAATAACACTGTATACAATTAGCAGAATCTTAAAGTAAATATCTATGAAGAGGTAGGCCAGTTTGGCACTCCCAGGGTGTCCTCGGTATTCACATTTACTACCACCTCCAGGGTACAAAATCTCTGATGGTATTTATTGACCATGGCAATGGCACTGTTTTCTCCAGAACTTAAGCTGAGGAAAATAACTCAGTAGACAATTGGCTATCTTAATCTGAGTTTATGAAGCCATCAGTATTCAGTCAATTTACTGGTTAAGGTATCTGAGGTCCAGAGATATTACGTGTCTGCCTCCTTGCTGCATTCAAGCAAACTCAGAGGCTATGGTGACAGAAAAACTCTGGACATGATGACATTAATTGTTAATAAGGGTACTGGAGTTTTTCTCTATAGCAGGATTCTGGGCTTAAAAATGAGCTATTAGAGAAACTTCATGATGAGGTCTTTTCAGGCCACCTGGCTTCTGCTTGTGTTCCCTGCCTTCATGTAGCTTCCTATCATGTGTGGAAGGTGGATGATAAACAAGAAACTAAAACAAGCAAGATAAGTGAAGATTGTGATACGTGCACTGGAGAACATGACCAGGGTGATGAGACAGGGTAGCCAGGAAGGGAGGCCCCTTGAGGAAGGGGAGTCAGGGGAAACTTGATGAGGACAAGAATGAGCCAAGCATGTGAAGAGCTGGGTAGGCAGAGGAAGTAGCAGAGTCAAAGGCCAAGGGACAGGAAAGGAGGGTGGTGTTCCAGGAATAGAACAGGAGCCCCGAGTGGCTGGAATATAACGAGCCAGTGAGGACGCTAAGAGTGGTCTAAGATGAAGCCGGAGACAAGTCCAGTTGGGCCTGGGAGGCTGCCAATACAGTGGGTTTGATTTTAAAACCAATGGATAAGCTTTGCCAAAAAGCCAGTGGAACAATCTCACCAATCCTCTAGATCCAGTTTGTAGGAAATACAGAAAACAGAAATATGTTAAACACCATGCCAGGTATATCATCAGCAAAATCCAGTCTGTGAGAAACTGATGGGACAAATTTTCAGCATTTTCACCCTAGTATACGCAATTTTTGCCCCTAAACCTCTTCACCTGGATTTTCCATAAACTTCTTTCTCGCATCACTCTATCCCCAGGTGCCTTTTATGAAGTGGTGATACCGACACCTGTCCAGCCCTACCTAGAACACTCTGAATCACCTTAACTGTGACCCTTCCATCAGTCTTATGGCCAGTCAGTGATTAAATCATGCCCACTTTCACTTCCCAAATACTTATGGGATCTCTCCCTATCGTTCTCTTCCCCTCACTGCTGCCTTCAAGACCTTCATATGTTTTAATGTATTCAAATTCATATGCATTCATGACCTTCATATGTCTCTCACTGTACTGTTGCAGTAGTGTCCAGTCTGACACCCTAATCCCAGCCTTGACATCTTCAAATCCATCCTTGACATACCCCTGAGAGTGAACACCAAATCTGACTGACCCAGAACTTTGGGCAAAGACAGAATAACAGGGACTGGGTTTACTGACAAAATATATAAAATAGTGGTTTTCAAGACACTTGGCATAGGCAATAAAACCACTGATCTCTATAAGAGAGGAAACAAACAAGGTGGGCCCTATAAGCCCCTTGAGAGTTTCCAGTCTACAGCAAAGGAAAGGGGAACTGAGGTGGAATCAAGTGAATTCCTGAGTTTAGGAGACAGAGCTAAGGCTTCAGGGAAATTAAGGCAGTAGCATTCATGGGGACAGAGTGCCAAAGAGGAAAGAGATGCACACAGAAAGAATCACAGAGACATGCCTAAATTTTTAAGATTTCAAGAGTATTAATCAATATATGTGTGTGAGGAAACTACCCCAGGCCAGAGAAAGAACCACTAGAAAAGACTAAACAGTATCCAGCGCTCATATAAAACCAGAAAAAGCACCTGTTCCCTCCAGCCAGACTAGTAACATTTATAATTTATGGGACACTAGGTAGGGTACTCAGAATGGTCCTGCCCCAGTAGTGAGGAATAATTATCTGTGGGCTGAGGACTACTCCAGATCCACCCAACAAATCATAAAAGTTAGCCATTTTTAAAAAATGTTTATTTATTTATTTTTGAGAGAGACAGAATGCACGAGAAGGGGAGGGGGAGAGAGAGAGAGAGAGGGAGACAGAGAATCCCAAGCAGGCTCTGAGCTGCCAGTACAGAGCTGGACACAGGGCTCGAACTCATGAACCATGAGATCATGACCTGAGCCGAAATCAAGAGTCAGACTGCTTAACTGACTGAACCACCCAGGTGCCCTAAAAGCAAGTCTTAAAAGGATCAAATTGTTTCCAAAAAAACTTAACTGCGTCCCAGAACAAAGCTCAAGATTTGTAGAGATACAAAAATATGCAGCACCCAACAAGGTAAAAATGTCAATGTCTGACAACTAGTGGAAGACTACCAAACATGCAGAGAGGCAGAAAAACATGACCCATGATTAGGAACATAATCTATTCAAATGGGCCTAGAACTGACACAGATATTCGAATTATTAGAGAAAGTTGTAAAAACAGTTATTATAACTGTATTTAATGTATTCAAAGAGTTAGGTAGAGATACAGATGATATAAAAAAGACCCAAAGTGAACTTCCAAAGATGAAAACTAAAAAGTCTCAGAAACAAACAAATAAAACACCCTGAATCTGAGTAACAGCAGATTAGTGGACATGAAGACAAAGTAATAGGACCTATCAATATAAATGCAGAGGAAAAAAGAATCAAAAAATATTAAAAGAGCACCTGTGCACTATGGGACAATTTCTTTTTTTTTTAAGTTTATTTATTTTGAGAGAGAGAGTGCACTCTCATGAGTGAGCGGGGAAGGGGCAGAGAGAGAAAGAGAGAGAGAGAGAGAGAGAGAGAGAATCCGAAGCAGGTTCCTTGCTGTCAATGCATAGCCTGATGTAGGGCTTGATCCCACCATCCGTGAGATCATGACCTGAGCCGAAATCAAGAGTTGGATGCTTAACCCACTGAGCCACCCAAGTGCCTCATTGTGAGACAATTTCAAGTGGCCTACTATACAAGTAATGAAATCCCTAAGTGCATAGAGAGACAGAAAAAATATTTAAAGAAATAATGCTAAAAAGTGTATACATTTAAAGAAAACTAAACCCAGAGATCCAAGCAGGTCAGGAGCGCTAAACACAAGGTACATGAAAAAAACTATACTAAGGCATGTTGTAATCAAATTGCTCAAAACGAGTGATAAAGAAAATAACCTTAAAATCAGCCAGAAGGAAGGAAAATATGTTTGCAGAAGGAAAAATAAAATATGAAAGACATTAGATTTCTCATCAGAAATAACATGAACAAAAAAGAGTGGAGAAAGTATTTAAAGTACTGAAAGAAAAACCTGTCATTCTAGAATTTTATATGCAGCAAAAATATCTTTCAAAAATAAAGGCAATTTCAGGGCATCTAGGTGGCTCAGTCGGTTGAGTGTCTGACTTTGGCTCAGGTCATGATCTCATGGTTCATGGGTTTGAGCCCTGCATTGCGCTCTGTGCTGACAGCTCAGAGCCTGGAGCCTGCTTGGATTCTGTGTCTCCTTCTCTCTCTGCCCCTTCCCTGCTCGTGCTCGGTCTCTCTCTGTCTCTCAAAAAATTAAATGAAATGTTAAAAAATTTAAAAAAAAAATAAAGGCAATGTCAAGACATCTTTCGATATACAAAAGCTAAAGAGATTCCTCAACAGGAAGCCTGCACTAAAGAAACATTAAAGGAAGTCCCCTGGGTGGAAAAAAAATGATACCCGATGGAAATCTGAATTTATATGAATGAATTAACAACACTGAATGGTAACTGCAAAGGTAAATATGTGAATTTTTTTTGTATTACTTAAAACATTTAAGAAATTCAACTGACTGTTCAAACAAAATACTAACACTATACTGTGCAGATTATAACATATGTGTAAGTAAAATGCAATTTCATTAAGTAAAAGGCATTAAGCCCAGGAGGGGAAAATAGTACACTTTTATAAAATTCTTATATTATATGTGAATTGGTATAATATTACTTGTAATAAGATAGACTGTGATATGTTAAAAATATATACTACAAGCCCTAGTGTGACCACTAAAATAACAAAACAGTTACAATTAATAAGCCAAGAAAGGAGATAAATATTATTATTAAAATACTCAGTTAATTCAAAAATCAATGAAAAAGAGGGGAAAGGTGAACAAAGAAAAAAAATGAGACAAATAGAAAACAATGCTATGATAGACTCAAACCTGATCGCATCAATATTCACATTAAGTGTAAATGGTCTAAAAATTTCAATTAAAAGGAGGAAGCTGTCATGTTGGATAAAAAAACAAGACTTAACTGCACGGTACTCACAAGAAACACATTTTAAATATAAAGACACATGGGGGGCTTGGGGGGCTCAGTTGGTTAAACATCCGAATCTCGATTTTGGCTCTGGTCATGATCTCATGCTTCATGGGAGAGGGTTCGAGCCCCACATCTGGGCTGTGCACTGACAGTGCAGAGACTGCTTGGGATTCTCTCCCTCTCTCTCTGCCCCTCACCTGCTCGAACACTCTCTTTCCCTCTCTCTCTCAAAATAAATAAATAAACATTAAAAAAAATAAATACAAAGACACAAATGGGTTATAAGTAAAAGATCAGGAAAAGGATATACCATGCCAACAGCAGTCAAAGCAAAGCTGGACTGGCCATAGCAAGATCAGATTTCATAGCAAAATAATATTACCAGGGATAAAAGCCTTTTCATAATGACAAAGGGGTCAATTAACCAAAAGGACATAATAATCCTACACATTTATGTACCTAACAACAGACTTTCAACATACTTGAGGCAAAAACTGTTAGAACGGCACAGAGAAATAGACAAATCCACAATTATAGTCAGGGCTTTCAGAAACCGTCTCTCCGTAACTGATAGAAAAAATAGGCAGAAAATCACAAAGATTTAGTGGACTTGAACAACACTATCAATAACAAACTCGATCTCATTGATATTTACAGAACACTCAACAACAGCACAATGAACACCTTTCTCAAGGGCACATGCAACATTTCCCAAGACAGATTATGTTCTGGGTCATAAAACCAGTCTCAATAAATCTGAAAGGTTCCAAGGTTTACAAAGTATATTTTCAGAGTGTAAGGGAATCAAATTGAAAATCAGTAACAGAAAACTTTTGGGAGTGATACATATGTTCATTATCTTGATTGTGGTAATAATTTCCCAGGCATATACACATATCAAAACTTATCACATTATACATTTTAAATATGTGCCATTTATTGTATGTCATTTTTACTTTAATAGTTATTTCAGGGTGCCTGAATGGCTCTGTCAATTAAACATCTGACTCTTGCTTTTGGCTTAGGTCATGATCTCATGGTTCGTGAGGTTGAGCCTCACGTCAGGCTCTGTACTGACAGCATGAAGCCTGCTTGAGATTGTCTCTCTCCCTTTCCCTCTGTCCCTCCCCATCCTCCTCTCTCTCTCTCTCTCTCTCAAAATAAATAATAAACATTAAAAAACAAAAGCTATTTCAAAAAATAGGACCAGTCTAAAATGCAAATCTAATGATGCCATTCTCTTGTTCAAGGATTGCCCGTCATATGAGGTCAAGATCTGGAACAATGTAGTGCCATATTTCCACAGCCTCATCCTCTGCTCTCCACTGTCCTACTTTATATCCACATTGTCCTCTGATACATCCTGCCTCTAACCCACTCATTGCTTTGCTCATGCCATCCCTCTCTGCTGAGATGTGCTCTTCGCCAATCTCTCTTAAAACCCTATATATCTTTTAGGGTCCAACTTACATGCCTTCTCATAAAACCTCTCCAGATTCCCACAACTACTTGTATGCCCTTTCTTCTTCAGATTCCCATAATGTTTCACACTTTCATGATTCCTATTATACCCCGATTGTTTGTGCTTATCTTAGCTTCTCAATACAGTAACCCACATGTGTTTATCTTAACTTCCCAACAAAATTTATAAACTCATTGAGAGCAATTATTACTTACTCTGTATATCCTCTACAATATGAAGCACAGTGACTTACTAATAACAGGCACTTTGATAATTTGATTTCTAAATTATTTCATCCTAACCTAAGCTTTTCTAACTACCCACCTGCAATGAACTATGTAAACATGAACAAGGACCTTTGAATAATACACTTCGAGCTGCCCCTATAATAAACAATTCAGGCAGTTTCTCCAAGTGAGAATTTCTTATTAAATTATGAAATATTCTTCAGTCTTTTCTGGGCTATAATTTGCTTCGGCACCATCTCCAAGCAACAGACGGAACATTTGTTTAATGAAAGTCAGAAAATGTCAAATTTCTAGATAGGTGAGCTCTCACAAAATAATTAACCAAACATAATAGCCTCTGCCACAGTCTCCATACCATGATTCATTGTCCCAGAATGCCACCCATTACCCTCACTAAAACTATCTTCTGTATCCTGGTTAGCTTGATGAAAGTTGTTTGTCATTTTCAATAAAGCTTTTTCCTTAGAGTATATCCCTTGGGTACCTGGACTCTTCTGAGACTTGGGCTCCATTAAGGCTGTCGGTTCACATCTGTCAAAAGGAGAGTTAATTGTCAGTTAGTCCTCAAAGAACAGTGTGCTTCACTGATTAACCACTCAAACATCCAGCGTCAGGATGGTGCCCAGGAATGCTGCTGAGATGGGCGATCAGCCCCCCACTTTCCATTCTGCTCCCAAGGCTGAGTGTAGCCACAGTTACAAGGACATATCCAAGCAGCTCGTGCTCACCAGGTGGACAGTTCTGTGGAAGTGTTGCCAGCGTGACCGAAGGGACCACGTTCCTGGGCTTTCTCTGCTCCTGCTCCATAAGTAACTCTGACAACAAAGTCCCTGGGGGAAGCAGCAGCGAGGAGGAGAGACAAGAACAGGGCAGAGGGCAGGATGCTATGGACCAAATGCAGCTGAGAAAGCATTTGTAGCCAAGAGGAAGCATAAGATAAGCGCTTCTCCATGCCAGGAACTTGCTTTCTCCAGAGGAAAACCGAGGAGCAGAGGCCCTGTTCTTCAACTGCCACAGGTGCCTGCCTGACTCTGGGGACTGAGGCTCACGTGGTGAAACTGACTTCTGAGAGGTGGAGCCCTGTCCTGGGCAGCTATGCTGGCAATCCCTTGACCAACATGGGGCCCTTGCGAGAAGGGGGATACTACAGGGTAAAGGGCCTCAGGGCAGGTGAGATCTTTGAAATCAGGGATGCATCGGTGATCAGTTCTTACCTTGAATTAATAAGACTCTCAATAATGAAGAAAGCATTGAGCAGGGTAGTACCGGGCAGTGCCAGTAAAATGGGGGAGGAAAAGGGCCCTTGCTACATATTTTGCATATTATATATAATAATATATAACACACAAAATATGTGTTAACCGACTCTTTATGTTATCAGTAAGGCTTCTGGTTAACAGTAGGCTATTTGTGGTTAAGTTTTTGAAGGAGTCAAAAGTTATACATGGATTTTTAACTGCATGGGGGTTCATCACCTCTAATCCTCATGTTATTCAAGATTCAAGTGTGTATGTAAATAATACTGGATTACATACATAATATATATATATTTCATATTATATACATGAAATCCAGTATCTGTATACATATGTGAAATCCATTATATACAAAGCCTATTATATAAATTTTGCTTATATAAGCAAAATAAGCCTAAGCTTCTGTTATAGAAATAAAATTATCCATTATATATGAAATCTCATTCAATTTCATACATATTTCTAGATATAAAACATATAGATTTCACATATGCTTTTACATATAATACTATAAAACTTACACTACTTTTACAATGGTACAATACCCATTGTACAGATGGGTAAACTGTTATCAGAAGAGACTAAGCAATTTGCCTTTGGACTCATAATTAGAAAGAAAGAGACGCAAAATTCTGACTTGAGAGTTGCTGTCTGAACCACCTTGCTTCTCCTTCTATTTAAGAAAGAAGAATTGGAGTGCCTGGTTGGCTCAGTTGGCTGAGTGTCCAACTCTTAATTTTGGCTCAGACCATGATTCCAAGCTTGTGAGATCAAGCTCCGTGTTGGGCACGGAGCCTGCTTGAGATTCTCTCTCTCTCTCTCTCTCTCTCTCTGCCCCTTCCCCCTGCTTGTGTGTGCTCTCTCTCTCTCTCAAGTAAAATAAAATAAAATAAAATAAAATAAAATAAAATAAAATAAAATAAAATAAAATAAATAGAAGAATTAAACCTTTTCGTAGTTCTGCTTGCATTTCTTGTCACTGCTCCCAAACAAAAAAGCCTTTCAGATTTATCTCTTTGATCCCATTCAGGAGAATCTACACCCACTATCATTGCCCATAACGTGTTAATTTTAATGTCACTTGGGATTTGATGAGAGTGATGCCAAGAGGTCCTATGTCCTTCCAACTATACAATCCAAGAAAGTTATGAACCAAGACCCCATAGCAGCAGTTTCTCTCAATTAATATTTCAGATTACCAGAAGCCCTGAGGACCTAAAACATTCAAACCAAGCAGTACTTACAGGCAGCCAGCCAGTCACTGGTTCAGTTCTCAGCAAAGTGCCCCGTCCCTCGGTCTCCTGACCTTATCCCTGTTCACTCTGGGCTCTTAGTGGCAAGATGAAAATAAATACAAGCTGCTTTAAATGTGAACCAACAGGAAGTTCCTGAACTACTATCTTAAGACAGATTTTACTTTTGCCCTAAGCAAAATGGAAGCTATTGTCCTAGGGGAAGTCCTGGCCTTTCAGTCTTTTTGTGGCTTGGCACAGAACTGCCCTTAGCATTCCAGCTGTCTAGCATCAAAAAATAAAAGCAAACAATGAAAAAAAATTCCCATTAGCTGTTGTCTATAGTCACAATGATTCTTATTGAGAACAGCCTCAGCCTTGCCTTGACCTACTGCAGTTGTTACTGTTGAAATAATTCTTTTGCTTCCCACCATCCATTTCCTCCCAATGTCCTCCTGGGGAAGGTAGGAAGGATTTCTTTGTGCCAGATGAGGAAACAAAAGCCTGGTTTCTCCAACACAGTTGCACACACCAGCAATCTCCAGGACGATTTGCTTCTTCACCCACAACAGAGTTGTCATCAACAGGGTGGCACTGGAGAGGCTTTCTTGTACAGACACTCAATAATTCTTAAAAATAAGAGTTTTGCTCACAAGAGGTAATGGCACTCAAGCCTTGTTGAAATCCTCTCTTCCTTTTGCTTCCAAATTACTCTTCCCATTTGGTTCTCTTCTGCCCTCATCTGTTAGCTTTGTCTCTTCATTTGTTTCTCTACCTGCTTGCAGTTCATTCAATTCAGAATTCCCAGAGCACCTTCCTTAGATATTTCCCTACTCTAAAGTATTTATTGATGCTGGGAGTGTTGAGAGCCTCTTGAGATTGGTGATCTCGATCTTGAATTTAGCAAGATACCTGTCTGATTGATGTATGGTTTTCTCTAGTGGCATTTGGCTGTTCAGGAGAAGAATGGGGGAGTTGGGGAGTGAGGTTTGTTTCAAGTTAATGTCTTTTTTTTTTTTTTTTTTTTTGCCAGGGAGATAGGAACAAGGGAAGTTAAGATATTTGTGAAAGACTGCCCCAAATGATGAAACATGGAATCAGAGGGACATAAGGAGGAATGAGAAACTAGAAGGGGACTCCTAGGGAGGAAGCACTGATGAGATTGAAGAAAGATGGAACCAGATGGCTGGAAAGGCAGGAGGTGCTGCTTGGAGACAGAATGATTGACTGATGATCTTAAACACAGAGCAGTTGAAGGGAGTGGTGGCTTTGTGATACTGTAGAAAAAAGGTCATTGGTGATGAGGAAGTCAAGGAACTGAGTGAGAGACAAGGGTGTTTGGTCACCCATGTGGACACCCAGTTTATCCTTTTGGAAACTCTAAAAATTTTTGAAATATGAGAAACAGAATAAAGGCAATCATCTCTTCTTACCTCTCCCAACATATATACACAACAGTGTTTATTTTTATACTTGGATTCATTTGTAAACACAAAAGCAGACACAGATGTCAAAAGAGGACCCTGGGATCCACAGAGGACTGAAGTCAGAATCCTCTTTATTTCAAAAGAATATTTAGGTCCAGTTTCTGGGGACTAGGGGATGTATAATAGGTAATAGAGAATGGTCCAAAGATTGCGGGCTAGGGAGACAGCTAACAAGACCACCACTAGGGCGAGGGATGATGGGGGCTTCCTTTTTCTTCCTTCCCTTTCCCCTTATTGTCCTGAATCCTTATGCTTCCTACCTGCTTGGCATTGGAGCAATGGGATCAGGGTTGATAGGGAAAGGGTGGCAATGTAGTTCATAATAGAAAGAGAGAGAGAGAGAGAGACAAGCAAAGTAGGAAGGAGATCCCCAAAAGTGGGCACCCCACATAGTAGCTTCTTCCCCAAAGCCCATCTCATGCATAGGGTGTGATGCAAACCCTGGCACCCAGTGTTTCCTAGATCCTCCCATTGGTCAGCAATGGGGCTTCCTTGCTTCTCAGTTTATTTGTATTTCAATTTCTTTTCTTTTTTTACTTTTTCTTTCAATGTTTATTCATTTTTGAGAGTGTATGTGACTGAGGGAGGGGCAGAGAGACAGAGAGACACAGAATCCAAAGCAGTTTCTAAGCTCTGAGTTGTCATCTCAGAGCCCAATGTGGGACTCAAACTCATGAACCATAAACCCATGACCTGAGCCAAAATCAGGCACTTAACCAGCTGAGCTACCCAGGTGCCCCTGTACTTCAATTTCTATTGTAACAGAAGTAATTATCTTTCATTTCTGGGCCTGGAAAGGAAAAAGCATGTTCCATATGGATTTTGAATAGATCGTGAATTTGAGAAATGAGGCAAAAACTCATAAAATCAGCATTTAGCATTATTTCATTCTTTTGCCTTCTGTCCTGGGAGGGGTGTGTGTGTGTGTGTGTGTGTGTGTGTGTGTGTGTGTTGTGTGTATTTAAATGCTTTCCATTGCTTTCACTTCCTTTTTAAGTTAAAGGTATTTAATAATAAAGAATATTTTATTTCAGCATTTATTGGTACCAATTGGATAGTAAGCACTACTGGGGATAAAATAAGCATTAAACACATTTGTTTTTAGTGACTTTATAAGCTAATATGGGAGATATGTGCCATAAGAAAACAAGCAGAGTGCTAGTCAGAGTCCTACCAGGGAACAGCACACTCCAAGGATTTATGGAAGAGAGTTACTGAAGGGACTGTATATAGAGGTGTTGGCTGGATTAAGAGACCCAGTAAAGGATGGTGAAGCATTTAGTGTCTAGCAATAAAGGGAAGCCTTTACCACCTACAGGCCTGCTGGGATAAGAGGAGGGAGTAGTGTTTCCAGATTTTGGTGAGAGTGGTAGCTGTGGGTGAGGTGCCACAACATGGGAGCAGCAGTTGTAGGAAGGGGAATGTGGCCACTGTCAAAACTACGGCCCTCGTGGAGAGAGCAGGGGTGGGTGGGGGTGGGGTAGGATTAGAGAGATGCCAGCCAAAGAGATTAGAAAAGAACAGTCATAGAAGTACATGACAACACAGAACCATGTGGTATCTGGAAGTGGAAGCAAATGCTTTGGGAGGATAGAGGGGTCCTCCCTGTCACATGCTGCCAAGAGGGTGAGCAAGAGGAGAACTGAGACTGGTCACTGGATTTGGCAAGATGGAGGGCATGATGGCCTTGGCAGGAGCTATTTTAGTGAAGCGGTGTAGAATAGAAACTCTGATGGGAGTAGGTTAAAAAAGAGAAATGGTCCATCTGCTGGGGTGCAGAGCAGAGCAGAAAAGAGTGAGAAAGAGTGGAGAATCAAGTGGAGATGATCCAGGAGGAATCCAAAATGAGGAATATGGAGTGGTGAAATCTGTCAGAGCAATGCAGATCAAGAGTCATGGGAATTCAGAGGAAGGAGCTGTTCTTCCAAAGGTGGAAGATGATGAGACCAAAAGGGAGATCTCATGGAGGGGGTGGCACCTCATCTGGGTCTTGAAGCCTTCCTACCCTCCCACTTCCTAATTATCCCTGGGGTCCATATGACTCTTGGATAGCAGACACTCTGGATCCCAGCCTTGGCCTCAGCCACTGGTTCAGAGGTGGAGGGACTCTGACTCATGCATCGGATGCTGGGTCAAAGGTTCTGTTTCTTCCTCTGGGTAGTGCAATGTGTGGATGGAAGAGAATTTTGCTTCCTTGAGGGAAGCCAACCTGAAAAAGAAGACAACACAACACAAGGAAAGGGCAGAGCTGAAAGAATTAAAGAGATACAGAGGCTTCTGTCTTGATGACTGGCAAACTTAGGGTCAAACCATACTTGAATTCCATCCTTCCCCTGGACTCACCGGTTAGGAGAAATGGATATTCCCTTGACTATTTAAATCAATTTACATTCAATTGTCTTGTGCAAATGGAAATCATTTTGATTGAGAGATGTTATGATTTGAACATTAGGGACTGGCCCAGAGATAAAGATGTGGGAGGGAATTTGGAAGGAGACAAAGGATAAAAAAGGAAGGGTAAAAAAGAAGGCAACTCAGCATTGCACAGTATTTTTGACATAGTTTTTTGTGTTCTTTTTTAAATGTTTATTTATTTATTTTGAGAAAGAGAGGGATAGAGAGTGAGGAGGGGAGGGGCAGAAGAGAGGGAGGGGAGAATCCCAAACAGGCTCCTCACTGTCAGCACGGAGCCTGACACAGGTATTGAACTCACGAACCGTGGGATCATGACCTGAACCAAAACCTAGAGTTGGATGCTTAACCAACTGAGCCACCCAGGTGCCCCAGCATAGCATAGTATTTTTGAGCATGGAGTCAGACTTCTTGGGTTCATTGCTATGCTCTGTGATCTTGGAGAAGTCATTTAACCTCTCTATGTCTCAGTTTCCTCATCTCTAAAGTGAGAATGATAATAGTACTTACTTGATAGAGCAGTTAGAAGGATTAAATGAGCAGATATTTGTAAAGAACTTATAATAGTGCTCAGAAGGTAGTAAGTACATTACAAATCTTTGTCAAATAAATCAATGGCGTTGTGTCTGCAATTTACAACTGAGTTTATGCATGAGCCCCACCTCTAATGAGAGGGGCTGAGCTCCCTGATTTTGAAGACTCTCCCAAAGTACTCTACATAGTGACCGTGTGGCTGCCAGGTCATTCTTATATGTTTCATATGAATAAATGGAGGCCCCAGGAGGCTTAGAAATCATCTAAGAGAGAACTTAGTAATAAACATCATGATAGAGCCAAATCACCAGATCTAGAATTAGGACACCAAATTTATGCTCCTGGTCTGCTTCAATTCATTAGGAGCCCTTGGAGTTGTCCTCTTTCTCTTTCTGGGGTGACAAGATGACCTCCAGGCACCCAACAGCCCTAATTGTCTATGAGTCTCATAATACCACCTTAATTGATTCTGTAGTTTACCGTTTACAAAGCATCTGCAATATCTCCTTCTGTTTACACAAAAACCTTTTGAGGGATGCAAGGCAGATATTATTTTTCTGGTTTTATAAACAAGAAGGGAAGCTAGTTGATAAAAAGCTTGATATCAGGTAAGTTACCACGAAGGGTAACTGGAGCTGAATCCCACTGAAAAACTGGGAGCCAGCACACCGTCTGCCTCAGTTATCTCATCCAGGGGTGAGGGAAATGGGGTGTTTATCTACCAACTCCTGTCAATCATCAGGGGGACATTAATTTCTGGCACTTCTGGCCTGTCATACATGTAGCAAAGTGGGCTCAGGAGACCGGAGGGACTTCTCAGGCAAAGACTCGTGGCTGTTGGCACTTGAAAGTAGGCCGCTGCCCTGAAGTGATGAGAATGAGGGATAGGGGTGACCACCACCGGCATGTGCTGGGTTCCTCTACAAGATGCTCTGGGCACCTTTATGTGCAAATAGGCCTGTGAAATGTGGTGTTTTAGTTAGGCACCTTGTTCTTTTGACCTCCATCAGGGTTTTGAGGATAAAGAAGTAGTGACACGGGGTGGGCTAAATAACGATCCCCCCAAGATGTCTGCATCCTAATTCCTGGAGCCTATGAATACATCACCTTACATTACCTTACATGCAGATGTAAGTTAAGGATCTTGAGATGGGAAGATTACCCTGGCTTAGTCAGGCGAGCCTGATGTGATCACAAGGGTCCTTAGAAGAGGGAGGCATTTGGTCATAGGAGAGAGAAAATGCTGCATTGCTGGGTTGAAGATAGAGATAGGGACCAAGGGGGAAGGAACGTGGGCAGCCTCTAGAGGTGGAAAAAAGCAAGGAAATGGATTCTCCCCTGAAGTCCTCAGAAGGAACAGTTCTACCAACACCTGGGTTTTAGATTTCTGACCTCAGAAGGATCACAGTTTTGCCAACACCTGGATTTTAGATTTCTGACCTTTATAACTCTAAGAGAACAAATTGGTGCTGTTTTAAGTGGCTGAATGTGTGTTTGTTTGTTTCCGCAGCCATTGGAAACTAATACAGGGAGAATGGGTGTGGGGTGGATTAGTGGGAGGGTCCACCCCAACTGTCTGGTAGGTACTCACACAGCTTGTGCAAGACACAAATGTCGATTTCACTGCTCTCACCCTTCCTACCAAATGCGTTCCCAATCTCGGGAAACGGCACCATTTATGTACCTGCTTGTCCCATAAACCTGGAAGTCATCCTCAGTTTCTAGCTTTCTCTCACAATCCCACTTCAAAGCTGTCGGTAAATCCTGCTGGCACTACCTCTAAAACAAAGCCCACATCTGACCACTTTCAGAACCTTCATGGCTACCCCAACTCACCATCATCCCACCTAAACTAGGCAACGACAGCAACAGCTTCCCACCTGGGCTCTTTCCCTCTGTCATCCAGACTTCACGGTGTCTTTCACAACAGTTCATCAGATCCTACCACTTCCCTGCTTAAATCCCTCCAACGGCCTCCTTCCCACTGCATTAGCACAAAATCCAAGGTGCTTACCTTGATCAAAATCCCCTACATGATTGGGCCTTGCCTGCCTTTCATCCTTATTTCCCAGCACCCCACTCTTGCAGCACTGGCTTTCTTGATGCTTCTTTTTTCTTTTTTTTTTAAATTTTATTTATTATTATTTTTTTTAATTTTTTTAACTTTATAGGTTATTGTTAAGTTGGTTTCCATATAACACCCAGTGCTCTTCACCACAAGTGACCTCCACCAAGACCATCACCCCCCATTACCTACCCCCCTCCCCTTCCCCCCTCAGTTTGTTTTCAGTATTCAAGAGTCTCTCGTGTTTTGTCTC
>CM053561.1:66001144-66036981 GCA_028646485.1 Cryptoprocta ferox | reverse complement strand
TTTGTATTTCCCTGATGATGAGTGACGCTGAGCATCGTTTCATGTGTTTGTTGGCCATCTGGATGTCCTCTTTGGAGAAATGTCTCTTCATGTCTTCTGCCCATTTCTTCACTGGATTGTTCGTTTTTCGGGTGTGGAGTTTGATGAGTTCTTATTTTTTAATGTTTTTACTTATTTTTGAGAGAGAGACAGCATGAGCAGGAGAGGGTCAAAGAGAGAGAGAGACACACACACAGAGTCCAAAGACAGGCTCCAGGCTCTGAGCTAGCTGTCAGCACAGAGCCCGACACGAGGCTCGAACTCACAAACTGTGAGATCATGACCTGAGCCGAAGTTGGACGCTCAACTGATCGAGCCACCCAGGCGCCTCTCTTGATGTTTCTTAAATGGGGCCAGGTGGTAGCTGCCTCAGAGCCTTTGCACTAGCTGCCTTCTCTGCTTACAACCCTCCTTTTTCACATATCCACATGGTGCACCCCCTCACTCTATTCAAGTTTCTGCTCAGACGTAGGCATTAGAAAGGGCTTTCCCAGCCTTCAACCTAACTTAACTTTTCCTTTGCCCACTTCACCATTCCTGAGCTCCTTTTCCTCCTATATCTTTCTTTATAGCTCTTCTCACTATCTGAAATTATATGAACTATCTGTCTTTTCTACTAAAATATAAATTCCATGAGGACCGAGACTGTTTTGTTACCTGTTCTATCAATGCCAAGAACAGTGCTCAGCACACAGTTCAATAAATATTTGTTGATTGAAAATACACACTTCCCTTTAGGTGACTGTCATGGTTAATCAAAGAAAAGTGGTGGCTTCTCATGTAGGTGTCACTTACTCAGCACATGAATTCCTACATTTTTACATAACCACCCACACCTTCTAAATCTTTATGCCTGAAAGAGAAATTGGTCCTCAGCTACCACAAGACCTGTCATAAGTTAGAAGAAAAATTGTGAGCCATCTGCGATTTCATGGAAAGTACAAATCTTCCAACACAGCTCTTTTCAATCACAAATGGATCATTTGGCACTCCCAAATGAAAGGGACACAGTCCCCAATGGGTGTGTGGGACCTAACACCTAACACCTAACAAGGTGCTGGTTGATTAATTATAGAAAATTCTCAACTGCTTTCCTTATCTGACCCACTCCTTTTCACTCACATCCAAACCTCCTGGTTTTAAAAATTTGCCCTGGGTACTTATATTATTTTAAAACATTAATTTTTTTTTTAAAGCAGATGGAATAAATCTATCTTCACAAATTACCTCCTCCCGTGTTTTTCTTACTTGCTTTTATTTTTTTCCCCTCCCCTTCTTATGTCCAACCTCACTAAGGGGTGTAACTATCCCTTAGCACCCTCCCTGGGGCCCCAGGGCCCAAGGTTTCTCACCTATTCAACTTCCCTTTTACAGGTGTATTCTACCACTGGTTTGCAAGCTCGGCTACAAAATGGAATCACATGGAGAGGTTCAACGACACTGGTCCTGGCCACACTCTCAGAGATCCTGACTCACTTGGTCTAGGTGCTCCCTAGGGACCGGAAAAGCACTCCAGGTGAGCCTCAGTGCAGCCACAGTTGACCAGCATCACATCTAGTCCCTCTCACTGGGGTCTTTTGAGCTCCCCCTTCTGAATAAACTCTCCAAACTCCTTGGAATTTTCCATACATCTCCTTAAATTCACTAAGACCAGGCTTTTGCTTGATGACTCAGTATTTTCATAACAACACCCACAGAAGGAAATGTCTCCTTACTTGATGTTATAGTTCTTTGGAGTTTGCAAAGCCATTTCCCACACATTATTTCTCCGACCTCTCCCAGCGTCCCCGTGAGGTGGGAATTCAGGGCCAGGATGAGGTGAGGACAGCCAGAGCAGCTGTCTGCAAAGTTAGGGCCAGGGAGGCCACATGGAGCAAAACAAACAAACAAAACAACAACAAAACCAAAACAATAACAACAAAATGAAAGAGAACAAAAACAATAAAAAAAAACTTCTCACAAACAGGATTCCCAGTTAAATTGAAATTTCAGGTAAGCAATACATTTTTAAGTGTTTTAAAAAATTTTTTAATGTAGTATTTTATTTTTTGAGAGACAGAGAGAGACAGAGCATGAGCAAGGGAGGGGCAGAGAGAGAGAGAGAGAGGAGACACAGAATCTGAAGCAGGCTCCAGGCTCTGAGCTGTCATCACAGAGCCCGACATGGGGCTCGAACTCACAAACTGTGAGATCATGACCTGAGCCAAAGTTGGATGCTCAACCGACTGAGCCACTCAGGTGCCCCAGCAATAATTTTTTTAATATAAGTATATTCCATGCAATATTTGGGATATACTTATCCACCAAAAAATGTTTTTCTGAAATTCTAACTTAACTGGACACCCTGTATTTTACTGGGCATCTGTAACCCTGAAGCTTAGGCTTGTGGCTATGACACTCTTGCCTTCCTGTGATGTTTTAGCAACTCGCCAGCTTGAGCTCCTGCCCGTGTTCCTCCTCTCTTCTGCATGGGTAGCCATTATCCTGAGAAAAAGCCTCTTCTGGATATTAGAATCAACTTGTACTTCCTTTTCCCCTGCCCCCCCTTCCCTGTCTTCTTTCTTGTGGCCTAAATTATTTATATGTTCAGGCTGGTTTAAAAAAACACAACCAAACATTAATCAGGAGTTTCTGTGTCCGGACATTGTGCTAAGTGCTTTGTATTCATTATTTCATTTACTCCTTACAGGCTCTTGGAGGTTGGGGCTGTTTCCTAGGTACCTACATAGGACTGCTTCCATTTTAAGATGGAGAAACAAGGTTTATGGGGGTTGAGAGATTCTTCAAGGTCATACAACTTGGAAGTGGCGAAGCAAGGATTTGAACAGGGCTTTAGGGAGTCCAGAGCCTTTGTTCTTAACTAGCCTGCTAGGAAAACAAGGTGATACCAAGAGTTTGTGGCTTTGCTAGTCAAGTCTTCTAGCTTGCTCTGTTTAGCTTTCTGAAGCTCCTTGAGATCTGGAAACCATTGGATAGACCTCTTCCGTGTGCCACCTGGGCGGCCTGAGAGATTCAGGGTTGACAATACAGCAATCTATAAAAGGAATATACATTTTTGGAAACCTTATTTTTAACCCTGAGGAAAAGACATGTCAAGGCTTTTGAAGAAAGACGTTAGCAGCCAAGTAAACACTAAATCAACCCAGGGACAATGTTCTTTAAACACATTGGCTGAGGCTAAGGGGCAAATAGTTTACACTGATTCTGGGTAGCTGGCCACAAATGTGATGTGTCAGAGAGGTGTTTTTTTTTTTCAAGTGTTCCGTATCTTTTTTGGTCTAAGCTGCCCCTGTGCTTTAGCAGTCTGTAAATATTTGTGCAATTAATGTATTCTGGCAAATGTCTCAAGAGGAAAGCAGGCTTCATCATGCTCAGCAAAATTGCAATTAGCAACACAAAAGAAAAAGAATTTGTCTCTTTCATCTCCGTGCTGAAAAACTGTCAGCATTCAATATAGCTGGAAGCTTCAGAAAAGATAATTTGCAAAAGCTGATTTTCCTAAGCTTTTAAGAGTTAGTCCTTTACCCTCGTATGAAAAAAAAACATTCACTTGAAATTTTTTTCCCTTCCCTACTTAATATTAATTTATTATAATATTATAATAATGTAATAATAATGAAAGGTGCTGTAGAGGGAAGTTCCTTTAAACATGTTAGTATTGTTGTCAAAGGGAGTGTTTTGCATTGTGGTGCCCGTGAAGTACCGGAGGAGGGAAAACACAGGTGGCCTATCTTCTTTAGAAATGGTTGCCTAAGTGATTGGAGAGGAAGAAGAAAGAAGTGTGGCTGCTGCCACCAGCTGGAGAAGCAGTGCACCTGGACCCATCACTGCAAGCTGTCCGCCATCTGCTTCTTCCTGACACGTCATGGGCTTCCTCTAAATGTTGCCATGGCCTTGAAGCTCCTGTACAGCCTCTGAAGTTCCCAGGCAAGTGTTCTGTACTCCTGAGCACATGTGTGCCTTGGATCCTTTGCTATTCAAGCTTGGGCTAAGATGGCTAGCCAGGTGTTAGGGACTGAGTGTTTGTGTCTCCCTAAAATTCTTATGTTGAAATCCTAGCCCCCAATATGGTGATATGTGAAGGTGGGTCCTTTGAGAGGTGATTAGATCCTGAGGGTAGGCTTCTCATGAATGGATTAGTGCCCTCGTTAGAGACCCCTGCAAGATCCTTATCCCTCCTGTCATGTGAGGCTACAGCAGAAAGGTGAAATCTATGATCCAGGAAGTGGACTCTCACCAGACACACAATCTGCCAGCACCTTGATCTTAGACTTCCCAGCCAGCCTCCGGAACTGTGAGAAAAGTATATTTGTTGGTTAAGCCACCCACTCCAGGGTGATGTCACAGCAGCCTGAGCTGATGAAGACACCGGGTCTGTAAATAGCCAATACACTGCTGGCCCTTCAGTGATCTTTTTCCAGCTGTTTCATTTAGGCTTTGCTGCCGTGTGCACGGATCTGCAAGGGAGACTTTTGCTATCAGTGTAAAACCCCTATGTGAGAATATCCAGGCAGGTTTGTTCAATGGGCAGATTCCTGGCCTCCACCCCAGGAATACAGAATTACAGTGGGGGTAGGATGGGGGTGCAGGAATCTGCTTCATACACAGATCTCCCAGGATTCCCAGGCATCCAGAGCTTGAGAATCTCTAAAGTAAAAAAGTCACACTAAAAAGTTCATTTCCCGGGGCGCCTGGGTGGCTCAGTTGGTCGAGAGTCCAACTTCGGCTCAGATCATGATCTCACAGTTTGTGGGTTTGAGCCCCGTGTCGGGCTCTGTGCTGGCAGCTCAGAGCCTGGAGCCTGCTTCCGATTCTGTGTGTCCCTCTCTCTCTGCCCCTCCCCTGCTCATGGTCTGTCTCTCAAAAATAAATAAAAATGTTAAAAAAATATTTAAAAAGTTCATTTCCCCTTCCATACTGCCTCCTCTCACCCTTTCTTGGGTAACTAAAATGAAAGTGGATTTGATATTTCCTCCGGGAACCCCCTCTCAGAGTCCTCAAGCAGCAGGACACCCCCTTTCTCTGCATTCCAGAGTAATGTGTGCACAACTCCTTTACAGCCACTATATTACTGGAGGGATTTGTTAACTTCCTTTGGGGAAAGTATCATTTCCTGGTCATCTTTTTTAGCCCTATCCCTAAACCAACACCTAGCATTTAGTAGGACTTCGGTGTTTCGATCTGCGTATCTTTGGAGAACTCTTAAGGGTCACATTCCTTCAGAAATTAGTGATACCTTGGCTGCTGTTACTTGTCTCCCTGCCTCATGACACAGACGGACAGCTGCTTTAATGGTGACCACCTCCTTCTCACTTGGCCAGAGGTTTGCTGGAAAAGGGCCTAGAAGCAGGAGTGTGCTCCTATGGAGTCCAAAGGCAATCTCTGGTTACCAGAATAGCTGGTGGCAAGATTTCAGGTGATAGGCTGTGAGACTGGACAAAATAAAGAATTGGTCACCGAAATAAAGAATTTGTCACCGAGGGTCTGTGCCCTTCCGGAAGACATCATCGTCTTTCTCACAGAGAGGCCTTTTTTTCTTCGAGGCTTTAAACCATGTGAATACACTGAACTCCAGCACTTTGAGACCTATTTTGGGCAATTCATAAACACAATAGGCTTAGGTGGTTTATGCAAATTTGCTCAGAGAAAACCGCTCAGGGAAGAGCCTAAAGCTGACTGTGAATGTAGTAACAGCTAACACTTGAAACAGGCTCAGGGCACCTTGAGAGAAACTAAAGAGAAACCCAGATCTGAGCCCATCTGCCTGCAAGGGCAGCACACTTCTGCACTGTCTTCCATATGAGGTGAGATGGTGCTGTGCCCATTACTCCTGCAGGGTGCAGCTTGCGTTCTAAAAAACAAGGAGAAATAGGAATGTGTATTCACCAGGTTTGAGTGCTTATCAGAATTTTGGTTCATAGAAGGATCAGAAAAGTTTAAGAATGGAGGTGTGACTGAGCACATAACCAACTTGGAACAGGATTTCAGATCTTGATAAGCAGAGTGTCTGCCCAATGAAGTACTCAAGGATGAAGGCTCTTAACAGCCATTTATACCGCTCATCTAAGGGACATGAAGGAATATTCATTAGTTGTGAGCTTAATACCTACGATCGCTCAGAGAATTTTTTAAAAAGCCCCAAACCCTGACATTTGGGATCTTTAAGGAAGCTTACAAGGCAAATAACTAGAGTGCTATAATTTTTACTTCCAATTACAATGCACTTAGGCACATTTATTTCTAGGACAGGTTCCTTTAATAGGATAGTCTGTTTTCTAAAGAACACACAGCTGGTGAATTCTGAGAATGGTAAGATAAATGCTGTTGATTCTTGATTCATGATCTACATTTAAATTTCATACATTTGGTATACTTTAGATAGTAGGAAACCAGGGACAAATCTAATAAACTGGCCCTAAAGTTAATTTTCTTCATACAGAAAATACTTCTACTCCATCTGATTTTGTTGCCAAATTAATAAATGGTAGCCCATCACAACCAGCTTTATAAGTTAATTAACCACGTATGTGAAGAATCTGAGGTTCCTAAGTGGTGACTTATGTACAGTTCTATTGGTGTTCCAGCCTCAAAAGAAAACTGAATTATATTATGTGTTGAGGTCAAGTCAGTGAGGTCAATTCTTATCCTGTTTTTCCATTTTTCACTGCCATAAAAAAAATTTAGAAGCAAAGCAAACTGAGAAGGTTAGGAATTAAGCAACCACTTTTTAATCAATAAATATGAACATCTGTGTGTTAACCAGTTATTAGGCAGAATAAAATAGTAACTTGTCAAGAATTCAAAAAGTAACCTTGAAAACAAAGTGCAAAAATCTTTGCCATAAATGTTGCCCACATACAGAATTAGAGGTAACGAAAAATTTACTCAGAATAAGGCTTGGAATAATCGAACAAGTTCCAGGTATATGTTAAAGCTAAAAAAAAAAAAAAGATTATTTTGCACAGAGTGGGCAACACGTAGATTATCGGACAACGCAATGAATAAATGACTGAATGGAGCAATTGCTGAACATCAGGGAATAGGATGACTTATATTCACATTATGGGCCATTCTGATATCCATTTCTTGTTCCTGCCCTGCCTCACTAGGCTCTGCTGTGCTCTGTATTGCAGGAAATCACATTTCCCAGGACCCCTGTCAGCTGGCTTCCAGGTAAGGCTGGGAGCGTAAGGTGCCAGGGGGAGACTCAGGGCAGGAAAGAAGAAGCTGGAGTATTTCTCCATATATGACTCAGCTAGTATTGCCCCATCTCAGGCAGGGGCTTTTGTCTTTGCCATGGCTCCAACTCCCACTATCCCTTGGTGATCCTAGCTCACACCAGGCAGCCCCCACCATGACCAAGTGGCCAGTTCCTGTGGGCTTCTGGATTAAGGGAACCACAGATTTTCATAGCCCTAGGTGGTAACAGATTCCCTTTATTTGCCTTCTTTTTAATCGTCTTTGTAAGTCAATCTCCTCTATTAAATCCCCTCAGTTGAAACACCTAGAATGGTTTCTGTTTTCTGTCTGATACATATTAGATTAACTTTTTTTCCTCTCCTTTAACTTTTCTGGGAATTTTTGCATGGGAATCTGCCCTAAGCCAATGAAAAATCACTCAAATCACACTCAATACCCATTTTCTGCAATACAGGTGAACATACACTGCTTTTTCTCAAGCACTGGAACGCCCTTTGCCAGGTGCAAATAGGACTCTGTCTGCCGTGTCACCACTGGTCATGGTGGGCACAGCCAAGAGTCATCTGCAGAGGTCGTTTTTGTTGTACGTACTAAATGGGACAACAAAGAGAAAAATACAAACAGAAAATCAGTCTTAAGAAGAAATTACAAAGTCATCAAATGGATAACATTGTTAAAAAAAAGTCTCCCAAAATATAAGAACATAAGACAGCACCAGAAAAGTTTCTTTCCTGTTGAATCAATAAATGTTCCTGAAATTAAAATCCTTTAGAATTTCTGAGTATTTCAAGAGCATTAAAAAAAAAAAAAAAAGACTCATGAACAAATGATCCATTGCTTTTCAGCTAGAACGCATCCCTGGAATGGTTATTTTCAGAAGTAGAGTTCCTTGGTGAGCATAGAGACCACACATGGGATCTGTTTCTTCTTGTGGAAGTTGGGGTTATCAGACTGGGACTCAAAGTGCCTGGCCACCCTGTTGTTCACCCTGGTGAGGAGATGCAGGATCTCTAGGCTCTTGCCATGCTCATTCAGGACGGAGCACAGGGCCTGCACGAACCAAGACCCGCTGCCTGGGTTCCTCCATGAGTAATAGCCTTCAACAAGATAGAAAGGAGATGATCAGATCAGCTGGCCTGCCCGCACCACCAAGAATGAGCTCTTGGTGTACGGAGCCTCTGCTTTTCTGAAATTATTTTACTCTTTTCTGCGTGCAAGTCTCAGGTGAGAATAATGCTCGTGTGCTCAGGGAGCAAATGTTTTGGGTTTAGAAGGCTGCGTGAAGATGCTCAACACAAGACCTGATGTTCCTGCATGGATACATATCAAATAAGTGCTCAAAGGAAATGCCAGAGAAGCACTCTGTTAACTCTGGAACTCCTCCCCGTCCTTTGGGGACAGAGCTACTTGCTGATCCAAGCCTCACAAGAGAGGAATTTGTAAGAGATCTCAGAGGATTTTGAGATGCGTTCCTGCTGTTGGGGCAGGGACACAGAACTGGATCCGAGCTCCTTATGGAGAAATCTGGAAGTAAGAGGTGGTTAAATGACCAATTGCCTTACGGGTAGAGCCCAGAGAGCCTGCCGCTCCGGGAAGGGCCACCATTCACAAGGGCAAGGGGTGTGCTTCTCATGGACCAAATATGGTCTGTGGCAGAGAGAGCTGGCTCTCAGTCCTCCCTGGGTCCTGTCCAACAGGATTTCTTGGAGGGACAAGGAGACCTCAGCAGGAAGAGGCTGGACAAGGGCCCTGGAGGATGCCCAGAAGAGGAGGAAGGAATCATGATGCACAGCCAGGAACAGAGATGCAAAGCCAAAGCCAAGGAGGTGTAGGGTCTAGGAAACCCAGAGGTTCAGGAAAGTGCCCAAGGAGAAAGCACCCAGCCTTAATCATCTCACTGGTTCTGAGCACAAGAAGCCGGGTGACCATGGGACCCAGAGCTTACCTTAACTTGCCTCCCTCCCTCCTTCCCATCTTTGACTCTGGGAGAATCTAAAAAGGATCTGGCAAATGGGGGAGGAGGTGAGTAAGGGGAAGGATCAAGGCCCCTTTAGCACTTTAGACCTAGAGCGGGGCTGATCTGGGATTAGAAGAAATTTATAGCCAAATTGGGTTCAGGGTTTTAGTGATTATGTCAGTCTGGACATTCTGGTTACAGGGCTGTAACTGTTTGTGACTTGAAAAGTGACAATACTGTCTAAATATCTTAGCATCAGCTGTAATGCCATGGACCTGCTGATGTTTCCATACAGGGGCAAGGGAATCTTCCCTTCACTATCCCCCTTTCCCTCCAGTTTAAAAGGACAGCATGAAACAAAATAAAGTTGTACTTGGGTCCCATGAAGAGCTGTGGTTTGTGCCCCTAGTCCTAAAGCGGTCTCACCGGTTTGATGAGAATTGGGTCATCACCCATGATAACTTGTAACAATCACTTATTTAATAAATGCACAATAAGCAGGGATAACCTTTTTGTGTGACGTGACTGAGGAATCAGAATTCTTCCCACAGCTCACTGGTAAACCCAGTGTGAGGATTTAAGCCCAATGGTGTTAACAGTACCAGAATGCAATTCGCTTGCACTGGGGCTCACGTAACACATCTCATTCAATACAATGAACTAGTGAGGCTGGTCGTGTGCAGCCACCTCCATTTCACTGCCCCTGCGCTCATGTCCTCTAACCCTTGACCTACATGGTCTTCCAGGGAACCAGATTCATTCTGTGATTCTCCTCCCTAAAATAGCTCCAATGTATTTCATTATCAGGGTGAAGTTCAGGGTGCTTCGGATAGCACACAGGACTCCCCACGATGGGGTCCCCCGTTCACCTGTCTGGGTTTGATCCATGCCGTGCCTTGTCACATCCTGTGCTATGGACTGTGCCCCCCAAAACTCAAATGTTGACGCTCCAGCCCTTAATGGGACTATGTGTGGAGATAGGGCCTTTCTGAAGGTAATTAATGTTAAATGAGGTCATGAGGGTGGAGCCCTGATCCCAAAGAATTAGCGTTCTTATCAGAAGGACTCCACCATCTCCCTGCCATGTAGGTGGGGACGGAGCTAGAGGTAGGTGGCCTACCAGCCAAGAAGCAGGCCCTCACTAGAAACCAAAATGGCTGGCACCTTGGTCTTGGATTTCTTAGCCTCCAGAATGGTAAGAAATATATTTCTGCCCTTGAGTCTGTGGCATTTTGTTACAGCAGCCCAAGCAGGCTAACACACCCCGTGGTCCAGCCTTTTGAGTTTTACCAGATCATTGGGCCTCTGACCCCTTGGCACTCAGTCTGGTAAGCCATCTTTCTCTTCCCCTGCTGTTTGAGTTTTCATGACTCAGTTACGGTGGTGTTCTATGAACGCTTCTCTCGCCTGCCTCCCTGGAGTTCACCCTTCTTCCCCTACTTCTGCCAGACTTTGCTTGGAACACCGACAGCTCTCCCTTGGGTTTGTTCACCCAGACCCATGCCCCCATGACACCGCCTCCCTCTCAAGTGCAGGAAGACCAAATTTTTTTTTTCATGTGATCCTTAAAACCTGTGAAGTTGTCATTCTCAGGAAACCTCATCTGTAGACCCTGCCAGAGCTGGTTTTCCAAACACACCTATTTGCCATAACCAACCAATACCTCTGGAGCAAGCATGGGACAGAACTACCACCCAACAGGGGCATTTCTAAGTGATGGGTTTCAGCTAAAACAGAGGCAGGAATTCCACTGTACTAAGGCCAACAGGGAGCTTGGGAGATGGGTGGGCTTGCTCACGCCTGGCATTTTCTGGTGCCTGTTTCTGGGTCGCAGTGCAAAGGAATCCTGGTCTGAGCTGCAGCAGTAGTTTTATACCGAAATCTCTACGGGGTATTGAGCATAGCATTTAAGCTCACCTCAGCTCAAATTTTTTTTTTTTTTAGTGTGTAAAATTAAGACAGTAACACCCTTTCTAACTACTTACCCGCTTATTAGAAGAATGATAAGAGGTAAGAGACATGAAAAACACTCTGTAAAATGTAAAGTGCTATAGAAATGTTTGTTCTTACTATGACCAAGCACATGAGTAACACTCCATGAAAGGGTTGAGCTTACTTGGAAAGAAACATGAACACATCCCCGTGGCAGGCAGAACAATGGCCCCCGGAGATGTCTACACCCTAGCCCTGGAACCCGTGGACAGGTGACCGAACTTGGCAGAAGGGACTCTGCAGATGTGATCACAGTTACGGAAGTAAGAGTGCGGGGAGTACCCTGGGCTGCTCAGGTGGGCCCGACCTAATCCCAGGAGTCCTGAAAACAGGAGGACCTTTCCCAGCTGTGGACAGAGAGAGGGACACGTTCACAGAAGAGTCACATAGACGCGAGGCCGCTGGCTCTGAAGCTGGAGGAAGAGGAGCACAAGGCAGGGAATCCAAACATGCTGGGAAAAGCAAGGGCATGGATTCTTCCCCTTGGGCCTCCAGAAGGAACGTAGTCTTGCCAGCCCATTTTGGAATTCTGACCTCCAGAACCGGAAGAGAATCCACTTGTGTGTCTGAAGCTACTACGTTTTGGGGAATTTAGCACTGCAGCAATAGGAAAGGAATACAGCCCCAAGCCTGCGTGCTGATGGTGGAATGTCACGGTCCGGTTAACAGGCAATGGACTTGATACCTGGGACTGTAGAATAGGCGAAGAGAAAGTCGGCTTCAACAGGGATCTTGTATCGAGGATTGGCATCTGTGTCATTGATAGGCCCCGAGTCAGCCTGGACCCCGTCATCAAGCTCTGTCCCCCGGCAAGCCTAAGGAACCAAGCGGAGATCACTCCATGGAGTTGGGAATAGGAATGCATGTGCCTTCACTGCTGTGTCCCGGTGCCGAGGACTGCACGTGGCAGGTACAGCAAGCATTTGATCAATAAATAAGTGAACAAAGGCTGTGTCAAATTAGTAAACAAGAGCAAATGAAAACATTGCAGCGTCTTAAAGAAGCCCTCACAGGGGCGCCTGGGTGGCTCAGCCGGTTAAGCGTCCCACTTCGGCTCAGGTCATGATCTCACAGTTCGTGAGTTCAAGCCCCAGGTCGGGCTCTGTGCACACAGCCAGCTCAGAACCTGGAGCCTGCTTCCAATTCTATGCCTCCTTCTCTCTCTCTGTCCCTCCCCCACTCACGCTCTATCTCTCAAAAATGAATACATGTTAAAAAAAATTAAAAAAAAAAAAAGAAGCCCTCACAACCCGTGGTCTGATGCAAATACAGATGCCAAGCATTTAGAGGTAGAGAAACAAAACACCAATCTGCAAACCCCAAATGAAACAGCACGAACGTTCGTAAAAGTGATCGGACCCAAGTCACTGTAATCTTTTCCCGTTTTCAACCGCATTGGCTCTGAAAGGGGGGTTACCTGAATGAAGAAGAGTTTGGGTTTCTCTAGAAGGGTTTTGCATCTATCCCCCCTAAAATAGGCTGTCAAGTCCTTTATGGCCGTCACACCGTCCGTTCCATAAATTAAATTTTCTTCTCCGTGGCTTAGGAAGATGCAGGCGAAACAAGCTGAATTTCCGTGGTCTTCTTCAGACGCTGCGAGCAAGCCAGGTGAAGGTTGAAAGGTTAAGACATAAGTCCTGTGGGACCTCAAAAGGGTCCTCCCTCCCAGCCTGGCAGCGGCCACTGACTGTCAGACAGGTGTTCACAGGGAGGAGGACCTCTCCGGAGAGAAGGAAGACCAGTAGAGAGAAGTGAGAGACACGGAGAACTCTAGAATTCGCCCTCAGTCTGAAATCAAAATGGGGCTGCCTCCTGAGGATGCGTGCCCCAAGTGTGGGGTGGTTCAGGGGGCTGCTGGGAGGCAGCATACTGGGGTGCCGAGGGCACGGTCCTGCTGCCTGTTAGGTCCGTGACACCAGGCAAGTTACTTAACCACTTTGTGCCTTGGTTTCCTTATGTGTAAAATCTGTTTAAAAGAGAAGGTACTTCCGGGGACGTTTGGGTGGCTCAGTTGGTTGAGCATCTGACTCTTGATTTTGGCTCAGGTTATGGTCTCACAGTTCATGAGATCGAGCCCTGTGTCAGGCTCTGGGCTAACAGTGCAGAGCCTATTTGGGATTCTCTCTCTTTCTATCTCTCTGTCTCTGCCCCTCCCTGCTCATGTGTGCACTTGCTCACTCACTCTCTCTCAAAATAAATAAAATAAGCTTTAAAAAATAATGTACTTCTGAAATATACGGAGATTATTATTCTGTATCTGCCACCAGAGAAAAGTTTACATTTCAACTCCCTTCTGGACAGAATGCTACAGACTTGTTCCTTCCCTACAAATTAACTCTTCGAAATTGAGACTGTTCTGTACACACCAAACCCATCACTTGCTGTCATATGAGCAGATTTCATCTTTTTAGGGAGAGATCTAAGTTTCCTGGAAGACACCCCACCTAGCCTGCAGACAGGGACGGAGTAATCCAGATGAAGGAAAGGCTTCCCAGGCTGAAATCCTTCTGTCCTGCAAAGGCACCCCTGCCCCCACCCAAGTCCACTGGAGTGCTGCCCCTCCGGGGAACAGGAAGAAGACCGGGGTGGGGGCAGGTAGGTAACGCACCTTGTTTCAGCAGATCTTGCATTTTGGCACAAGAGCAGTCATTGTAGACAACCACGTCAAAACCCAGGTTTCTGAAGCACTTGAAAAGAGCCTCGGCATCTTTGTCTGTTCCATTTCGGACGTCCATGCCTGTGGGAACGAAGCCCATGGTGAGCGACTGCCGGCCAGCAGTACCCTGTCAGGTGCTAAGTGCAGCTTTGCTGGCTCTTGTGTAAATGCTCCCAAGGTCACAAGTCAAATGAGCAACTCGGGGCACCTGGGTGGCTCAGTTGGTTGGGCATCTGACTTCAGCTCAGGTCATGATTTCGCAGGTCGTGCGTTCGAGCCCTACATCGGGCTCTGTGCTGACACAGCTCAGAGCCTGGAGACTGTTTCAGATTCTGTGTCCCCCCCGTCCCCCGCCCCGTCCCTCCCCCACTCGCGCTCTTTCTGTCTCTCGCTCGCTCAGAAATAAACATTAAACATTTTTTACATGAGTAACTGATACATGAAACAAACTCAAAGAAGAGGGTCACTCAGCTCGCCTACAGAGGGTGAGCCTCATCACGGCATCTCTCCACTCCAGCTGGGGCCACAAGGTGCCCCTTGATTCTTAGCCCTTTGGTCCAAGTCCTGCATCAGATAATGTTCATGGTGGGACCTTCGACTCCAAAGCCCCTGGTGTCCTGGCATCCCTTCCTCCCGGACATGTAAATAGCATTGGGTGGGGGGCTGTCCAGCAGATGGGCACAGCCTTGCTCCAATCAAAGTCTGATACAAGTTGAAGACAACGGAAGGGAACAGGAAAGGTTAGCTCATGCCCACAACACTTACCTGTCCTTTTGTCGAAGTTCTTATTGTTTATTATGATGCATTTGCCCACCTTTTCAAAATTCATGTTATACTGATATGTAGGCACTTGGTCCTGGGTGGTCGTGATGGATTTCCCCGAGCCATTTTTCTTCTTCTTACTGGGGAAATATAAAGCCAGTCAGGGGCTGTGGAAGGAATTTTGGACGGGAATGGCCTCTCAATTCTACTACTGGCAGAGAAGGGGTACCCAAGAAAGTGCCAATATCTGTGAAGAAAAGGCCCAAGGAGGGCAGATGGCTTTGCTTAATTGTCATATATAAAATGAACAGGATCTCCTGCCTGGTTCCATTACATGCCAGAGAGATACAAATTACAGTCGCCATGTGGGTACTAGCACACGCTCACCAGTATGGCTACAATGTGCTGGTGACCATGTTTCGCACCTGGAGTTGGCATATATTGGTGTGGGGACCTACTTTGGACATAGTTCTATAGTGGAAAACTGGTAGAATCTACCAAAACTGAACTTAAAACACATCCTATGACAGAGCAATTTCACCCCTGGGGATCTTCCCAAAGTAGAGTAAATATGTGTGCAAAAAGGACAGATCTACACGTGCGCACAGCAGTACTGTTTAGCAAGAGCCCCAAGTAGGAAATTATCCAAATGTCCATTTATAGTGCAGTGAATAAACTGCTGACTATCCATATAATGAAATCCTATGGAACAACGAGAGTGAACCAACCACGACTACACGAAGCCACATAAGCAAATCTCACAAATATAATATTGAATGAAAGAATCCATATACAGAACATTAATACCTGATAGTAGAAGTAGTTACGTGAAAAGGGGGGCAAAAATGGAGCAGCAACTTAAAAAAGAAAGTTGGGGCACCTGGGTGGCTCAGTCGGTTAAGCGTTGACTCTTGATTTTGGCTCAGGCTCACAGTTCGTGAGTTCAAGCCCCATGTTGGGCTCTTGCACTGACAGTACGGAGCCTGCTTGGGATTCACTCTCTTTCTCTCCCTCTCTCTCTGCCCCTTTCCTGCTCCTGCTCTTTCTCTCTCAAAAGTAAATAAACTTTAAAAAAGAAAAAAGAAAAAAAGAGAAAAAGTAGTTCTCTTCCAATCTCCAGACATTCCAGCTTTCCAAAAGTCTGGCACATGGGCACTGAGGCTGAACCCAAAGCATCATTGAGACAAAACAGAAAAAAAAAGTCAAACGTGAGTGGAAAGCAGCCGTGCTAGTCAACCACAGGAACATAGGCTCCACAAGAGATCTTTTTTTTATCTGTTCTGAAAAATTACTGTGTCCCCAGTCCCTAGAACAATGCCTGATGTAAGTTCCTCAATAACTAATTTTTTTTAAACTACAGACCCATAGCCCTTATGATTAATAGATGCAAAAATTCTCAAGAAAACAAATTAGCAAGTCAAGTTTGGCACTCTGTGTGTAGGCACTCACATCCCCGAGTGTGATCGATCCCAGGAATTCAAGGTTAGTTTAACACCCAAAAAATCAATGAACGTAATCCATCATATTAATAAAGGACAAAAACCATATAATCAACTCCACTGATGCAGAAAAAGCAATTGACAAAATACAGCGCCCTGTTATAATGAAAATGCTAAATAAACTAGGATTGCAAGAGCACTAATTCACCCTGAAAAGGGCATCTATGAAAAACTCGCAGCTAATATCATACTTAATGATGAGAGACTGAAGGCTTTCCCCCTACGGTCAAAACCAAGTCAAACATGTCCATTCTGGCCACTCCTGTTAAATACTGCACGAGAGGTTCTAGTCAGGGCAATTTTAACCTAATTAGGTTAAAAAAAAAGTTTTCTGTGAATGAATGAATCAAGTCCTCATTTTACAGATAAAGAAACAGGTCCAAAGACAGGAATTGTTCAAGGTCAGCCGGGCAGTGATGAGCACAGTAAGACCTCCCCGTCAGCCTCAGGTGACGGTCATCGTCTCATGTTGGTGTTTCAGAGCCCCACGCCCTGGCCTATCTGTTAGAAGACTCGTCCACCACGGTCCCAAAATTCTCGTCAAAAGTTGGAAGGAGTAAAGTGAAAATAAAAACTCAGCTCGGTACCTGACAAATGAGAGCCCAAGGGGATTTCACTCTCAGCCTTCATTGAATCTCACCTGTTGTAGTTTCTCAGTCTCTGGAAGGACATGGCCTTTGCCGCTGCTCCTCCTTCCTGGGTCCGGAGATTACAGAGTAGCTCTCTCTGTGCAATCTCCAGACAGCTGATTGCTGTCTTCCAACTGCTACACTACTTTACCCTCCACATTTAATAAGTCCAACTTTCTTCCGTGAGATCATCTGGTTTTTCAGAGAGAAAATATCCTCAATCTGTTCTACCTTCCCTAGATTCTTCCTCCCTACGTTTTCTGTTGGTCTAGAAGGGTAATACTGATTTTTCTCCACATTGCTTTCCCTAGGGAGGCAGCAAAAATGAATGCTGGACTGGGACTCAGAATCTGTCCAGGGGACCCTTCCCGGAGCACCGACCTCCTTTCCTGGAAAACAGCCTACTGTGACTGTCACAGAATGAGATGGCCGAGTTGATGGGCAGCAAATATTCTTGTGGTCTTCTCCCCATCCTGGGCCTCCATAAACGCTCAGAGGAGATGAAGATCAGCAAAGTGAGCTTCTGTAGTATTCAAGGGCATGCCATGTGGGGGGTGGGGTGGGTAGGATTTACTTCCAAATTCCCTGTCAAGGACCCACACTGACAGTGTCCTCTGTATATGAGGAAAATTATCTGCACATAGTCCTTCATATGCACACAAAATCTTTGGTCTTCAATTGATGCCTCTCCAGTTGGTGGAGGTGGCTTAATTATAGCCATTTTAGGGGTACTAATACCAACTGACATTGGTCAGGGCTTACTATGGGCCAGGACCTGGTTAAAATCCTCCCTGCATTTTCTCATTGCCTCCTGACAGGTCTATAGCTAATTTAAGGCCTCTCAAAGACCCGAAATAAGACCAGCATGAAGTCTAGCAGGCTGGAGGGTTGTTAAGAGATAAAACTCAACTTCTGTCTTCCGCAACACAAATTATTCTAAAACAAAATGTACAAGAACATCCAAGTAATAAACGCGTCGTGATTTTTTTTAAAGCTGTCATTAGCTCATCCGCAATGATGAACAAAACGAAAGAAGCCAGTGAGCATCTTTCATAAGAAAAACAGGCTTGGCTGTAAGTTACACGCAAAAAAAGGACTCCACTTCTATCAGAATAGAATTTGAAAAATAAATTAAAAAAAAAAAAGGAACACGAAAGGGGAATAATGATAGACAAACTTTAAAGAAATTTCCATGGTTATGAAAAGTACCTTATAATTGATGATGAAATTTGATTCTTATCCCTGGTAAATATTTCAAAAGGGAGGGAATTCCCTCACCTGACCGGCCCCTAACTTGAACTCTCATTTTTCAAAACGAAATGAATAGCTGCTTTCTCTTTCTGGATTTGAGTCCATCAATATTTATTTTTTCCTTCTAACCTAAACTAGCTTTTTGTTAAACCCAGGTCTTTACAGATCCTCAGAGAGCAATAAATTCTACTCCAGTGATTTCATCTTCCTAAGAGGCACCGGCCTTGGGGAAACTCCATCTGTAGCTTAACTTCCGGGGAAGCAACCCCTGTGACCAGGTTAAAGCATGTAACCGGGCAAACAAAAGGAATGATTGTCAAGACGGAGAAAGCACCAGAAAAAAAAAATGTGGACAAGCCCAAGGCGTAATAGATACATTCTGCTAGAATCAGAGTCCACCAGCGACTAGCCGGGAGGCTTCCCAGCACCCTGTCCTGAGGGTGAGCGCCCTCTCTGTCCCATTCTCCCTGCAAGACTCCAGTGAGAGCAGTGACTTTACTTCCATTTTGCCAATTCTGCCTGCAAGGCTGCTGCAGAGGTATTAAGTACAGCCTCGGGGCGCCTGGGTGGCTCAGTTGTTTAAGTGTCTGACTTTGGCTCAGGTCATGATCTCGCAGTTTGTGGGTTCGAGCCCCATGTCAGGGTGTGTGGTGACAGCTTAGAGCCTGGAGCCTGCTTTGGATTCTGTGTCTCCCTCTCTCTCGGCCCCTCCTCAGCTCATTCTCTCTCTCTCTTTCTCTCTCTCATAAACATTTTAAAAAAAAGTACAGCCTCACATTTAGGGAGGAAAGTGAGTTCTGAGAGGCAACTCTTTTAGGGTAGTTCCTAGTTGCTGCTTCTTTACACACACAGGATAGTTGTTTCATTGCAGTATTTCCCTTGTGCGTGACACCTGGGGCTCTTTGGCGACACTCGTGGACTGGCTAGTTTTCTTCCCTTTCCCCCCCTCCCCACGGCTCTTATTTCCAACCGTGAGCCTTCACAGCGTGCCTCAGTTGAAAGACCTGGCTGGCAGACATAAACTTGTTGTCGGCCACTCCCATAACGACCTGCAGACAGGTACACAGATGCGGTTCAGTCTCTACTTCCTGGATGAACCACGAAGGGGAGGGTGTTTGATCAAAATAACATGGTACTGCAGGAAAGAATGAGGAAGTTCTCTGTGTCCCCAAAGGGATGACTTCCAAGGCGGAGGTTACAGAACAATGGGAACAGTATACTATCCTTTGGGGGAAAATGAGGGGAAAATTTATGTTTGCTTGTATCTGCAGAAAGACTCCTGAAGGGTGACAAAACGGATCAGGTCATTCGTTCCAGGGCTGCTTGACTCTGAAACCCGGTTCTACCACTGAGCTGAGTGATCATGGATGAGTTACTTAACCCCGCTAGGCTTCCTCGTTTGTAAAAAGAACAAAATTACAACATCTGCCTCATAGCTTGTAAACAAGCTGATATTCAGAATGCACCTAGAACAGCGCATGGCCTGCAGGAGATAGTACGGAAATGTTATTAGTAGTAATGGTAGTTGTCCTATATCACAAAGAATGGTGACCTGTGTGATAGGGGGACTGGGGCAAGGGCAGCATGAAGAAGGGTTTGACTGCGTATCTTTTTTTAGTACATGTGACTAAATTAACTATTCCAAAGGTCAAAATAAAAATGATTTAGTAGTTAAAAATCACCTGCTGCAAACGGATTTGGTTATTTGGCCTATTTTGAAGATGACTGGATTCCTACTTTTTTGTGCTACTTGTTAAAAGGGCTCCTGAGAGACCTTGTGTTTCTGTTTCTCACTGTGATTCTACACGTGATTTTATTCCCTAGCTTTTTGAGCTGCTTCCTCCTCTACATGTCAATAACGGTGCCGGTAATAAACACAGTTCTAAGAAAGACCATTCTGGAATGCTCACTGCCTTGTATACATTACCTCACGCGGTCTTGACGACACAGGCCCTGGGCCCCATCTCATAGATGACATTAACTTGTCTGGGAACACAAAGCCAGACAGGGCTAGAGCCCAGTCACTCACAGGTCCCACACAAAGTTCCCTATTCCAACATTTCTTGCCTCTATTAAAATCCAGATTCCCAGGGCCTTGCACTAGACGTAGAGGATCAGAGCCAGGCCTGGGTGTTTTCTTGGAGCCACTCACCTCTGTCGCGTGAGGGCCTCAGTACTGGCCTGTCTGCCTACAGCCAGGGCTCCCTTGACTAACCTCTCACTGAAGTCTCCCGGGCAGGGCAGAGGGCCATCTCACCCTCTGCTCTCAAACACCACTCTCCACGTGGGCACAGCCTTTGGGACCCTTGGTTCTTGGCCAGAAGCTCGGACGAGATAGACCTCGGGAAATGCGGCCTGGGGAAGGTGCCCCTCGACAGCAGCGAGACTGGATTTAGGGTCACGTGTGTGATTTACAGCTTTCCGTGAAAACTGTGAGGTCTCCTAGGGGTGACGGGCAGACAAAAGGTTACTCTGATATTCCTTGAACAACACGACCGAGATGCTTCCAGGAAATGCCACTGTGGGTGCAAGGCCACCCTTACCCTTCCTTGTTTGCACAGTGTCTGGAGGGTCCCCGGCATGGCCTTGGTGGCGCAGTAACTCAGAGTCAGGGGAGGGAAGCTTTGCAATCCCAGTGCTGATAGCTCATGAAGAGTTACTGCCTGTTTGGAAATCAATTGCCAGAGCCAAGCAGATCATCAGATAAACAACTGCCATTGGACAGGAGCAGGGGCCTCAAGGGCTCCAAAAAGACTGGGCTAATTAATTAGCCACTGCAGAGAGATGGTAACAGTCCACAGCTCAGCGGGCCAGGTTCTCCCAGGGGTGGGGAACGAGAAGGCTGCTAATAAAGCTTTCCAAGATCCAGATTAGAAACTTCTTCAGCTGGTGATCCTCCCCCAGAGATAAGATCTTCTGAAAGTGGCTGTTCTTGTTTTCCTAAGTTCCTATGACTTTTCTGCAAAAGATCCTAGAGCACGTGCAAATTGCTACGGCACAGACCCCAGGAGCAGATCAAAGGAAAACCAGTCTTTCTCCTGAATCTGCAAACAGTATTGGAAGAACCACTTCAGACATTCCCTAAATCACCAGACACAAGTATCACTAGTATCTGCATAGCAAATTAAAAAAAAAAAAAACCACCGTATTTTTTTTTAGGTCAGATTCTATTACTTCCCATACATCCTGTCTCTCCCCACCCCCCACCCCACTGCACCCCTTCTCCTCTGCCTTTTGCTAATTCTCTGTGGATAAACCTAGCTTTTATCTTAACCTTTTTTACCTTCTGAAGACTTTGGCCAAGATTACTATGCTGAGAAGAAACACAGCATTCTTGCTGTTAAGTGCAAGGCTCATGATAAACCGGAACAGTGAATTAAAAGTTCTAAGTCCTCTTAAAAGCGCCTGTGTTTCACAATTGGCTACAGATTAAAAAAAAGTAAATCTGGCCATGAATTCACTGTTCTTAGGGCCAGACGAGCAAGATTGCAGTAACCACGATAACCTGGCAGAACTTAGCAAGCGTTCGCAAGTGCGCACTAAAATGCAACGGGCGGTTAACTGAATACCAATGCTTCCTAACCATCTTTTATTTTTTTCCTGGTATTGTGTTTCACCAGTATGAGCAAGCACCATTATCGTCTCTTCCCAGACACATTGAGATAAGCTCAAATCTCTGCTAAGAACACAGACCACACCAGCATTGATTATCGGGAAGAAACTAGATTATCCTAACTTCTTCAGTTTAGGGACCCGTTTTTTTGGAAGCTCAAATTCTGCAGTTCGAGGCCAACTCAGTCATTTCAACAAAGTCAAGAGGCAAAAAATCACAACCAAGCTCTGATGGCTATTTATATAAAAAAGACGTCCTTGAAGAGCCTATAGCAGCCTGTACCAGAAACCATTACAGGATAAAAATACTCTGCGTACTTTATGAAGAAGTAAAAAACCTCAGAAAGGGCACAATGAAGTTTTACAATCCACTCTGGGCGTGAGTATAATTTTCCCCATCACCGGAGTGGATAAATACAGGTTTTATCCTCTTGCAGATCCCCTAGGCTGCTCGAGATGTGAATTATACCTTTCTATATTTGGAAGGGAATAGAAGCACGCAAACCTGCTACTGTTTATTTTCGAAAGCGTCTCCATGAATAGGATCCCCAGAAGCCCTATCTGTTTGCAGACATTCATCAGCAGGAAAGTAAACACATCACCAGGCACACATTTCCCCAGGGCTGTTTCATTCGGAACTAGAGCTCTGGTTTTCATAGCTGCTTTGTCTACATATTTTTGGGATGATTCATTCATGGTTTCAACATTTTAACAGCGGGCATCCCCGACAGTCCTACCGTACCAAGGCACAGAGCAGGCAGAGAGGAAAGGAAAGAGGGAAGGTGGTACCTCGTGTCTCCATCCGAAAGGACCCCCCTGTGCATCAGCACTAGGCTTCGGCCGGCAACTATGGGCAGCGAGTTTCCTTCTTCTCTGTAATAATAAAAACTCAACATGCTCGGGGCTCAGCAGGGGACAGCAGACTGGCACAGCCGGCCTGCCCCTGAAGGCCCGTGACTGAATCAGCAGTGAACCGCACGCTGGAGTTTTCCATAGGACCATTCACACTGGGGCTGGGAAAGTCACACTGGCCTCCCCCTTCTCTGCTGACCAGCAGAAATGCCCGGGCTCCACACTGCTGCATCCTCCCCGCCCTGGGACGGCTCCCTAGAGAAAAAGTGACTTTCTCGGAGCATGGGATCCAAAGTGGAGGGCAAATAAACACCCCAAACTTCCACAAAGATGCAGCCAGCAGCACCATTTTTAAGATGAAAACATGGAAACAGGAATGGCTAAGCAAGAGACCAGATGCAGTAGAATGAAATACTGCACAGCTATTCAAATTGATGAGCGTGCAGATGTGGGAGACCCGCCAAAGTGCCAATCTACAGAAGGTGGCAAAACAGCACACACAGAGATTGCAAAATATGTAAAATTGTATGTAATTAAATGAACAAAAATACTAGGGGGGTTTGTGGTGAATCAGAGTTCAAATGCTTGAGGTTATTTTTTGCCTTAAAGAAGTACGCAAGGCATTCATACACATAATAAGATAAAAGACTACAGGGGCAAACCGAACACCTCGATTGTCAAATGAGGCATATAAATCATTTTTCAATGGTCTTGAACAAAGTGAATGATCCAGGAGTTATCGCTCTTCCCCCTCACCCCTCCAAACGCAATGAGGAAAATGTGAACACACAAAAATGAAATCCTTATTAAGCAAACCGCTTACAGTGATGTTGTTCTCAATTTCCTGGTTCAGGTCACGGCCAGTGAAAGGTGTGTCACTGACAGAGTGGAGTGGTAACACCTGCTATCCTGGGCAAACCGAACCCTTGGCCACCCTCAGGTCTGTGAGCAGAGAGAAAACTGGCTCCGTACATTCTTTTCTGGAACTCAGATTTGCAAACATACACTTACTTTGGGAAACAAAGTCCATTTAAAATAGGCTACGGAGGGAAAGATTCCTTCCCCCAAACTCCTCCACATCACTTCCCTCCTCCCTTGAAAAACAAAGCCAGAAACACCTTGGACAATAAAAATTGATAAAAGACTTAAAAAAAATTCAGGGGGGAAATAAAGGACAGGATTCTCTTGAAACAGCCTCAAACTGCTGTCTGTATGATGGCTGAGGCCTCTCGGATTTAGAACAGCAAACAGGACTCAGTCCTCTCTCTTTTTTCTTAATGCTTATGTATTTCGGGGGTGGGAGAGTGTGTGGAGGGGAGGGACAAAGAGGGAGAGAGAGGGAGAGAGAGGGAGAGAGAGGGAGAGAGAGGGAGAGAGAGGGAGAGGGAGAATCCCACATAGGCTCCATGCTGTCAGTGCAGAGCCTGAGATGGGGCTCAATCTCACAAGATCATGACCTGAACAGAAATCATGAGTCGGACACTTAACCGACTGAGCCACACAGGTGCCCCGGCCCTCATTCTGCTTCATCAGTGGAACGGCAGACAAACCCACTATTACATGTGCGTGCCAGACAGAACACCTGGGCTCCAGCAAGCTCGGGGTTTGAACATGCAAGGCCACGCCGCACAACTCTTACTTGTGACTGCGTCTTCCTCCAAGAAACAACAGGTCTTATGTTTCATAGTACTTTTCTATAACTAGACTTAATTCTGCACACATAGCGTTTTAACATTTTTATGACTATGAAAACCTGATCATTTACTTTCCTTTTTCCCTTTTTTCCTTTAACCATACAGTTAGCTCATGATTTTCCTTCTAGAAGAGCAATAACCTATAATAACTGGAGGTATTCAGCATGTGGTGAAGCTTCAAAGTCTCAGATCCCGTGACCACACTTTAGAGGTGTGGCTCTCTGCTCCTGAAATGGGCACTTGGCCCTCTCTCAGAAAGCCCATCGCTAGCCTGCTGGAACTCTGTCCAACCCCTCAGCTGAAGCAGGGCAGAAAGGGAGCAATTTCAATGAAGAATTAAATTTGCTGACCCACTTGGGTAGAAGAAAAAACCTGCTCTGCTGGTGGTTGATCTGCTGGTGGTTGACCTTCCCTGTCAGGAGGATGTACGGTTTCATCCTCATCAGGCGATTCGGCAAGCTGACGGTTACTGTATTCAATTCTCACAAACAATCTAGTGGACAGGTATTCATATACCTATTATGCAGATGAGGAAACTGAGGCTCAAAAAGGTCAAAGGACTTCCTAGTGCCTCAACTAGTGATTGGGAGGCAAGGCCATGACCAGAACCTGGGACGTCTGCCTCCATGCCACCATTGCTGCCATTTTAAGAGTCATCACTGTTTCAAGATTTAACATGGCATTAAACCTTTAGTCTGGTTTATGTACACATTTGGGAGCCAGGCATCCAGTATTCTGTAGTCTGAATTTGAAGACTTCCTTTATTGAAAAGTAAAGTCCCTGGATATATTTTAACATTCTTTCTTTTAGGGGGCCCAGACCTGGCATCTTTTAATCAATGGGTGTGATCCAACGGCTTTTGCTTAACATATTCTTTGGAATGAGTTAAGGTCTGCTATCTTTCTCTAATTCCAAACCATTGGTTCTTCTGAAACACCCTCCCCTCCAAATGAAAAGACAGGCCACCGGGATCCTTCTTATAATTATACAAATAACACATATTTTACAGGGATCTGTTTACATATAACACTTAACTGGTGGAGAAACTCAAGTTGCAATGCAGGAGAAAGAATTATAACTCGTGGCATTCATTAAATACACTCGAGGAGCACAGAGGGCAGAGCACGAAGATGATATGAAGGACAAAGCCCGTGGGATCTGAACGAGCACCTCAAAATTAGGGGGTTTATCAAGCTTTGAAAATGAGGCTTTTCTCCTGCCCCCTTCACCCAGGAAATGGAAGGATAAACAAACCTCTTTGCAGGGACACAAAGGCTCCACCAGGACCCAGGGGAAATCTGAGTTTGTGAAATCTGTTTGCTACTTTGTCTTTTATTTCCCTTAATACTGACCTCGAGCAGAATGAGCCTCTGATTTCAGAGCTGAAATATGCCTGACAGAGGACATGTGTGAGGCTGCTGAGTGGGGCCTGGTCTCATACCTTTAATGGCTCCCAGGACCAAACCCACACTGGCTGTGGGCCTCCACCCACTTTCCAAGAATCTGTGTGCTTTGTGGCCTGGCTTGACCTGACCATCACTGTCACTGTGGCCTGGCAGGCAGGCTCTTCCTGTCCCCTGATAAGTCAACTTCCAACTCCTTTGGCTCTCCCTCCTCCCCTCTGCTCCTCAGTTCCTAGTACACTACAATTCAGCAATTAGCTATTCTCAGCCATTAGCCATTTTCTGTAGTCATGCCTAGACATTTGATAAGAACCTGGGTTTACATCCAGGGCAGGGACCACACTGCTAACATGGGTGGCCGGCACCCTGTGCCAGGTGCTGGGGCTACCTTTACTTCAAGAAGAATCCCTCTATAAGTTTTCAGATGATTCTAGGCCTTGTCCCCTAAACAGTGGCTCAAAATGAATGCAGGCTGTGAACATACCGATTTCTTTTTTTTTGTTTGTTTTTACTTTTACTAATTTTAACTAATTTTTACTAATTAAAACACTTCTACTAATTTTAAGTTAATATCTTGCATGTCTTCCCTTTGTGGTTTCCTGTGTTTTCCAACTGTTCTTCAATAATCAGGAAATGAGAAAACATTTTAATACATTCTTGTTTTTCAAAAAAAAAAAAAAGTAAGTTAAAGAACAGTCGGTTTATTCAAGGGGCCAATGGAAAGGAAATAAAACGATGCTGTGGCGCCATCTAGCGACATTGAGGCGAAAAAGCCAAGACCAGTCTGAGAGCTTGGAACGAACTGAGGCTTTGTGGGGGAAAAAGGAGACTTGTTTCCCAGAATCCTTGAGGTGTCCAGGGGAGGGCACGTGTCCTCAATTAGAGAAGGGCAGGCAGGCGCCACCTGACAGCAATTCTGACACCCCAAGAAGGGAGCTGGGGGTGGGACAGTCTGGGTAGGGTGCCCACCATCAGCTGTGGGGAGCATTCAAGCACAGTGGTTGACACACCCACACATCGGACCTATAGCACACTTAGTGTCCCGCACTCCGCAGAGGGGGACCTCGGGAGGGGCTGCTGCCCCTACCAGATTTGCTCTGCCATTTTCAGGTCACCCCAATGAATTAAAATTCAGCAGAATAAACAACGCACGTTAGAATCTTAAGTCACAGAGCCGAAGGTGTAGGGTGTCCACCAGCCAGGTGTGACAGTGCACATCTGCTCTTTGTGGCAAATCCCACTGTTCTGAGTTGCTCTTAGAGTCTCGTCCCATCACATGCCAAGTTCCTGGCACCACCCAAATCTGTCCTGTGCTCTCGGGCAGCAAAGCCAAGGCAGCAGCAATATTCAAGGAAGCAATGAAAGGAGGCAAATGCGGGTTTTTCTATTAGAAATAATGGATTTCATCACCCCTTTCCTTGCCAGACAGCTCAGGAGTCACCAGACAACTTCAACCATTCCCTGGGGTCCAGGTGGCACTTTCCTCATCGCCTCTCCCCTCTTTGGTCCTTCCTTCCTCTTGGTCGCAAAGTCCCGTTGTTTCTACCTCTCTGCACCTCTGGCATCTCTGGGGCTGAAGGCTAGGCTCCACCTGTCGCATTGGGCTCCCATTTGGCTCCCATTCACGCCCGGAGAATTTGCAACAGCCCCCTCTTCAGGCCCTGCCCCGCACTGCAGCTCTGCTGCTCTCGAACTTTTTTTTTTCTTTTTTTGTAGGTATCAAGTCACTCTACTTAAGCTCTTCCATGACTTCCTTGTTCTTAGGATTGATTCCAAATCCTTGAAGTGACCTACCGAGAAGCCCTTCTAAAACCTGGCCCCTGCCCATTCAAATATTTAATTGAAAAATAGAATTTAATTCAAATATTTTGCAAGGATAATTATTGTTTATTTTGATAAATGAAGCTTGATGTCAGGATCAGCCATACTATAAAAAAGGTAGTGAACCAGAATACAGAAAATTACCTGGGCTTATTGACCTTTCCAAAGGACTTAAGGGGGTAAAAAAAAAAAACAACACACCAATATCACAGACCATATCTATTTTTGTAAAACGATGCATCTTTAAGGCAGAGGTGTTCAACAGGGCATTCAAAGACCTTCCAAAGGGTGCAGATACAGGATGTTTTAAGGGAATTAATGATCAGATCCTCAACTTTCATACGTATTTTTCCTAAAATTGATCTGCCTGAGATACTGTCTCCCCTTTCTCAGTTTCTCATCTCCCACTATATGAAAGAGTAGAATTCTCATCCACCCTAATTCTTAGATGGTGTCAAAACCTCCACATCATCTAACAGACAATTCAAATATCAGTATCTGTGGGTCCTTGAACCAGGCACTGTAATGGGCTTCCTATTTACACAAAAGTCTAATATGGGTGAAGGATGACATTAGAAATGGGGCTGTTTGGGGCCACACTGGGCTGTTCAAAATTCAATTATATGTTTAAAAAATATACTGAATAAAAAATAGATATAGAATGGAATGGGAGTGCTGTGGCTCTTATGTAACGACTTTGCCTTTTTCACCCCCTGATTGTTTCCAAAGACACTATCACTTCTGAGCTAGAGTTCTGTGACAGCAAAGCAAATGAACACAGCATGAGGCTTTCTTTGTGCCCTTTCCTTCTTCCTTCCTTCCCTCTCTCCCCACCCTACATCCATCCATCCATCCATTCATCCATCCTCCAAAAATTAGAAACAAGATAGTTGTCACAGGGATGCCTTATAACACATTTTCTGAACTGAAAATGTTATCAGATCTTTACTGGTTGAAAGCAAATCTGGTCTGGCGGACTGGTTTGATAAGAAGGACTGGCTTTGCAACTAGAATATACAGAAGACATTTTATGGAAGTGAATGAGCTACATTTGCAGCTCTAAGGTCTTAACAATGAAATATTTTAAAAACCAGATAGTTTAAAAGCATTTTACCAAAAAAAAAACATAAAATAAAAAGGATACTGACAAATGTTTACCATTGCTACTTTAATTATCTCATCTCTGTTGGGAATATTTTGGGTTAAACAATTTGCCTCCAACTAAAGAGGGACAGGTTTAATTAACAGTTTTTTGAGAAGTTTTGGTAAAGCCTTTTGAGCGTACTTCCCATTAATGGAAAAAATAAATGTTTCTAAGGGTTGAGCCTTGTAAGTCAAATATTTTCTAATTATTTTCAATACAATTGAAGAAGGACCTAACTGATTTGTCATTTTTTTGGCACAGAGCTTAGAAGGAATTCAAAGAATTAAATGACATTATTATCACAAACTGTTGCCATCCCATGTACTTATTCATGGTTTCTCAGTGCTTCTACCTCTAAAAATGACAAACAGTTAAAGAGGTGATACTGAACTCTTTCTTATTCTGGCAATGAGTCTCATGTATCCATTTATGCATAAGCTAGCTTTTTAAAAGCCTGCTTTCCCATTATAAGTTGCAATTTAAATGTAATTTCTATTGAATAATTATCTTGATGAAAAATGATTTAATAGTACTAATGATTTATCATTATTTGTTTGGATCAACTGTGAATTAATAAGAGCCAAGACAGTAACTTAGTCTAGGAGAAATTATTAGTAACTTAACATAGCAGAAATTTCTTTTAATACTCACGATACCTGGAAAAATTTCTTAAAAGTTATGCATACACAGGGGCACCTAGGTGGCTCAGTCAGTTAAGTGTCCGACTTTGGCTTGGGTCATGATCTCACTGCTCGTAGGTTTGAGCCCCACGCCGAGTTCTGTGCTGACAGCTCAGAGTCTGGAGCTTCGGATTCTGTGCCTCCCTCTCTCTCTGCCTCTCTCCCACTTGTGCACACACGCATGCGCATGCTCTCTCTCTCAAAAAAACGTTAAAAAAATTTTAAAGATTTTATGCATATGCATAGAGCACACCTTTATGTTACAGAGGTGCATGAAGAGGTGATTGTTCAAGCAACTAAATCTATGACACCAGGATAAAATACTGTGGGGGAAATAAAATGAAAAACAGGAGTTCAGGGAAAAAAGAAACAAAAATTCCAACTGTTTAAGACAGCTTGCTCGTGTACATTTTTAATGGAGAAATGTGGTTATAAAACTACTGTGGATTTAGAGTCCACTACATACATTTAAAGAAGTGATTTTCAAATGTCAGTATTTACAACATACTACTGGTTTTCATAATTTCTGGGAAGTACACCAAAAGGCTTTACTAAGATTTATGAAATGACCATTAATTACACAGTTCCCGTTTCTCTGTCACCGAGAGGCACCTGCTTAACCCAAAGACTCAGAGACTTGGGAAAACTGAAATACTCTCACGTCCTTTGCACCTACTTGACAAGAAATTTGTATGTCACCTTAAAATATGTGAGTGCATATGTAGTTTCATAACATTACTTTGCAGCTATGTGGATGAAACACTGGATGGCCACTGTTCTAAAGGGCTTGTACTGGGTCAACTGATCTTATGCTTTTGAAAGTTCTCACGACTTACAGCCGTATGTTCTGGTCATTTCTTTGGGTATCCTTGACCCTAAGTGGCTACTAAGGCCAAAGGAATTCAGGTCCAGGATGTTGAGGTCTTCTCACTTTTCCGAGTCTTGTCTGGGATGGTGTGACCCAAGGGTTTCTCTGGGATATCTGGAGGGAGTGAGGCCGCCCCTCATCACCAACTCTTCCCCTCCCGAGCACTGCTTGGGAGCACTCCCTGATCTCAACTTTGATCTCGGTCACCATCCCTTCCAGGTGGGACTTGACTTAGGAGATACCTAAGGAGATACATCTGATGCTTCTGACCCATAGAGCACTCTGGCTTCTTGCCAGAAAGCCCTGTTACCTGCCACTCCATGGCCAAGAGTGAGGGGAGGGAAGGGGCTCCTCCATTTCCCTGCATTTCTACGTATAAACAGAAAGCACAGTAGAGGTGTTGGGTGGTGGTGGTGGTACTGTGTATGTTCTAATCTCAGCTCCACCATTTATTTTTTTAATTAAAAAAAAGTTTATTTATTTATTTTTGAGAGAGAGAGAGAGAGCGAGAGAGACAGAATCCCAAGCAGACTCTGCACCGTCAGCACAGAGACCCAATGTGGGGCTTGAACTCACAAACCCTGAGATTACGACCTGAGCCGAAACCCAGAGTTGGATGCTTAACCAACGGAGCCACCCAAGTGCCCCTCTGACATTTATCAACTGTCATCAGAGAGGCAAGCTAGTAAACCTCTTTGTGCCTCAGTTTCCCTACCTATTAAATGGTGATAACAATAGAACTATCTCCAGGGATTATGAGGACTGCATGCATTACTGAGCTAGGACACAAGAATGTAATAAGTGAAGTTGTTGTTATTATTATTATTATTATTATTATTAAATGCAAAATTTAGAATTTTAGAAAGGAACTCAAGAAAAGACAAGGTGAGAATCAGCAGACGGCACGCTTCCTTCCAGGGAATGCGAACCTAAAACCTCCTGCCCTATGCCCCTGGATTCTGCCCGGCAGCCAAACCTGGTCCCAATGGGTAGCAGCAACCCAGGCTCTGCCCAGGAGGAGGCTGCGAATCACCTCTGATGAAAACCGCCCCTCCCTCCTGGGCACCTGCTGTCCAGATGCACAGCCGGTGACCCATCCCCACTTCCCCGCCCAGTTTGGTTTCCCCCATACCCGGGCATGCCCCCCCAGAGACAGGAAGTGCACGCGGGCACCCTAATGTTGTCACACACAGCTGTGAGGGTTCTGTGCAAATGGTCCACACACAGCACAGACCTCCTGCCCTGAATGTCCCTCTCCCCACGTGTGTGTGGACACGGCTGAGGCATGGCAGGCTGGAGGGGCCTGGGGCCCCTTGTTAGCCCAGGAAACCTACCTGAAGAGCGACGGCACAAAGGAAGACCGATCTGGCTTAGCATCAATGGCATCTCCACTTGCTGAGTCCCCAGCTGCCTGCTCCCGGCCACAGCCCTGATCGTCTGCCATCTGGAAGGAAGAAAACCGAACCAGAACACTGGTATCTAGTGGCATCACTGGCCTCATGATACTTTTAAGTAGCACTCATTACGTGATACAGTTTTTTAAAACATTTTTCTTTAAGCTTATTTATTTTGAGAGAGACAGAGCGTGAGCCAGGGAGGAATAGAGAGAGAGGGAATCCCAAGCAGGCTCTGCAGAGCCTGATGTGGGGCTTGAACTCAAGAAACTGTGCAATCATGACTTGAGCCAAAATCAGGAATCAGATGCTTAACCAACTGAGCCACCCAGGTGCCCCCTAGGTGTTAACAGTTTTTAATTAAGCCTGGAGATGAGCAGTCTTGCATACTTAGACTCCAGTGCTACTGCACCAACCATTCATTGAAATGCTTGAGTGCCAACTCTATTTGAGGCATTGTTCCAGAGAGGGGAGGATACAGCAGCAAAGAAAACAAAAGCTGTGCCCTCAGGGAGCTTCAATCTGGCATCCCTGATTTTGTGAAAGGATCCCTGTGTCTGAAAAACTGTGGAAGGTCTGTAACAAGAAACTCCCCCTATATTCCTGATAGGTGATAAGGTGTTCAACCTTTGCCTGGCATCACTTAAAACCAGTTCAAAAACATTAGCAACCTGGGGTATAAAGCTTTCTGTGTCAGATTGTTTTACACCGTTCTACTAAAAGAGATTTCCATCATATTATTTTCCTCCTCCAGAATCATTAAGAGATCCCTATGGTCTAAAAGTTCAAATTTAAACCTACCTCCTGGGATCTTAAGACTCTTTATTATCTAGTACTGGACTCCGCAAACTATGGCCCACCACTTGTTTTTGTAAATAAAGTTTTATTAGAATACGGATATACCTGCTCATTAACATATTGTCTATGGCTGCTTTCCTGTCACCACCAGAGTTGAGCAATTGGGACAGAGACCATATGGCCTGAAAAGCCTAAAATATTTACCACCTGCTTCTTTATTAAAAAAAAAAAAAAAAAGTGGGATCTTCTGCTAACCCACTACTCCCTCTACTCTAAGAAGTAAAAATAGGGGCGCCTGGGTGGCTCAGCAGGTTAGGCGTCCTACTTCACCTCAGGTCATGATCTCACCGCTCTTGAGTTCGAGCCCCACATCAGGCTCTGTGCTGACAACTCGGAGCCTGGAGCCTGCTTCAGATTCTGTCTCCCTCTCTCTCTGCCCCTCTCCCGCTCACACTCTGTCTCTTTCTCTCAAAAATAAATAAACATTAAAAAAAATTTTTTTAAAAAGAAGTAAAAATAACAATAAGAATAGAAACTGATTTACTATTTGCTTGTACTAATTGTTTTGTAAGCATTATCTTATTTAATACTCTTTATGATGCTGTTAGACCATCGCTATAATCACTGCTTTTTGACAGATAAGGAAGGTGAGGCTAGAAAAAGTTATATAGCTTGTCCCAGGTTATATTACTAGTAACTAGCAGGACCTGGATCTGAAGCCAGCAGTACGCACCCCAGAGCACACCCCCTTACCATCATACCCTGCAGCCTCCCAGCATCCTCAAGCATATTATGCTCATTTCGGGTTCTGTCAGGGCTCACAGTTCTTTCTGGAAGTCGCCACCCATATGTTTGCTGGACACGACATCTTTGTCCAGCTGGCTAATAATCAGTCTTCAGAATTCAGCTTAAATAGCACCTCCTTAGGGAGGTCCTCCTTGATTACACCTATCTCATCAGCTCCTCCCATCCCTGTTCTCTTTGTCCTTTATTTATTTTCACTCTGCTTATTGTTTAGCTCAAATACAACAATTCTAAGTTCATCATGGCAGAAGCACCCAACACACAAAAGGTGCTTACTAAAGAAATATTAATTGAATGGGAAGCTGGAAGAAACAAATGTCCCAAGGGAAGAGAATCCGCTAAAAGGGATATAGCTGGTTGGAAGAGCTTAGTAGAGCCGGTACTAACGCCGTTTTCCCTACATCCAGTCCTGTTTCCTTCCCCGTGAAGGACTCGGCTTTCAGTAACAAAGGAAACCCTCTCCAGAGTCTAATTTCTGCTGGTCTCAGATCAGCAATTGCAATCTCTGGGCAATTGCACAGAGTGGCCACAGCTTGCAGATGCAGATCTGCCTTCCTGCTAGGCTCACCCAGGGCTGTTTTCACTCAGTCAGAATATAAGAAGGCGTCGACTGGACAGAACACATTGTGCCCCAAGACACAAGCCATGACTTCTGGAGGTGGGGAGAAGGAATCCAGCTTATGGAGAGGGACGCGTCCAAGGTGGCAGAGTGCCGACCTAGTGGCTTTGAGTTCCGGGTAGCATTAGCATGTCACCTTGCAGCTTGCCTTAGGGGTGAGCTGGGCAGTAAGGAGAGAATGGAGAGGGAAGGAGGGTCCCACACGAGCTCTTTACAATGACTGTAAGGAGTCAGGTGGCTATCTTGTGTCTCAACACCTCATCAACCCTCCACCATCGCCAGCAACACGAGTTGTGTGTTCAGTTGGGGGCGGTTAGATTTTTCAGATTAGGGCGCAAAATGTTTCTCGAAAACAGAGATAACCCCATCCCCAAAGGAGGTAAGCGTGAATGCAGGCACACAGAAACGCTCAGGAGTTTTATTTCGTTTCCTTTTAACAGACTTACTTTTCAATGTGGATTGTTGTTAATAAAGCACAGAAATACTTTTTAAAGTTAGCAAGTTAAAGTTATACAAAATCCATCAGAAGAGGACACTACCTTCGACATGTGGTAATTAAGCCTTGAGCCTTTTGCTAATGCTAGTCTCCAAGGCTGAATGTAGAGTGTATGATGATAAAATAATGTGACCAATTTTTTTTTTTTTAAAAAGGACTACCCTGAGCAAAAGGGCTCCTGAGTAAACCAGACTTTTGCTTTGATGGTGTTGGGGGTGCTGGGAAGAATTTGGGGCAGCTCCTCTTCGGATACTTACTGGGAGCCTAACGCACCAGGCCGTGTGCTAGGAGCCGGGGACACTGCTGTGAACAAAATGACCTGGTGTTGCCTGGAGGGGGGACAAACTTTGATAAAAGGAAGGCACAAATGTCGAGCTGCAATTGTAGTGAGTGCTGTGTGGACCAAGGATCTATGGCCATGGGGCGGGGGGAGACCCGACTGGGCCTCAGAGGAATTAGGGAAGGTTCTCAGGGGAGGAGACACCTGACCTGAGGTCTGAGAAGAGGAAGCCCAGAGGGTGGGGGGCGGGGTGCTGTAGGCAGAGAGGAACTGCACTCTCAATAAACCCTTGCCCTACTCCATCAAAGCAGGGGTGCAGCTTGAACTCCTTGTCCTTCCCAGCCATGTGGAGGGGACTTTGGACTTGACTACAGAGACATAAAATTCAAGCTTATTTCTATGGATCAGCCACCGGAGGCTTTCCAGAACTTTCCCTGCAAACACTAGGCCAGAAGGGTCTTCTGTCTGAAACCCATGGCATCTTGCCGGGCTGGTGCTGATCGCTGTGCAGGGGGACAGCAAACACTCAGGGACTCTGTTACTCCTATGAGGCTGGGCTTGATTTCTGAGTGAAATCGAGTTCACCCAGAACAAGGGTGCTGACCAAGCGGGGTGCCTAATCTTGGCCACGTCATTTCAGTCAGGCCAAGACTTGGATTTCCACTCATCCTCGCAGCCTACCACGGAAACGCAGGCCTATCTCACCTCTACTGTGCCTGGAGAGGACAGGCCTACCGTTATTTCCTTGTGTTCATCGGGGAAATAACCTTAAGTAAACAAAGGACACGGCCGCGTAGCCCCCAGGGCAAGAGGTCGAGCGAAGAGGCCTAGGAAGGTCCCACACAGAATAACCCGTAAGTGATTTTACTGCCCCATAAACGGTAGACTTGACCACAATGGTCAACGGTAGCAAGGTGGCCTGTAGGCTGCCTTTTTTCGCTTCCTCAAGAGATCTTCAAGGGCTCAGTGCCTGCGGCCCCGGCCGGGACGACGGCAGCTCCCGAGCACTGAGCCCCGACCGAGGGGCTATGCACCTGTCACCTCCTTCCAGCCTCACAGCAACCATCAGCCCGCAGTCACCACCGTTCCCATTTAGCAGACAGGCACAGGGAAGGCAGAGGCCCACAGCTGACAAACAGGGGCGCGGGGACTGGCGCCCCGGGCAGACACCTGAGCGCTTACTGTCTGCCTTGCAAGAGAACGATGCCCTCCTTCGCGTCTCAATCCACGCCCCCTTTTCCAAATCCCGAACAGCCCGGCAGTCCCAGCCCGCTGGCTCGCGGAGAAGGGAGGACTCGCGGGGCTCAGCAGGCGACGCCAGGGCACGGGGGGCGTGGCGCGCCACAGCCCTTTCCCCAAAGTTTCAGCGCCGGCCGGCTGCGGGGGG
>CM053561.1:65898969-66001044 GCA_028646485.1 Cryptoprocta ferox | reverse complement strand
CGAAAGTAAAAGTCCCGGCGCGGCAGGGGGCGGAGCCGCGCGGGCCAGTTCCCCAGACCCGCAGGACCGCGGGCGACGCCTGCGGCTGGCGCTCGTGCGCTCCGCGGAGCAGCCCGCGCGCACCGTCCCGGGAGGGCGCCCTCTCCGAAACTGGTTGCCGGGCCTGCACATTGTCCGCGTTCACCGCGCGGGGGGCAGACGCCCGCGCAAGGTTGGCCGCGCACCCCTAGAGCGTGCTGGGCAATAAAGTTGGCAGGCAGCTCTGCGATCCCGACGCCGCGCTCACAGTCCCCGGGAGCGCACCTTCCGCAACCCCGGCGCGCTCCAAGTGACGCGGGAGCGCGCTCTGCGAGCGGGCCGCGCGCAGAGCCCCAGCCGCACACCCTGAGGCGCGCGCCCGGCGGACGTCGCGGCGCTCGAGGGCGGGGCGCTTGCCAGCGGGTCTCCTTCCCTCCGGCCGCTGCCGTCCCCCGTCTGCACCTCCCCTCGTTCCTCCGCACCAGTTCGGGGACCCGGTCCCCACAGCCAAATGACTCTTCCCCAGCCAGCACCCCCCCCGCCCCGTCCGTCCCAGTTCGTGCTGTTGGCATCCCAGCCCCCGGGAGGGGGTGCTCGGCGCCCGCAGCAGCTGGAGCTACCTTCTCCGGGGCGGGGCTCCTGGGGCCAGGCCTGGGGTCGCCACTCGCTGGGGCGTCTCGGTTCGCGCGGTGGCGGTAGGACCCGAACTCCGCTGTCTCGTAGACGAATTCCCGCCGCCTAACTCTGGAGAAGTGGTCTGAAGTTAGTGCCAGAATCAGCCCAGCTGTATTTATTGAGCGCCCCCCAGTGTCAACCACCGGGGATGGGCCGTGACTTAGTCGAACGTGGGAGGGGCCGTGCGCTTCCCCTGGTCCCGCCTCACCCCTGCCCCAACACCCCGCACGCGTGCATACACGCACACACGCGCGACACGCACACGTTTGTTTCTTCACCCTTGGGTCTCCAGCCGGCGCCTCCCATGCCTCTGGCTCCAAGACTCCTCAGGGAAGCGGCTAATTGACTGGTCACACTGAGGTTTGAATAGCTGAGAAGTTACACTTTTATTCGTGCGAGACATAATTGCTTTTGAAGAACTTTCAACACCTTGAGTGGAAGGAAACCTTCATGGCGTGAGATCAGGCAAGAACCACATCTTGTGTTTTTTGTTTGCTGGCTTTACCCTGGGCCTGAGACTAAAGAAACCGTCTCTAGAATCTCACCAGGTAAAGACCCTTTCTTGGTTTAGGAAAGACAGTTTCCAGGTAAGTGTCAGGGTATGACTGTAATTTACTAGCTGCTGCAAAAATCCTGAATTCCTTAATATTTTAAATAGTTACGCCATTTCCAATATGAATGTGTTATAGACTGGAAATTTGTGCACACCGTCCCCGCCTTCGTACATTGAAACTCGATGCTCAGCGTGATGGTACAGGAGTTGGGGCTTTTGGAAAGTGCTTAAATCATGAGGGTGGAGCCCTGGTGAGTGGGATTAGTGCCCTTATAAAAAAGGCCTGACAGAGCTTTCTAGTCCCTTCCACCCTGTGAGGAGGAAGAGGGAAGTTTCAGTGTGCATCCCCAAAGAGGGGTCTGGGGAAAACCTCATCGTGCCGGCCCCGTGATCTTGGACTTCTAGCCTCCAGAACCGGATGAAATAAGTTCCTGTTGTTTATAAGCTCTTCAGTCTGTAGTGTTTTGTTAAAGCATCCCGAACAGGCTAATATAACAAACATATAATATAACAGTTTATATAACATCCATGTTTCTGAAGTGTTGGGGATAAACTAAGTCCTTGTAGACACTAAGATAATTTGCTTTTTAAAGGAACTCAGTTGTGAATCATTTGCGAAGTGAAAACTCATATCAGTAAGGAAAATTGGTTATTTTCTAATTTAATTTATAAATTTAAGTTTTCGTAGGTTATTCGGGAGGGAGAGTGAAACACAGTGTTAGATTTGGAAGGGACCTTAACTGCTAATCCCTCTGCTCATTTTATAGATGAGGAATTTGAGGTTCAGAGAAGTAGCCCATATCACAGACTTGCTAGTGGCAGAATCAGGATCAGGCTGCCTGGAAAAATAATGAATTTTCCATCCTCAAGAAGCCTCTACCATAAATTAGATCGTGCAAATGCTAAGATGTATTGCACACAGGAATTCATTGCTGGCTCAGAAAGATGCTTTGAAGGAAAACTTTCTTTTTTCAGTTCTTTAGCGTGGGCTGGCGTGGGGAACCCCAAAGATACTGCTGTGGGGCTGGATTTCCACAGTATTAACAAAAGTATGGAGATATGGAAGAGAAGAAATAATTTTGAACTTTTTCCTCTATAGTAATTATACCGATCCTTTAGATCCAAACGACAATTCTGACTGTATTTCTTGTGTCTCTCCAACCTTGGCCCATGCCATTGTCTTATGCTTCCTTTCCATACTCACATGGTTAGCATGTGAGTCTTCCTCTTCCTTCCAGAAAAATCCCCCAACTCCATTAATCAGATGGTTTTCCCGGGCTAGAATCGTGGGTGCTCCTGGGCTGGGCGCTCCAGCCCTTCCCTCTGGCCCTCTCCTCTTGCCCTGATGTGCCTTAATCCCACCCTCATCCTGCTGGGCACAGTACCCCCAAGGGGGTGCCACCAGTGATATTTCTTGAGTTCTTCAGAGCACAGCTCAGGCCAGGCTATGACTTTATACAAGACTCCATTGAAGGATATCCCTCTATTAACAGAAATGCCCAGAAATGTCTTAAAACCCACAAGCCCAAACCCAAACTCTGGTTAAGGCATCAGCAGGTTCCTTCAAGGGGTGGGGGTGGGGAGGGGGTGGAGGGGAAGAGTGGGAAACTCTGGGTGTAGGCAGAATTCCCTGAAAGGGGGAATTCATGTTGAACCTATTCTCAGTTAATTGCCTCTCAGCTCCACATTCACCAATTTTGTTCTGTAAAACTGAAACTGAGCCCTTTGTGTCGTTTTCCTTGCTTCCCTCCACCTGCCATGTTATGCTTTGCCAGTAGGGGGTGCTGGACAGAGATTACAAGAGGAAAACGCTTTGCTTTCTGGTTCTGGTGTATCTGGTGTGCTCCTGGATACTCAGGCTCCTACAGAGGCTTCTCGGGGTTCTGTAGCACACCCGGCTTCCCCGGTGCCCAGCTACTGCTCTGCCTGCCAGCCAGCAGCACCCAGCAGCCCTGGCACTCCTTCGCATGGTTTTGTAGCCGAGTTCTTCCATTGAGATACCTCCCTATGAACCTAGAGAGTTGATTTCCAAGAAGTTCTAGAGGCCAGATTTCTAGCAAGTTCTACCACCGTGGCACCACACTGACCTATCTGCCGTCTAGTGAGTCACAGCCACACTCTCTTCAGGATTTGGCTTGCAGCCCCAGGGGGTGCCTATCATAGCTCTAGGTAGGGGTAGTGGCTTGTTATGTTCCGTCACGTTACTTTATGTGTTATTATAGGCTGCACACTGTGCTAATTAGCTCAGAATAATATATTTGACTTTGTTGGCTCTTCTTTCTGTGGCCCACTCATGCCCTCACTCCTGCCTTGTGGGACCACTCCTGAAATAAACTACCTGCCCCCAAGTCCTCACCTCAAGCTCTGCTTTTGGAGAATGTAAACTTAGGTAGACACGTACTCCCAGCATGGGAGGAACGACTCCCGTCTAAGCAAAGTGACAGTGACAGAGCGAAGGGTTGGGAGCTTTCTCCTCCCTCTGAATATGTCATCTGTCTGTAATTTCAAAACCATTTCACATCCATGGCCCTGGAGGACCCTGGAGATGACTCAGAGCTACGAAGAATTCCCTCATCTTCTGGATGACAGAACCAAGGTACAAAAAGGACTTCACCCGATGAAGCAATGGGGCCGCCATCAACAGGATGAAATTGAAGAGATAAATAAGTGCTCTGTGTAAGTTCAAAAAGAAAGTCAGTTACCCACATACTGAACGTGATAGCTATTCATTTGAAACAATGTTTTTCATTGGTCACAATTTCCCTGTGAGTCAGGACTTTAAAAAAAAAAAAAAAGCCAAAGAAATGTGGGGCAGTGTTGGCAAAAGCATCCAAATCAAGGACCAAGAAGATTCTCCATGGCCTGGCCCCAGCTCACCACAGCCAAGCCGAGTCCTGGACTCTCTGCTGATTGGACAGCACATCAGACACCTCTCAGGAGCACTTTATTTATTTGTTTGTTTATTTACTTATTTATTTAGTGTTTGTTTATTTTTGAGAGGAAGGGAAAGGCAGAGAGAGAGGGAGACAGAGGATCCAAAGTGGGTTGGCACTGATGGCAGAGAGCTGGATGCGGGGCTCGAACTCATGAACTGTGAGATTGTGACCCAAGCCGAAGTCAGATGCTCAACCAGCTGAACTGCCCAGGCACCCCCAGGAGCCTCTTTAGATCCCGGCAGCCTCCCCTGTCGCAGGAGCTCTGCCCGCTTGTGCGGGTCCAGCCTCAGCGCTGGCAGCTAGCTCTGTGTGGGCTCTGGCCATCTTCATGGGGGCGTGACCAGCTGTGTCTTTGGCCTTGTGTTGTCCTTGCTTTTTCCCCCTGATGCCTTTGAGGCGTAAGATGCTGGGGGATGCCGTGGGCAAATACACAGCATGGACGCGTAGGGAAGTTAACACTGAAGGGGACAAAACTTACACCAATGGGGACCAACAGATATATTCTTCCCCCTTCCTTCCTGTAGCAGATGTTCCTGATGAGAAGTTGATTATGCAGCCTCTCGCAAGATGGGGAGATTAAGCTGTCCGGTGCACCTCATATCACGCAGTGGCTATTTTGACAATGAACCTTCATATTGTCCCCCGCGCCCCCACTGTGTCACCATTTCCTGCCTCCTTTCTTCTGCTCCCTGGGACTACATTTCTAAGTAAAGTCCTTGGACATAAGCCTGTGCCTCATGTTCTGTTTTCTGGGGAACCCAGGCTAAGACATGCTCTCTGAACCCAATCCCGAAAGTCACACGGGTGTTTATGCTCATCGGCTATGGCTTGGATGGGTGGCTTGAGGTAGTCACTGCGGCAAGGGGGAGGGCTCTACTGGAAGTGAGCAGGGTGGGATGGACACAGGAGAGACCGCGTGCGCGGTTCCTGTCAAGCAGATGGGGGCCCTGTGGGTCTTGCTCCAGCAGTAAGTGGTCCCCTGAATGTCCAATTCCAGTTCACCGGGGTGGTTTCTCCTCATGACTTCTGATCCCTAATAAGTGCCTTTTAAAAGCAGAGGTAAAGGTACAAATCAAAGGCAACATCTTCGTTCTGGTAATTCTTGTTTTCGCAAGGGCGACCTTGAAATGCAGCGGCCAAGTCACACCTTAGAGAAGTGGTACGTGGCTTTTAACTGAAATGGAATCTGACTGTAAATCCTCATCCCTCTGGAATGCGGCAGAGTCCTTTCTCAGTGATTACTGGGGCTTGCACCCAGCTTCCCAGGTAAAGCTTGAGAAGCCTGTTAAAGAGCAGAACGTTCTGGGAACACTTCAAGTCCTGCACCAGCTTTCAGCTCGGGAGTCTTACGGAGCCTGGAGTCCCTGCTTAGGGTCCCCTACCTGCTCGGAGAGCAGCCTTGGGCCCCACTGTCTATCTGCAGGAACCCTGGACTGCAGCCCCTCCTTGGTGTCATGTGAATGCTGCTTTCTACTTGTTTCCACCTGCTTTGCAACCTACTCACCTCCCCAGCCAGCCCCCACCAACACAACACGGAAGTACTGCTCACTTCTCTCCACCTGGAGACCCCAGCCACGATGATCTCAGAGCATTTAGACCAAGTGGTAGCCTGCTCACCAAATACTGCCCTTGGCCTTGTGTTATTCCCAGTGTTTTACAAAACAGGGACTTTCATGTGTAAATGCAAGTATTTGGCTTCTCTGGAAAAGTCCAGACGTTTGTTGGATCAGGGTACTGATTCCCTCAGGACAAGTTGGCTTGGACTGAGGAGTGCTGTGGGGCCTGTGCCTGCCCATTTGGGAAGGTCCCTACCATGGCCTATGACTTCACCTCTGGCCTCTGTAGGCATTTTGGTAAGAGTATTCAATTTATTTCATTGACTATTCAGTAAGTACTTTTTGAGCATCTTTTCTGTGTCAGGCCCTGTTCTAGGCACTAGGGAAAGAAATGACAAGAACCAGGGATCCTATTTTGAAGGAACATACATTTTGATGGAGGAGACATAATTTTATTTTGTTTTGTTTTATTTATTTATTTTTTAAAAATGTTTTATTTATTTTTGAAAGCGGGGGGCAGGCTGAGAGGGGGACAGAGGATCTGAAGCGGGCTCTGTGCTGACAGCAGCGAGCCTGATATGGGGCTAGAACTCAGAAACTGCGAGATCATGACCTGAGCTGAAGTCGGACGCTCAATCCACTGAACCACCCAGGCACTCTGGAGACAGATAATTTTAAAATGCAGAGATTCTGATATTCAAGATGTCCGGTGGTGGTTAACTGAGATGAAGAACATAAAGCAGGGTAAGGGTCATAGAAAGTAGTCAGGTGAGGGATGGAAGCAGGTGAGGTGCCATCTTTTGTAAGCTGTTTCTAGAAGGTCTGTTTTAAGGTGATGTGGAGGTGGACACTGAAGGTAATGAAGGAGCTTCACGAAGCCAGGAAGCGAGGGTTTGTTGTTAAGCTTCCCCACTTCAGGCCTGGGAAGCAAGAGAATAAACAGACCTTCTTGGAACGATCTAGGATATCATACAGAGGCCAAAACACTGAGAGTTCTAGTGTGTTCTTATCCTAATCAGTTTTCAGCTTCACTGTTGTAAACATCTTTTTTATTTTTATTTTTTTAGAGTTTTTTTTAAAGCTTTTTTTTGAGAGAGAGAGACACCACAAGTGAGGGAGGGACAGAATCCGAAGCAGGCTTCAGGCCCTGAGCTGTCAGCACAGGGCCCGGCGTGGGGCTTGAACCCACGAATCCTGAAATCATGACTTGATCCAAAGTCAGACTTCACTGACTGAGCCACCCAGGCGCCCGATTATAAACATTTTTAATAGATAAAGCTAAAATTCAAATACGGTGTTTACCCTTCCCATGGAGTGAATCAATCCTGTTTTGTTTCTTATATTTTTGGGAGCTGGCCTCTCTGCTTTAGTCATAGGTCTCACAGAGCAAGCTTTTCTAATTTGATCCTTGGATAAGTGTGTGGCCTATCTCTTTGTATTCTTTTCTTGGGTTATGATCACAGTTAGTGTTAAACTACTACATGCTGCCTAATCACACAACGAGGATTTGGTCACCCACATAAACATGATGCTGTTGTGAGTTCATTTTTCTATTTAGAGAAGCATGTCAGCTAGAAATACCTCCACCTCATTTCTCAGACGCATGCGTGCTAAGCCCATCGCCAAAATAGCCCCTTGAGTAAGTGGCAGCTTTAAAAGCCATCCAGCCGCCGCCTTCAAACTAGAAGGTCAGCGAAGGAAAGTGGAAGTTAGATTTTGAATGATCAAGGTGTCCACAGGGCTTTGACAGTCGTCAGGATTTTGGATACTTGAACAGCTAGCCTGGGACCGTCCCTAGGATTTCTTGCCTGTTGCCTATTTTGGTCTGCTCTCTTTGGACATCAGGATGAATGTTCAAGCTTGTTCTAGGTGTGGGTATGGAGTTTATCCTGCTGAGAAGATCAATTGTCTAGATCAGGTCAGTAGACATTTTTTGGCCTCCGGAAATAAATAACCAATATGGGAAATTTATCTTCTCACATTTGGACATGTGGGTGTTTTTGAACCATCCAAAAAGTGTACTTCTCACCTTTCTTCAGTTCTACCCATTTCTGTCTTCTATGTTGCCTTGAAAAAGTTATTCATTTATTTAGCGTTGTATTTGTGTGTGTGTGTATGTGTGTGCTTATCACCATTTCATCTCTAAAGATAAGTTTTTACCTGGAAATGTAGAAGAATCCTGAGTCTGGGGAAAAAAGGTAATTTTGTTAAATCTTTTCTGTATGATTTCTAGATATGGCATAAAGCATGTTTTCACTGTGAAGTTTGCAAGATGATGCTATCGGTTAATAACTTTGTGAGTCACCAGAAAAAGCCATATTGTCACGCGTAAGTGTTTGATGCCCCTCCCCACCACCTCTTGGGTTTTGTTTCTTTTTTAACAAGTAGCCAACCGGAGCTTCAAATCACACAGTCCAGAGTTAAATCCGAAAATTATCTTCCCCCAAAGTTTTCATTTACATATAATCATTGATGACCCCTAAGGCAGGATTTTATGCAAAGGACCAAAAATTGAAAATTTCAAATTTCTTATAAGTAAAATGGCAAATCTATCCACTCTAACCACATATCAAATAATTTAATATTGTGCAGAACAGGGTAATTGCCATAGATATGCCTAGAGACCTTTAATTTTTTTTCTTTTAAATAATTCCAGAATCCTTTTGTGGTTTTTTTTTCCAGAAAGTTTTTAAGTGGTCATTTTCTAGCTAAAATTTTTTTAAGTTCTGTATATTGAATTTATTTGATTTTTCTTTAAGTAGCATTGCTTAGAAAATCGTGAACTTAATTATTAAGTTTTATATTTATCAATGTAAAAAATGACTGCCTTTAAGAATAGTCACTCAAGGGGCGCCTGGGTGGCTCAGTTGGTTGAGCTTCCAACTTCGGCTCAGGTCATGATCTCATGGTTTGTGGGTTCGAGCCCCGCGTCAGGTTCTGTACTGACAGCTAGCTCAGAGCCTGGAGCTTGTCTTTGGATTCTGTGTCTCCCTCTCTCTCTGACCCTCCCCTGCTCATGCTGTCTCTCTCTCTCTCAAAAATAAATAAAAAATTTAAAAAAAAAAGATGTTTAAAAAAAGAATAATCATCTTGGATAAAATACATTTCTAATTTTGGTGTATACCTATTTTTTTCTAGCCATAACCCCAAGAACAACAGTTTCACAAGTGTCTATCATACTCCATTAAGTCTAAATATGAGGAAGTCTCCAGAAGCCATCCATGGGGTAAGTTACTTAATTTTGAATTTCATAATTAGAGTTTAAAGAAAATTTCGTAACTCAGGTTTTTAAGTGTCTGTGTCGACATTGAACCTGCTCCTTTTCTTCACTTACATGTGCAAAGTGCATTTAAGTAACAAATATTGCTTTTTTTCCCACACAATATAGGGGCCAATACCCAAAATGACCTAGCTTGAATATCCAAGGTCTTTGTAATCTTTCTCTGTCTACCAGCTTTGTTCACACTGATGACGGTTTACCTGATAGGCCCTGTATACACTAGGTCGATAATATGTAAAACAAAGTTTATATAGTTGGAAAGTATTATAAGAGCCTTTCCTTATTTCCTCCCATGATTATTTTGGTATAGAAAATGAGTGGCATCTGTGTGGCTCAGTTGGCTGAGCATCAGACTCTTGATTTTGACTCAGGTCATGACCTCACCATTCGTGAGATGGAGCCCCGTGTCGGGCTCTGCACCGACATTGTGAAACCTTCTTGGGATCTTCTCTCTCCCTCTCTCTCTCTCTCTCTGTTTCCCTCCCCTACCTCTCAAAATAGATAGATAAATAAATAAAAAGAAAAAAAGAAAAGAAAATTAAAAACCTCTAGTTCCACACTCTTATTAAATCTTTCTGAATTCAGTAGTTCTTAAAGATTATTAGCAACCTCTCTTTCCCCTTGCGATAGTGGTAGGTCAAAGATGCTTTGAGTTGGAAGTGATGTTTGCATAGACAAGGAAGCCGTGTTGATAAGCCAATCTCTTTTGAAAAACCAACAATGGGGTTTTGTTAGAGAGTCAGCTGTTGATCGGACACTTGACACTTGCATTTATTAAAATGATGACTCATTCAACTTATACCCCCCCCACCTCCCCACACAAGTTGCTATGTGGAATGGAGCTGGCAACTTTCTAAAATTAGAAACTTGCACATGAGGGGGAAGACTGTCCGTGATCTGCCCTCCGCATGTCACCTCACCTCACGCTGCCTCTCCTGCCTGTGCAGACTCCCCTTCTCCTCAGGAAGACGTGTGAGATGGAGCCCACCCTACGCCCACTGCCACGTAGCTTGTTTCGCTAAATGCTTTGCACTAATTGTGAGTTTATTTCTCAATAGGCTTATATAACATTTATTACACAGTCATTTAATTCGTTAATACACATCACAATCTGACAAAGTAAGTACTATTAATTATCCCATTCTGCTGAGGAAGTTGAGGTGAGGAGCGGCTCCTACAGGCCTGATCTCTAAGAATTCACAAGCAATCCTAGATTATTGACGGTTAATTCTTGTAGGATCTTGTTTTCATCTCTTCATGTCTAAGGGCAGCTCTACATCACTACAGTAAATTCGGAGCGTAGCTCCTACCAAAATATGCCACACATTCTTCTAGGCTCTTTGTCGATCTTGTTTTTTCTTTGCAAGAATCCCTTGTAATATTATCATCTTGCAGCTAGGGAGGCTGAGGCTCAGGGAGGTTGAGTAACTTGTGCAGTTTTACCCAGCTGGTTGAGTGGGTACAAATCCAGATCCATGTGCCTTGAGAACCCATATCTTAAACTGCTCCATTCACCTAGTTCTGCATACCTAGAAGGGGGAAAACTGTCCAGAAGGAAAAAGGGACTTGTTTATGTTTACAGCATCCAGATGTTTCTGCACTTGTATGGCCAGAGTGCCACGGACAAATGCAGGGAGAGGTAGTTACACATCAGAGTGCTCTTTGTATATATTACACTGTCTACAGAAAGAACCGTAATGTCTTGATTTTCCCACATGGGCTCACTCTTAACTGGCATGTCCCTGCCTTACAGTCCTACAACAGGGCACGTGGTATTACCTTTCTCTGAGGTGGAGGTGGATTCATTTTGTTGTAACTGTGTGTGACAGGACCGATCTGAAGTGAGATTATCGCTGGCTCAGTTTCCAGCCACAGGCAGAACTTCCCAGAACGCCTCTGTGTGCGTGTTTACATGTGTGCGAACATGTATGTCTGTGTATAAATATATATGCGTGCATATGGGGAGTGTATGTATGTGTGAATAGGTGTGCATGGGCACACACACATGTGTATGTGGTCCACGTGTACACCTATGTGCGTGGACACGCATGTGCGTGCATATGTGAGTGGTGTGTGCGCGCATGTGTACATTTCTGTATATGTGTATGTGCATGGTGTGTTTGTGTGTACATGCATGTGTGCGTGTGTGTGTCTATATGTGTTATGCCAAATATTTGGCCGCTGAGGTCACTGTCTCCTCCTTCCCCACCAGCGTTCAAAGGGACAGCAGTGTCCCTCCTGGGCCCCAGATCTTATAGCCACCGTAGGAAGTGGGATGGATTACTTTCTTACCCTCTTCCATCTCTGAGGGACCTTGCCAGCTGAATAAAAATCAAACTCCTTGTGCACGTGCTAAAAGAAAAAAAGAACAGAAGGGATGCTTGAGGGATGATGATGAAGGAGGAAAGTAAAGATTGTGAGTAGGCATTTGGAGCAGGTTGACATTTTTGTGTTTCCTAAATGTCTCCCTTTTAAAAATAAGTAAATAAACGTTTAAGACCCCATTTCCTGTTTCCCAGGTGTGAATGAGAGTCTTAGGGGAATAAAACATCTAGATTCTCTTTTATTCGGAGAATAGACTTTAGCTCTTCCTGCTTTCTTACCTCACTCCTGACACCTACCGCCTTTTTCCTTTTCCTACTTCCTTAGAATAATCTGGAATCTTATGAAAAGTCTCTGGAAAGGCAGGCACTCCCCGGTGATGGATTTGTCCTGTGGGTGGAGGACAGCAAATAAGGCTTTCTATCTATTTTGGTCACGCGATTCTGATTCCTTATGTCAGTGGCTCTCAAGGAGGGCAGGTTTATCCCTCAGGGGACATTTGTGATGTCTGTGGCCTGTTTAGAGTGTCACAACTGTCAGGGAAGGGTACTGGTGGCATCTGATGGGTAAGGACCCATTGGTCCTTACCGCTAAACATCCTGCAATGCACAAGTCAGTCCCCACGAACAAGAGTTACCTGGCCCAAATATCAGTAGTGCTGCTACCCATAAACCCTGCTTTACATTTACGTGATGTTTGTGGTAGTTTCTCAAAATCCAGGGGACAAAGCAGGGAAAGCGCTCTCAATTTATATATTTACAAATACACGTATTGGAGCCGCATTAGGCAGTAGCAAGCCTAGAAAGTCAACCAAAGAAAGTGCTCTTAATATGGAAATAGAGGGGCACCTGGGGGGCCCAGTCGGTTAAGCGTCTAATTTCGGCTCAGGTCATGATCTTGCGATTTGTGAGTTCGAGCCCCACGTCAGGCTCTGGGCTGACAGCTCAGAGCCTAGAGCCCGCTTTAGATTCTGTGTCTCTGCCTGTCTCTGCCCCTCTCCGGCTCATGCTCTGTCCCTCTCTGTCTCTCAATAATAAACATCAAAAATTTAAAAAAAAACATAGAAATAGAATTCCTACATTCTAAACCTGGCTCTGATTACCCATTGAATGATTTTAGTAAGGTCATTACTTTCCTTTCAGTTTCTTTCTTCATCTGTAAAATTAATGATTTAAACTTCAGCTGTTAAAATTGCAGATTTCTGGGCCCCCCTTTAGACCTCATAAATTATGATATCTGGGTTTGGACCTAAGACCTTTTGCGTTTTCCTTTTATGGTTTGTCCTTCTTATGTTCTCTGTAAGAAATCTTTGCCCATCCCAAGGCTGTGAAGACACTGTTGAGATGTCAGTTCTGCCCAAGGTGCTCTGCACATTCAGTGTAATCCCAGTCGAAATCCTGGTGTTTTTTGTAGAAATTGACAAAAGGATTCTATTTTTTAAAAATATTTTTTAATGTTTATTTACTTTTGAGAGACAGAGAGAGAGAGTGTGTGAGAGCAGAAGAGGGGCAGAGAGAGAGAGAGAGAGAGAGAGAGAGAGAGAGAGGGAGACGCAGCATCTGAGGCAGGCTCCAGGCTCTGAGCTGTCAGCACAGAGCCTGACGCGGGTCTTGAACCCATGGACCGTGAGATCATAACCTGTGCGGAAGTTGGATGCTTAACCGACTGAGCCACCCAGGCGCCCTGACAAAAGGATTCTAAAATTGACCTGAGCGCACAAAAGTTCTAGAATAGCCAAGAAATTCTGAAGAACACAATTGAAGGACTTTGGCTATGCGATTTCAAGGCTTACTACAAAAGTAGTAGTAATCAATTTAGCATGGTATTGGCATAAGAATAGACAGACTAGTGGAATATAATCTAAGGTCTAGAAATAGGGCTGCCCCTATGTGGTCACATATGTGACGAACGTTCCACTGCAAGTTAGTGTAGCAAGGACAACCTTTTTTTCTTTTTAAAAGTTGTTTGAGAGACAGACAGAGCTGGGGGAGGGGCAGAGAAAGAGAGAATCGCAAGCAGGCTCCGCACTGTCAGCTGCAGAGCCCAATTCGGGGCTTGATCTCACAAACTGTGAGATCATGACCAGAGCCGACATCAAGAGTCTGATGCTTAACCGACAGAGCCACACAGGTGCCTCAAGGACCGTCTTTTAATAGAAGGCACTGGAATTAATGAAAGTGGAAAAAATGAACCTGAATACCTACTTCACACCCATACACAAAAATTAACTTAAGGTGTATTATAGATCAAGACCAAGATAGCAAAGGTAAACTTACAAAGCGTAGGAGAATATATACCCGAATTTGGGGAGCCACCATTTTAACCAGCTCCCTGAGTGATTGTTGCACAGACTGAAGTTAAGAACCACTACTGTCATGTCTAGTGTTTCTGAGGTTACTCTAACCTGAATACTTGGTGTTGTGTGAGAAGTTCATAGGGACTTTGAGTCTTTTTAATTGTACTGCTAAATAGGGCTTTGCACACAGCAGGTGCTCTGTACACGCTACCTGGCTGGTGGCACAGGTGAAGCCACAGTGAGATGGCGTGTGTTGCCGTCCACTTACGATACTTTGTAGTTGAGATCTAGAGAACTCCCTCCAATTTAACTATATATTACTTCTTTTCCTTCTCTTCTCCGATGGAAACGTCACTGCATTACTGACAACGTCTTCATTGTGCAGATTGACGACCAGGGTGACAGTGAACGGTTTAAATCGGTTTTTCACTGGGACATGAAGTCCAAGGATGGGGCAGCTGCACCTGACAGGCAACCCCTGGTGAACGAGGTGAGAGAAGGGGCATGAACGGGTTTGGAAGAAGGGACAAGAACGACATGCTCTGCAAGTGAGATGCATTATTATTATTTTTTAAATGTTCATTTTTGAGAGAGAGAGTGTGTGTACATGTGTGCGTGAGCTAGGGAGGGGCAGAGAGAGAGGGAGAGAGAGAATCCCAAGCAGGCTCTGCACGGTCAGCACGGAGCCCGATGCGGGACCTGATCCCACAAACTTTGAGATCTTGATCCCTGAGCGGAAATCGAGAGTCGGACACTGAGCTGACTGAGCCACCCAGGTGCCCTGAGGTACATTATTATTATTACTTCTAGAGGAATCGATTAGGCTTTCATTCACCCAGTTTGTGATTGCAGCTGTCAACAGAGGACCTCCATCAACTCGCCATGGAGTCATCTCCACCATATCTGCTCCCAGTCCAAACTCACTGGTCAGTTTCCAACCACTGTGTTTCTGTCCCTGGGAACAGCCACCCAGGCTGGAAACCATGGCTGCCCTTTCTCCCTCGGATATTCCACTCCGCTCCACCCCTTCCCCTGCATTTTGCTCTTCATGCTCTCATCTACATTGTCTCCTGCCTGGACCTTCATGGGGCCTCCCAAGATGGCCTTCTCTCTTCTGGCTTTGCCTCTCTCCAGCCTGTCGAGTGACATTGGTCACACACCACTTCTTGGATGGCCCTAACTTACTCTTCCTACCACCTGAGAATTTATGGTCCCTCTCTAGGGAGAGTCTCATCATTTCAAAATTCCTCAGCCATTTACTTTTACTTATACATGTAATACTTGCATTTTCCTTGTTATAAAAAAAAAATCCAAAGTATCTCCAATCAGTCCCTCTGTAGAGGTACCTGTTGTTACCAGTCTTTTGGGAATTCTTTCAGACTTTACTCATTTACAAATATATAATTATGTATTTCATTTCTTAGTATTTCCATTTGGATATGGCTACTGCCACTTATTGAAGGATCTTTAATGAATTATTTAACTGTTTTTTGGCTTTCTCATTTGTAAATTGAACTTCTGTCTTTCCAGATCTCCAAAGGTGGCCTCTACCCACCTCCAGCCTGCATGGTTCCCTATCTCTTCCCCTCAATTCCAGTCAGACTCATCCCCTCATAGTCTTTCACATGAAGTCTATCATTGCCTTCATGCTTTTATTCCTGGTGGTCTCCACTCTGGGAATTTATTCAACAAATACTTGTGGAGTCAGTTACGTGCCAGGCACTGTTCTAGGCTGCTAGAATAGTTCTAGGCTGTTCGAACTGTTCCAGGCTGTTCATCAGTGAACAAAACTGATGAAAATCCCTGCCTTCATGGAACTGACCTTCTAGAATGGTTGTCCTTCTTCCTCCCTTTGTCCCTGTTAACTGACCTCAGCCTTGGAGGTCCAGCTCAGATTCCATATTCCTACCAAGAGTGGGGCCCATCTCATACAGATCGTTTCTTAAAACCTTGTGTTTATCATCAATACTTTTAAGCACACAAATATTTTCTAGTCACTACCTGTTTCGTATGTCGGTTTTATCTCTCTAGATAGGCCCCAGTTGTCTTACAAAAAATAACTGTCTTCCCTTTTTTGGCTTTTCTTTTCCCAATGTTAATTGCTCATCCCAATATTAGGCACATAACAGGTACTAGGTTTTTGCAGCATGTCTGAATAATGCTGGATAATCTCATATTGCCCATCCATAGCAACTCCCCACTGCTCAATCTTGGTACAGTGATGAGCAAAGAACTGTTCTATGATATAAGTGAATCTCAGGAAGTTCAACTTTTTAGGATATTAAGTTATTTTCTAGGTGAAAAAAGTGAACATTTTCTGTTAGCCGAGACCCACCGTATGCCAATAAGAATTTATAGTTTTTAGAGAATTTCTCTGATGTTGACAGTGTATGTGCGAGTTGCTAGGAGTGGGGAAGGGTAGGTCTTACCAACCAAATGTGTAGGGTATGTGTTTATGCATTTGTGTGTTTCCTTTATAGAGAGGCTGTTGGACTGGATATGGGGAAGGGAATGCTTGGTGCCCAGGAGCTCTGCCAGATCCTGAAATCGTAAGGATGGTTGAGGCCCGAAAGTCTCTTGGCGAGGTAAGGGCCCTAGACATTACTCTAGCAATTAGTTTGAACGTTTCTTTATCTTAAGATTGTGGTAGACAGACTACTGACCCCTCCCCCAAAGATTACCATGTGCCAGTCCCTGGAACTGTGTATCTGTTACCTTGCCTGGCCAAGGGGACTTTACAGATGTGACTGAGCTAAAGATCTTGAGATAGGAATATTACCCTAGATTATTAGTGTGGACCCAATGTAACCACAGGGTCCTTATAAGGACGGAGGTGAAAGGGTCAGAATCAGAGACGAGGTGATATGATAATAGAAGCAGAGGTCAAAACCATTTGGAGCCACACATGAAAGGATGCAGGTGGCCTCTAGAAGCTGGAAAAGATAAAGAAATGAGTCTCCTCTAAAGCCTCCAGGACGGACCAGCCCTGATGACCTGTTTTAGACTTCTGCCCCCCAACACTGTAAGAGAGATTTTAGTAGATCTTCACGTAGAACAGGCAACGTTGGCCCAGATTATGGAAATCCTTAACGATTTGCACACGGTACCTTCTAGTCCACTCCACCCACCCGGGGCACTTGCCCTTTGAAGAAACCACTTTGGAAGCTATTATTAGTCTTTGGTGACTCAGCCGTTAGCGAATAGAAAGAAAACAGAAACACAAGTGCCATGTCTCATGAGGAAAACTAATCATCGGAAGTACTCAAAACGTTAGAAGGGAAAACTAACATTTTACTCTCAATGCTGTAGAACTAACTCTAGTAGACAGGTTACGGAAGAGTCCCCTGCAGGTTAACTGCTGCATTCGCATACAAGCCATTGTGTCAGAGGGGTCGTGTTCTCTTTGGGTCCCCTTGAGTTGTATCAGGTTCCACATAATTGGATAGAAGCATTGAAGGGGAATCTCCTTAACCTAGGAACTATGAATTCTTCGGTGTTGAAGGTGTTACTCAAATCACCAGTGGAATAACGTTTTCAAATTTACTCCAGGTGATTGAAATGTCTTCCAACTACCTTGTAAATCCAGTTGCCTTGGTTCTGATAATGCCTGCAATTGCAGTTTTACGTGTTCTCACCTAATCATATTGGATCTCATGCTGACTTTGGTTCTGACCAGCAGGAATATACGGAAGACTATGAGCAGCAGAGGGGCAAGGGGAGTTTCCCGGCCATGATCACCCCTGCCTATCAAAGAGCCAAGAAAGCCAACCAGCTGGCCAGCCAAGTGAGTGTCCTAGTGCTTGTTCACCATAGGTCATGCTAATTTTTGTCACTAGTGACCCTCTGGGATTCAGATAAAAACCACTAAGAGAGTGCCTATAGACGGTAGGTATCATGAGTGTGGTATTATGCAGAAAACTGTGTTCTTATCTTTTCCTTGTCTGTTGTCTTCTGTGCCTTGATTGGGCCGCATCTACCAAATGGAGAGAAGACCAGGTTGCTTACCCAATGACTGGGCCAAACAATTTCCTGAGGTCGCTTGAGCGTTTCAGACACTGATTTTTATTAAGCGGATGGCAGATCCGCCTGAAGAGTAGCAAAGCTTGCTGGTTAAGAGCTCAGATTTTGGAGCCACAATGCTAGGATTTGAATCCTGGCCCTCTCACTTACTAGCTGTGTGACCATGAGCAAATTACTAACCCTCTCTGTTCCACGGCTGCCCATTTGTAAAATGGGGGAAATAATAGTCCTGCTTCATGTGATTGTTATGGAGAGGAAGTGAGTTAATATTTGTTAATGTTTAGCAGTGCCTGGCACTGTTAAGTCTCTTGCACTTAACACATTGGCATTGGTGCTTTTTAAAGAGGAGCTTATAAAGCAAGCCTGAGACTTGCCATAGGCTTGTGTAGCCCGATGGAATAGCTTCAGGACAGCTGCAGGGAAAGGTCCTCACAAAGGCTGGTGGATATGACCTTGACTCTCTGCTATCTCTTCATCAGGTGGAATACAAGAGAGGGCATGAGGAGCGTGTCTCCACATTCTCCACGGTGGCAGATACCCCTGAGCTGCTCCGGGCCAAGGCAGGGGCACAGCTTCAAAGCGAAGTAAGAGATGATGGAGGCCAAGACCCTGCAATTCTCCTTTAAGAGCCTTTAAGGGAGGAAGCATGTGGGAGGCCTCTCAGTCCCGTGTAGGAGCCAGGGAGAACTTTCTAAGGTCAAGGATGGTCAAGTCAGATAAGTCAGCCAGCACAGACCTTGTGAAAACTCTTCCTTAGAGAGAAAACTTAGATAGTATCAGTAACAAATCAGGTGTATGTGATTAATCTGAAAAACTTCTGTCCTTGTCACTGCAAATTATAGAACATAAACTAATAAAGAATTTCTACCATTTACCTCTTCACAGCCCAGTTGCTCCACAGCATAATAAAACCAAGAGCTTAGTCTTCTTCTGAGGGGGAAGTTTAAGCACAAATCCATGTTCAGCTTCATGAGTGGCTTCTACTTGCCTTGGGTGGAGAAGCCCCTTTGGTCTCCCAAACTTGACTGGTGGCTTCTTGAGGGCAGAAGCCTTATTGCTCTGCCCAGTCCCACTGCCTGGCCCATGGCAGATGCTTCATAAGTATGTGTTGAATTCTGTATTGAGTGTCTCCATGCACCAGGCGTTGTGCTGGGCTTTGGGAAAAAAGAAGGTAAATAAGATGCATGTGGTCCTTCAAGCTATAAGCCAATGATGGTGCCCTAGAGGGACGTGCAGGAGGTTATGCAACCCCTCATCGGGTTGCATGGTAGATAGTGGGATTGTGGCATAAGATTCATTTTCTTTTTTTCATTTTCCAGGTGAGATACACAGAGGACTATGAACAGCAGAGAGGGAAAGGCAGTTTTCCTGCTATGATCACACCTGCGTATCAGATAGCCAAGAGAGCCAATGAGCTGGCGAGTGATGTGAGTGTCCCTGGCAGTGTTTTCATGTGAGGGGAGGAAGCAGGAAGTTACCCAGACCTGGCAAGTACAACATCCTGTCTGCTTTTGCAGGTGCCATGGTCTGGGAAGTAGCTTTCCTTCATAGGTTTGAATCAGTTTTACCAAGACAATGATCTGGCACTTTTATGTCTAAGACACACTCCCTGGACCCAAGCAGAAAAAAAAACACAAAAAACATTCCACAAAACACTCAGTTTTCCTCACCTGGCTTCTGGGCATAGAAGGTTAAATTCACCAGGTTTGTCCTTTGCCTTCGTTTAGGTGAGGTACCATCAACAGTATCAAAGAGAAATGAAAGGAATGGCTAGTCCAGCTGCTGGCGCTGCAGGTGTGGACCAGTATGGCCAGGTATGTGATAGCATCACTTCCTTTCTGACGGTCAGCTCTCAGGTCAGCAGGCCACCAGCCTGGGACACAGCCTGGGACCATTTATTTAATCAGGGGCTGGGCTGTGGTTTATCTTGCCCTATTTATGAAGGGTGGATTTTCTATGCCAGAAAGCAATAACAAATAATTACACAGGGCTCAACCTGAGCCATGTAGGAAAAGCAGTTTCTTAGCACTTTTCCTTTTCTTTTTTAAAATAAAGAACCTATACCAATATGGTTGGTTTGCCCAGAGTAAAGCATTCTTACCTATTTATTGAAGAATGGTCGCAAAGCCTAAGACTGGCTAATTTTAACTCATCACTGTAGAAGTGTGAAAGGGATCCAAATGCACGGCTCAAAAAATATTGGGCACATCACTGAATAGCAGGACCCATTTCTTAGAAAGTGCCTGTCTTATTGAGGTTGCTAGATAAAGCAATATGCCAGAGAATGCGTATCTTTTCCCCATTTTCACTTCTCACATGAAGTACGTATTGATGGTGGCGGCGGGGGGAGGGATGGTTGAGATGATAATTAGAAGCTCATTTTTATTTGTATGTCCCTCTGTATCTTCTGGTACTAAACAGGTGTAGGAGAGAAAGGGAACATTATTTTTTTCACAAATGTAAGTAAAGAGTATTGGAAGGTCTAGTGTGTTTTCTGGAAGAGTCCAGTCAGTGGGCTCAGTTGATTTTTTTTTAATTAATTGGAAAGTTGTTTGCATTTTTTGTCAGGGGGTAGATTCTACAACATACATGATTTATTCGACATACATTGTTTATGAAAGGAAACAACTTATTTCTCTTCTTTAGAAAAATAAAATATCTCTTCATATTGGGAAGACACTCATGTAACACTTGGGATGTGTGTGAAAATAGGTTGTGACCCCTTTGCAAATGTTTAGTTTTGAATTAAGAAGTCCACTTCTTTTAATTCTAAAAGTTAATTAAATGGTCTTGGTGCTTTAAACTCAATGAAATTAGGTTTTCCATGGTTTCATGGTTTTAAATATATTTTATAGAAGGCTCAAGACAACTTCTAAAAATCACCTTTAAAAAATATTTGGTTCCTATATTTGGCAAAAAAATATTTTGTTCTAAATATGGACAGTGCTATCTGCCAGTACATGAGTGTGTCTAGACATATCTATACACATCGATGAGCTGTAACCTCACAGTGTCATAGTTGTTTTCTTGGCTGAAGTTTCCGGTCGCGGTAATAACAAATCTAAGAATCAAAGTGGGTGTCGTTTGATAGCACTGCCAACAACTGTTGGGAACGTCAGCCTGTGTGGCATTTCCTCGTGTGATTTAGCGGGACCTGCCAGGCATGAGTAGGAGGGAGTGAGAGAGAAGCAGACAGTCAGATAAACTATAAATATCTGTAGTGCCTAAAATGCCATACAATTCATTCTTTTTAGCGAGTAACTTTTTTTTTGGGGGGGGGGTTAATGGACTATATCATGTAATCAACATATTGTTTGTAACCAGTCAGTTCCCCAATAGGGTTGAGTGTCTGACTGAAAGATTTACACACCTGACATAGATACATATAAGCAGAGAAGTTAAAATAAAGCTACGAACCAAACCTAAACCATAGAGCAGAATGGGAAAGAGGGGATTACCAAAGAATTCAAGAGCCTTTATTCTTTTTCTTTTTTTTTTTAGCTTAACTTTTTTTACTTATTGCACTTGGCCCCAAACATTCTGGCATCCGAACATAAAAGAGCACTCAGACTGAACAGCTGTCAGTATTGGATAAAAAGGAAGCCTGGACTTTCTCATTTGACCCAGCTGTTTTAGTTAAAACGTGTGTGCCATGGGGCGCCCTGGGTGGCTCAGTTGGTTGAGCGTCTGACTTCGGCTCAGGTCATGATCTCACAGTTTGTGAGTTCGAGCCTCACATCAGGCTCTGTGCTGACAGCTCAGAGCCTGGAGCCTGCTTCCGATTCTGTGTCTCCCTCTCTCTTTCTGCCCCTCCCCTGCTCGTGCTCTGTCTCTCTGTCTCTCTCAAAAATAAACATTAAAAAAAAATTTAAAAATGCATGTGCCAGACTCTGACCCTGGGACGGAAGCAGGGCAGGTCCTTGCCTTGGAGGAGGCAGGAGGTGGATGGAGTCATGAGCCCATAGGGGCACATAAGGTGGTTTCGCATTTGTGGGAACACAGAAGAGGAAGCAGCTGATCCTGCCTGGGGCGGGACTGGGAGTGAGGGGGGAGCTCCCTGGAGAGAAGGTGGCATCTGACGGGGTCTTGAAGTATATTCCACTGCCAGCAAAGGTTTATGCCAGTGAATATCATGATGGTTGCATGAGAGAAAAGGTTTGCTTCTATGGGAGTGGGTGCATGGTGTGGGGAAGAGGAAGAATGGTCTCAGATTATAACAGTCTGGAATATACATTTAGTCCCATCTAGAGCCTTTTACCCCAAATATAAAAATTCAAATAGTTATATGATGCTTTTCTTGGCAAATAACATACATTGCTGGGAAAATGGTATCTTGCATGTTAATGGGTTTCTCTGCAGAGATGTGTTAATGAGCCTGAGGAAGGCAGCATCTGAGATTCCTGGAAGACAGAGGGACCTCCCAGGTGTCAGATATGATATGAGTACTCCATGGACTCATGGAGATTCATAGAATGTCTGCATTTATCTGGTGGAAGTGATGAAGATGATAATGATAATAGTTACCGTTTATTTGGCACTGACTGGGTGCCAGACACCAGCAAGCAGACCTGACCGCTGAGTCTACCATCTTAGCCACCACATGGTATTGCTCCTAGGGTGATCCTGGAGGTACCAAGGGTGGATGGGCCTCTCCGGACACAGGCTCTAGGAGATACCATTGCTAATCCCCTACCCATCCAGGGAGGGGAGCATCACTGATGGAAGTTTTCCATTGTCCCAGCAGGATTACTTGGAGGACTATGACGAGCACAGAGGAAAAGGCAGCTTCCCCGCCATGATCACCCCAGCTTATCAGAATGCCAAGAAAGCCAACGAACTTGCTAGTGATGTAAGTACTGCATCAGGAAGCACCACAGGGCAATTTGTTAGAGCTGAGCCACAGTAAAATGTTAGCTCTCCATTTCTCTCCAAATTTCTGACATCTGCTTCTTTTGTTCACACGGTTTGTTTGGTCACAGTTATCCGCTTCAAAGGAGACTGACACAGAGAAACGGTAGAACTCCCTTTAGGTCAGTTGAAGCAGGTGCAGATGCTGGTCCCACCAGATGAGCCGGGGCTAGAAGAGTCTTCGCTGAATAACCCATCTAGAAACCTAGCAGCTTTAGGGGAAGAGCTGATTAAAACAAGACGTATGATTATCAAACTGGGTATAACCCAGTTGATAAAGTGATTTTTAGCTGCAGAACGTTGGCCAGCTGGCAGTCCGTGAAGGATGGGCTATAATTAAACTCAGTAGAGCGATGTGCACACGTAGATCTAACACAACAACTTGAGCTTGGTCTATATATAGTTAGAAGCCACCCATGATTTTTATATCCCTCTTGCCCTTCTCCTCTACTCTGTCCTCATCAGTTATTATGCTCGTTTTCCCAGGATGGTGCACTCTTGCTTCAAGACGATAAGTAAAACCCATTACTCACTTTGCCCCTCGTTAGCAGGTTAGGTGAGCAAATATGTTGAAACCGCGGGCAGACTACGTTTGGAATGACTCCTTTCGGTACAATTGTTTCAAGATGTCTCTTCATGCAGACTTAAGCATAAAGTGCACCAAGTGTGAAAAAGGGCCAGTAAACTTTTAATATAAAAGGGACAGAGTAGTTTATGGCTTTCATGGAGAAAAAAAAAGCGTCTATGATTTTTTTAATTTTCCCTTCAGAAAATTCTGCTAAGTAAGTGTTGACATTAAATGTGAGGTCATTTTGGAGTCATTTCTCTCCCGGAGCATGGAAACAACAACTCCCTCTTTGCGTGTTTCTTTCAGATAAAATACAGGCGGGACTTCAATAAGATGAAAGGGGCTGCACATTATCACTCCCTCCCTGCCCAAGACAACTTGGTTCTCAAGCGGGCGCAGAGCGTGAACAAGCTTGTGAGCGAGGTGCGTATCGGGGACAGTGGACGGGGTGACCCCAGAGTGAAAAATGCCATTGAACGTGGCTTATGCATTACACGTCGTTCCCAGTTCCCGTGGAACGAATGTGCCGTAGAAAGCAACTCACAAGAGAGCCCAGAATCAAACACATGGAACTTAAATTAAATTTCCCCTAGGGGTCAACAGTGTCTTCTCGAATTCTCACAGGGCAGTAGATTTTGGGTGCAGACTACTGCCCTAGCCAACCTTTGTCATAGTGTGTCATTGTTGAAGAGTGGACATCGAACATCAGAAAGTGTTTCCAACATTGCAGCTCTCTTATCTTGCTATTATGCTGGCCAGCTTTCCCAGAAGCTGTGTCATATTAATTCCCGTTCCCTTGGAGGCAGGACTGGCTGCCAGACTTGTGTGTGTTATTTGGTCTGCCTGGTGATTCAGATTTTTTGAATTGCTGGGACCCTGGCAAGGAAATAACCCCTTGAGCTCCCAAATCCTTATCACGCCCTCCAGTCCTTTCTTTCACAGCAGCCTCTCACTGGCATTTCCTCTCTGGATCCTAAAGGCATTTGAGGTAGCAACCTCTCGAATGACAGCTATTAAAAGTACTCCTATTAATCAGTTATCCGCAACTCAGAACTAGATATTCAGATACCGTAAAATATTTTTCTTCTCTGACCTCGCAAGGTCCTTAACCCCGAACTGTTACTTACTCTGTGGTGCTCTAACCTTGGGCTGCTCAGAATCACCAGGAGTGACCTTTTCCTGATCTTATCAGGACACTCACGTATTTTGGAGTCGTAGATGGGTGCCTAGGTCTTGGAATCTGCACTTTAAACAAATGTTCGAGATGGTTCTGATGCTCCAGGTCAGAGGTCAGTGGACTACAACCTAGTGCCAAACCTGACCCATAGCCTGGTTTTGTAAATAAAGTTTTATTGGAACACTGCCACATCATGTTTGGTTACATATTGTTGATGACTGCTTACACGCCGCAAGAGCAGATACCAATAGTTCCCAGACCTTGCTCTTGATTCACAGAACAGTAGATCTAGATGGAACCTTTGAAACTGTTAGGTCCTCACTTTGTCATAGGTCTGGAAAAGTAAAGCGTCTTATTCTGGTTCAGAGAGACTTTTAGGAACAGAACAGGAACCCAATCTCTGAAAGTACAGTTTTACCACCCAGGAAAAACACTGTTAACATTTTGGCCTTTTTCTGGGTGAAGATAGTATATGCTAGTTTATGAATATCAAGACATTTATAGATTAGAATTCAACTATATTTAGTTTGGGATACTTTTTTTTTCACTTTATATCAGATTGTGAGCATTATAATGCATCTTGCATACTTTAAAAAAGCATGTTTCCACCATATGTTTTATAAGATAGGATAACAAATTATATATATATATATTTGGTAAGACGTCACAAGAGAACCTTCAGTTTCTTTTCGTTGTTATGTTTATCCAGTAAGACAAACCAGTCATGCTCTATTCATGGTAATCAGTCTTCAGCTGCCTCCTCTAATTACCTAGGACAACTTGGAGCCTATTTAATGACTGTAGCCTCACATCTTACATCCAGCTACCCAAGGGAGCTCAACTAGCCAACCCATTTAAAATTAGAAGATACTCTGTGTATCTATTAGTGGTCTCATTTATTATACTCCTTTGTAAAGCAACTTTTGGGGCTATATTTTATTGAAGTGTACGTATGGGGAAGTGTATAGGTCATGTGTGCATAAGGGAAAAGATTTCCGCAAGTGGACATGTCTATGCACTTAGCCTCCAGATCAAGAAACAGAACATGACTCAGACATGCCCCTCACAATCCCACACACTTTCCCCCAAGAGTGACCATTGTCTTGATTTCTCAAACTCGTTTTGCCACTTTCAGGGCTATATGAAATCTTACTGTAGTTTCTCTTGAAAGGGACTATATATCTTTAATTTGCAGAACCAAATTGCTGATTTACTTATTTATTATTTGAGAGGGAAACATGTACTGTTTACTTACAGTATCCTATGCCTGGTATTTTTAAATGGTGGGTTGAAAGTTTTCTAAAAATATCCTGGCAAAGTCCTGGTGACATTTTTCAAGAGTGGCTTTGGGCTTGGTTCTACTGTGCATCTGGTGTTTTGGTTTCCAAGGTGGAATATAAGAAGGACCTGGAAAGTAGTAAAGGTCACAGTATCAACTACTGTGAGACGCCTCAATTCAGGAACGTGAGCAAGATCTCAAAATTCACCAGTGATGTGAGTTTTTAAAACCTCAGTGGTTGTTTGGGGCTTTTTTTCTGAGCTAATTTCTAGGTCTCTTAAGAGACAGTGTATGTGAATATATCTGTTTGTCTCAGAAGCATGGCCTCTTAGGCATGAATACCTGAGAGTTTTGATTAAGGTTGCCTGCAGGGAGTAGTCCATGTAGTGTTAAATTCTGTCACATCCCCTGCTGCACACTTGACCTGGAGTCCTCACGGTAGCACCCCTCCTCTTGTGTTCTTCCTGTGTAGCAGTATCTGGCTCCTGGTGGTGAATGCTGGCGAGGGTGCCTGGCTGAGCATGCGACATCCCCTCTCCATGTGACCTCGTACTTCTTAGTTAGTACCCAATCATTTAACCTGGGGACCCAGATTTCCTTCCTCATTGTACAGATGAGCAGATATATGCTAGAGTGGCATTTGCAAGTTTGGAAATTCTCAGAGAAGTTCTGGGGATGCTTCGTTGAGCACATCAAGGACCTATTCACCTATGTAGATGTGATTTTATTTCCGCTTAGCTGCATATAATAGTAGAATTTAAAATCATGAGGAAGTTTGTAAGGCTCAGGGAGGAATTTATTGCCTAAATGTGGAGGTTAAGACAATCAGCCTTGGAGCTGACAGACCTGGCTCCATAATTAGCCAAGTGTTTGACCTTGGGCAACTTGTTTAAGCTCTCTGAGCACTTTGTCCTACTGTGAACTGAGGATGATACTAAGTCCTTCCTCCTCGTGGAGTATTTGTGAAGATGAGCTGAGTAGGATCATGTCTGATACATGGTGACCGTATTTGTCTAAAGAATCTCAGTGCCTAAAAACTCAATAGCCTCCCAGGGTAGATGATTTTAATGTAGCTTCTTTGGAAGCTACCCAAATGTTCCTATTTATGACTTCTTTGGCATCCTGTTTTGGTTTTCTCTTCATCTGGTAAGCTGCATTTGGGACATGACATCCTTATTTCACATGGTTTTAGTCATAACCAATTTGTGGTGTAAAAAAAAAAATCACAGAATTTGGCAAAGCTCAGGTTATACTCTCCATATAATTAGAAATGGAGGTAATACCATGCAGTGATTTGTAGCAGCCCCTAGCGTGGGGCTTTGCCCCGAGCACCTGCATAATCAGTGCCTGCCCATTGGAGAGCTCCACATGCTCAGGGTAGGTTTTCACATGGGAAACATCTGGTATATTTACAATTAGAAACGCTCAAAGAAAACTGGGTCTGTTTTGTGCTGTCTGTGCTCACCCAGATCCTGTTTGGTTATGTGCCTGTGTGCTAGTCTCACTCCAGCCTCTTGTGCTTGCTTGAAATGTAAGTGGTTTTGTTAAAAAAAGGTTTGTCCTCTTTATTTAGCAGGACAATGACTACTTCAATAGATTCTATTTAATCATTTATATTAACAATTTAGTGCATTAAGATGAGTAGTAATTTATCTTCAACAGGTTGGGAAGAGAATGCTTTTATTGAAAGTTTTTTGTTTCCGTGTAGAATAAATATAAAGAAAACTACCAGAACCACATGAGAGGCCACTATGAAGGAGTTGGTATGGACAGACGGACACTCCATGCTATGAAGGTTGGAAGCCTGGCAAGCAATGTGAGTCCTGGTTTGAAGGGCTTGTAGGTCTGGGGACCTGTTGGGGTGGAGGGAGGTGAAACATGAAGATTTCAGCCAATTCTTTTTCAACTTCCCTTTGTAAAAGTCAGTGTTCTATTGTGTAAAGTAAACATTAACCAACACAACCAAAGCTAGGTTGACAGTTTCCAAAAGCTTCAATTTATTTATCTCAGCTTTCTCTGGCTTAAAGAGTTCTTAAATCTGTTATCATGGATCTAGTGTGAGAAAAGCGTTCAGTTTCTGAGAGATAGAGAGAAATGGCTGAGCATAATTCTTATTTGAAATCCCTCGCATAGTGTTTGTGATTTATTTAGAGTTGGTTGGTTGGTTGATTGGTTCATTCGTTAATTCAGAGGTAGTGTTCATTGAAGACCTCCTGTGTGGAAGTGTTGGTCAAGGTGGTGGGACAACAAAATAGATCAGATGCCATTGCGTGTAATCTGTTAATCTCTCCTTGGCTTTGTCAATGCAGTCGACGGGTTTGCAAATGTCAAGTTGTAAATCTTGGAGGTACAGGGCACTTAAAAGAAACTGATTTCATTATTAAAACATACAAATGTCAAATTTCCTCTGCTTGAGAATGTCAAATTTGGCCTATAGAAAAAAATTTTTAAATCTTGACTTTTCATTTATTTTCTGGGGGTTCAGCCAAGAAGTTCTTTCATCATATACCCATGTGCCACTGTTTCCCTTTATAAGGGGTTCCATAATTAATAAGAAAGATAAAACAAAAATGTGCTACAGATGGAAGTTCACTAATTTTGGATTAATTAAGAATTCAAATTAATTAAAGGCAAAGTATGAACATAATTTAATTTTCCTTGGAGGTGGTGAAACTGAATTAATTTTATTTCCGGTTACTTTTTAGAAATTTCCTATGTCATTCAAACAAGGTCAAAAGAAAGTAGGGACTAATTTCTTTTTTCTTGTTTTTTTTTTCTTTGTGTTTCAGATTGCCTACAAGGCTGATTATAAGCACGACGTCATCGACTACAACTACCCAGCCACTCTTACTCCTTCCTATCAAACCACAGTGAAACTGGTTCCCTTGAAAGATGTAAGTCCTCTTCCGGTAGCACCTTCTGCTTTGCTTGTCCCTTCCTCCTGTGGAGTGATTCTTAAGTATCAAGATGGAAAGAGACAAGATACAACAGTTCATAACAAATGGAAGGGATTGAGAAAGGGAACTTTTCCACTAGGAAGCCCATGTATGCATGTTTGGCAACTCTTAGATTTCCCATGTAAGGTGGGGACAATCCTGGTTCCATCTTGAAAATAACCTGCTATTCAGTTTCTCCTTTTAGAATTTGGTGGAATATGTCTGCCGTTGGGCACATTGAAAGTAATCGTTCCTTAGCAGTGAGGAGCTTTTTTTTCCTTTTTTTTTTAACTTAAAGTTTTGGAGTATGGTACATTGAAGGACTGCAGGAAGGAAAATAAAATGGCTAAAAGGTGAGAGGAAGTGGTAATGTTGACTTCATTTTCTCTCAGGAGCACTTGGGAAAGTGGATGTATTTCTTAATTATTACAGTGGTGATTTTGTTTATGTATAGTTTGGCTTGTCCCAATGAAATAAATATAATTAATTAAATTTATTGTTTTCTAAGTATTAGAATTTTATCATATATGCTTATTACAGGAAATTTAGGCAATACAGAAAAGTACAAAGAGAAAGATTAAAGTCTTCTGCTATCTTAAAAAGTAGTTAAGGTGGTTTAGAACTGAGTTCATATCACAGTTATTTGCCAGTGATGGTTATCTCTGACCAGTCAATGATTTAACAAATAATTCAACATATATTTACTGAATGCCCAGTGCTACGTTCCTTAACATTCCCTTGGGATCAGCACGACTTCAGTAGTTGACTTGGGTTTTGCTCTTGGTAAATAGGTCTTCAGATCACTCTCCCTTTTGCTCAGAGTGGGAGCCCTGTCAGGTTCAGCTGGGCATCTCGTGTTTAACACGGTTTACAGGACAACAAAGGACAGTCATTGGCAAATGATAGTGTAGTGAATGAAATGGGCCTTTCAAATGTATAGTAAAGCAAAGAATGGGAGGTCAAGGAATATAAAGGGCCTAAGCTTTGCTTCTTCTTTTCCCAGGATGTTTGGTTGGGTTGACTTTCTCACTTCACTTTGATGAAACCCAAGGTTACACTTGACCACCTAAGCTACTTCCTTTCTTTTTTGGCTGCATGCATTACCTGGGAAACTTGAGGACCAAGAGCACCTCATTAAAATGTGAGTGTGTGCTCAGTCCGTAGAACTCCATCAATCACGCCTGAGAGCACACTCATAAGGAGAGAGATTCCTACAACTTTGTACTCCCATTATAACAGGACTTGCTATTACATATGTCTGTGTAAGGCTGTGGGTCAAACTATGCAGCTGAAATACAGCCTGCTCAGCTGCACAAGTCTGATAGGAGAATCAAACCAGACTGGATTAGAAATATTAAGTAGAAGTAGGGGGAGATTCGGAAGCCCAAGAACCAGATCCAGGTTACAGAGATGTTTAGTTTGACCACAGAGTGTTTAAAAAGTAATTGGACCAACATATAGAGATTTTGAGAGTTCATATAAAAGTTTATATTTTCATCTATTCTGGAAAAATCTAAAAGTTCTGGGAATGGCCACCCTAGTTCCTGCACGGTAGCAACAGGCTGGAACTGACTGACAGCTGCTCTATGTTATCTTATTCTCCTTTACCTTCCCTTCTTGGCTCCTTGTGAATTTGAATTCACCACCCCAGAATGTAGAGACTTACATACAGGAAGTATTGGGGGAAGGAAGTTTGGGGAAGGAAGTTTGGGGGATCCATTACAAGAGCATTTATGGTCTTTCTGTCTGGTGGCTCTATAGATGGAAATGAAATAAACAAGCATGGGTCTTTAATTAGAGAGCATTCCCTTCAGATGGATTTTATCAACACTAATAGCATTAAAATGAGACTCTATCCTCACAAAGAGCTCCTTCAGAAAGTAGATTGAAGCAATGGCCAACCATCTGTGATGTTGCAGGGATGTGATTAATCTTGGAGACTGTTAATTATGTCCCACAGAGGAGAGTAATTGTGCTCTGCAACATACTTAATGCAGAATTATTGGGAAGGAATATGCCTTTTAAAAAAATACAGTTTTCATGACATTTTATCATGCATAATTCTGAACTCTAATAGACTCTTTATTATGAGATGATAATTTCCCCTCTGAGTTAATGCACTAGGAAGCCACTGTACTCCAATCTCATTAATGGTTGACATTGAAATGACTTTATATTTCCTACTTTTCCTATGTACCCCATGTCCGCAACCCAGAATGTGCAAAAACTTCTCTCCCTGGACCATTAACCAAAAAGCACAAAGCGATGCCGTTCTTTATCTCCAAATCCAACAAAATATCCTGTGGCTCGGTGTCAGGAAAGCTCAATTTTTCTAGATCCTGTTCTAGGAGTTAATTTGTAAGTCATTTGTTCATACCCAGAATATATTTGCCTGTCTAAACAATGGTAGCTTTGGCGACGGGGGATCCCTGCTTCATCTGTAAGAAAAAAAAAAAGTTCCAAGCACCCTAGCTTTGGCAAACCAGGACTACAGTGAGAGCCACTTTGGCTGACATTAGCTGGGTGACCTTGGGCAAATTAGTTCTCTGGGACCCAGTTTTTGCATTGTAAGGTGGGGATAATAAGAGTGGCTGCCCACGGGGTGGTTGGATTAAACGCATCAATGTGTGTGAAGCACTCGAACTAGTACTGGGTGCATTGTAAGTGCTATTCTTAAGCCATGATTGTTATTAGCCCATGTTGGGACAGGCAAGAATGGAGCGAGTACACGGAAGAGAGGAAGGGTACAATGGCCTTTAGGTCTATTTCACTTGAGTCACCGGGCTTTAAAAATATTAAACTATTTGTCAGCCTTTAAAAATGGCAAGACTTGACATAATAAAATGGATTTCTGATTTCTTTGGAATAACTGGAAGATCTGATAACTCTGGGCCCCCACACTATTGCACCATAACTATTTCCCAGAGCTGAATAGCAGCTCCTGGCCTTGGCCACAGTCCCCACCACTCCTATTGCTTTCCCAACAATGAGGCCAAACCCTTAGGCCCTACTAGCACTTCACCTGTACCCAGCTAGTGGTCTGTATGGCTGTCACAGACTTTGTGACCTTTGGGCTGCAGAGTTTCCCTGAGGTGAGCTGTCACCTATGAAGGTAGCAATAGGAAGTAGCAGCTGACAGATAGAATGAGAGGCCTCAGACTCGAGACAGACAGCAAGTGGGAGGACAGTGCAGTGGTGGCCACAGGTGTGAGCCCCTTGTGGAGGGCAGAGCCAGCGGCCAGAGGCAGTAGGTGGAGGTCTGGGCAGGAATGCCAGTAGAGAGTGGGGACGCAGCAAAAGGGTGTGACATTCTTAGGCATGACCTAGTCCTAAAGAAGCTGCCACACCGCATGGGAGACTGGGTGGGGTCCTGGGCTCCAGGCAATACAAGGGAGGCAGGAAGACTGGATATAGTGTGTTCAGTGATGTGGATGCTGTGAACAAAGCCAGGGTGTAGCTGATGGGAGGGCCCAGCCAGGAGCCTGTAGTCAGAGGGGCTCAGGTGTCCCAAGCCACTGGGTCAGTTTGGAGTCCCTGGCACAAGGACCCACTTGAGATATCTGTGGACAGGGGTGCAGCAAGTTTGCTCCCTCTGTGCAGAGTAGCCTTCTGTGACTGTTGAAGGAATGCATGAATGAACAAATGAATGAATGACAGGGGACCACACAGGCAGAAGGGAAGAAGGTCAGGTTTAGGTTAGGGGTGCGTTAAGTGTTCCCTCCTTTACCTGGACTGAGGGCCAGCCTTGGTTAAATTATGGAACAGGCCGTTTGCCATCCACCACCTCAGCTTGTCTGCATCCCAGCTCCCCTTCCACACGTGCCAGGCTCTGGGTCCTCACTCAGCTCCCCTCCACCCTCTCCCCTTATCATCTGCCATCAGGCCACAGACATGTGTTCCTTTACCTCTCTGCTCAATTCGCATTCTCTCTACAGTGGATCTTAGACATGTTTGGAGGGAAATAAGATGATTTTGGATGAATGTCTTCTCATGGGCAAATGGCTACTAATCCTTGAGTCTCTGCAGGGCAAATTGTATTTTCCAAAGAGAAAACTCATGAGCCCCCAGGGTCTTGAAATGGTGGGCAACCCGAAAGTCAGTGCACTAGGCAGCGCTGGAGGTTTATCTTACCTCCTTCTCTACTGAACCTGCCCTCCCTTCTTCTTTCAAGAATGTGCCAAGCTTTTGGCCATTTTCTCAGGGACTCTGACAGGGTGGAAGTGAGGGCCAGGCAGGGGCGGGTATACAGGGTGAAGACACGTGAAACCGTCCTCACGCAGAGCTACTGATGTGCCCTTGCCTCCCACGTAGCTATGCCTCTGGCGTCAGTTGGACTTTGTGTCCCTTTTGCATTTTTCTTCCCCTTTTTAAAAAACCTCTTTTCTTTTGAAGCATAAAACATATATAGAAAAGTACATTAAGCATAGATAGGCGGCTTGAATTATTACACAGTGACCTTATGCATGTGTTTCCATTGGGAATGTGCCTAGGAATAGAATTATTGAGGCCTAGGGTATGTGTGTGTGTGTGTGCCAAAGAGCCATATTGGTTCCCAAAATGGCTGTGCCAACCCGCGCTTCCGCCAGCTGTGTTGTGAGAGTTTCTACAGCTCCACATCCTTGCCAGCCCTTGGTATAGTCAGTGGTTTCAATGTTCACTCTTCAGGCAAACGCGGAGGGGTGTCTAATTGCAGTTTTAATATGCATGTCTCTGATTCATAACAATAATAATGTGCATGAGCACCTTAACCTGTGCTCACTGGCTCACTGTGCGCCTATTCAAGTCACTCACTCTTCAATGTATTGTTTGTTTGTTTTTTTAATCAATGGGCTTGGAGAGTCTGTTGGTTTCCAGTTGGAGTCTTTGATCCTTTTTGTAGACATGACAGAATCACAGCTCTGCTGAGCTTCGGGGCAGGGAACTCCTAAGCAAATCTTAGAGAAAAGTGTTTTTTGTTTGTTTGTTTTAACCAGGTCAACTATAGGCAAAGCATTGACAAGTTGAAATACAGCTCTGTGACCAACACCCCTCAGATTGTCCAAGCCAAAATCAATGCCCAGCAACTGAGTCATGTAAGTAACCTGCCCTTGCCCAGCCAGGTGTGGGAGATTCACAATTGCTTGGTGATCCCTGGAAATCTGGCTCCCAAAGGATTTGGCTTTCATAAATGGCAACATATTTCCTGTGACAACCATGAAATGACCCCCCCCCCCAATTTAAGCTTTTTATTATGGACAATTCCAGATATATTTAAATGTAGAAAGAATAATGTAATGAATCCCCATGTATCCATCACTCAGCTTCAACCACTATCAATTCATGGCCAGTCTTGCTTCATCTATATGTCCATCCACTCCCCCCTCTTGGGTTATTCTGAAGAAGAAGACCAAAGATTATATAATTTAATCTATCAATACGTAAGCATAAATCTCTAAAAGATAAAAAATGTTTAAACATATTTATACAATTTTTATATATCCCACCAAAAAACTAACAGTAATTCTTAATACCACCAGTGTCCTATTAGCATTCAACATTCCAGTGATCTCATAAAGTTATCATTTTGTTTTGCAACTCGTTTGACACGGGATCCAAATGAGGTCCATGCTTGTCAATGGTTGGTAGCTCTTTAAGATTCTTTTCATCTTTAAGTTTTCCTGTTTTTCTCTTTTCTTTTCTTGCAAGTTGTTTATTGAAGAAACCGGACTGTTTATCAACTGTTATGTTTCCCACAGTCTGAGCTTTGCTTACTGGATCCCTGTGTGGACTTATGTGTTCCTCTGGTTTCCAAATGTCCCATAAAATAGTAGCTAGATTTATAGGTTGGATCAGGTTCAGGTTCAATTTGGGGCCAAGGATGCTTTTCAGGTGATGCTCTATTTTTCCCCTGGCAAACACCTAATGTCTGGTTGACCCTTTTTTTGTGTGTAGACTTAAGATGTGAGCAGCCATTTAATAGTTATTCCCTGAGTATCTACTTTGCATATAGCAAGATGTTCAGCAGTGTAGCACATTAAAAAAATAAAAATAAAAAAGTTCTATATCCACCGTGCTTCAAAGGAGAGTTGGTGAAATAACCACAGGGAAATCTCTTATGAACTCACAACCCTGAGAGTGCCTTTGAGTTGTCTTACGTTTCATTTGACCTCTTTAATCAGCTAATTTAAAACACTCATAAACTTGCAGGCTTCCTTGTCAAATGCCTTTTCCAGAAACTCTTTGTCGGCTCTTGGGTCTGAGGGGAAAGGGAAAAAGAGAGCCTGGCCTCCAAAATTCACCTTCTGTCTGTATAAAAACCTTGCATTTACCCCATGGGTTGATTTTAAATCCGACAGGTGAATTATCGCGCTGACTACGAGAAAAATAAGTTGAATTACACACTGCCACAGGACGCACCTCAGCTGGTGAAGGCCAGAGCCAATGCTGAACTATTTAGTGAGGTGAGCAAGCGATGGAGGTGAGAGCGTGGTAGGGGCTGTGTAACCTCTGTGAAGATGAGGACACCGGTCCCAACAAGCAGGCGCTGTTCTGTTTGGTGAGAGACGTTCATCAGAGGCGCCCATCACGTTATTTTCTTGAATTTTGCTGTCTCGTGGCCCATGGCAGTTCGCTGGGGATAAATGGATCATAGAAATATAATTCTCATTATCCGAGCATGTGTGTGGCATGTGCTCAAACACACACACACACACACACACACACGCGCGCGCACCATCATCATCATCATCCTCGTCCTGGTGACTTCTGACTGGTGCTTTGCTGTGTGGAGAAAATTTAAGTTTTGTGATCAATCTTTTTTTTTTATTATTTTTTAAATGTTTCTTAAATTTATTATTGAGAGACAGAGCATGAGCATGGGAGGGGCAGAGAGAGGAGGAGACACAGATTCTGAAGGAGGCTCCAGGCTCTGAGCTTTCAGCCCAGAACCTGACACAGGGCCCGAACTCACAAACCGCAAGATTATTACCTGAGCCGAAGTCGGACGCTTAACTGACTGAGCCACCCAGGCGCCCCTATCTTTTTTTTAAATGTGTATTTATTTTTGAGAGAGAGAGAGAGAGAGAGAGAGAGAGAGAGAGAGAGAGACAGAGCCTAAGTAGGGGAGGGACAGAGAGAGAGGGAGACAGAATCTGAAGCAGGCTCCAGGCTCTGAGCTGTCAGCACAGAGCCCGGTGCAAGGCTCGAACTCACAAACCATGAAATCATGACCTGAGCTGAAGTCGGACACTTAACCGACTGAGCCACCCAGGCGCCCCATGTTTTGAGATCAATCTTAATCGCTAGATTCTTCCTGGAGTCACTAGGGGTTTGAGATTAGGCTTCTCATTCTAGATGGGGGCAGGAGAAGGAAAAAAGGAACTAGCATTTATTGAATGCCTGCTCTTTGCTGCCCACTGAGATAGGCAACCTATATATGGAATTATTCAATTCTTGTAACCCCAAGGACCCATTTATTTCAGGGACACAGTGGCAAGGGCTTTGGTATGAGAATCCCCCAGGTCAGATGCTGGCACTGCCGCTTCTAAGCTGTGTGACCCATGTGAGGTCATTGATGTCTCTGAGCTTCACAGCCTAATGCAAAGTATGTACAGTTGATAAGTAGAAGGCACTTAGGAAGCGCCAATAAACTGAAGGTGTTGTTACCATGGTAATATCAATACCTTCCATCTTTACCAGCTTGGGATCTGTTTTCATGTTCTATATCCAATTTATCCCCACAGCAGCCCTGAGACAGATAATAGGAGATTTTTTTTTTCAAATGGCAAAGTAAGGCTGAAAGAGCTCATGTGCTTTCCCCAAGGTCTCATGATCAGGAAACAACAGAGCTAGGATGGACACATGGCTCTTCTCTTTGTCCCGGCCCATCCCCTCTGCCCCGCACGGCCCCACAGCTCAGGAATCAGCAAACCGTGTCAATAACTGCCGTTACCATTTTGACAATCATAGGCAAGATTCTGGTCTGCAGACAGATGAAGACACCAGCTTTGTGGTTGGCGTCGTCGTTTTAAACGTCTTTTTAACTTTTGGCAGGAATACGGATCGTGACTCCTATTCACCTGTGTTTCTGTTCGCCAGGTGAAGTACAGAGAAGGCTGGGAGAAGGCCAAGGGGAAAGGCTTTGAGATGAAGCTGGATGCTATGTCTCTGCTGGCCGCCAGAGCCGCCGGAGAGCTTGCGAGCAATGTAGGTTTTCTCTCATTAACTCGGAAATGCATAAGAAATTCTTCCAATAAAATGCCAGTGGTCCTGCGGGGGGGGAAAATAATGACTGCTAACGTTGTAAACATCACGCCTCTTTAATCTTCTTCTGGGTTCGTGAACGATGGGGAGGTTGTTTTCAGAATTGTTCCCCTTGCCTTGTGAATACCAGAGCCCCTTCGGTGGCAAAGTTTCTTTTCCCCTCACGGTAGACTTTTTTTCTTTCTCTCAAGATTAAATATAAAGAAGAATATGAAAAATCAAAAGGCAAAGTCATGGGAACTACGGACTCCAGGCTTCTGCACTCTCTGCAGGTTGCCAAGATGAGCAGTGAGGTAAACTCTTTTCCGTCCTCAACACTTTACTCAGGCTTGTGCTACTTTAAAAGTCCTTCCAGGGCCTACTTCACCTGGGACTTCTCTCTTTTTATTGACTTCCATCTCCAATTTCTTTCCTGGTTTGCGTGAGAAGTTTGTTTGCCTTCTTTATTTAGCCAAAGTATACTGTTCTTTTAAAATAGGGGCGCCTGTGTGGCTCAGTCAGTTAAGCATCCAACTTCGGTTCAGGTCACGATCTCACAGTTCATGGGTTCGAGCCCCTCGTCCGGCTTTGTGCTGACAGCTCAGAGCCTGGAGCTGCTTCAGATTCTATGTCTCCCTCTCTCTCTGCCCCTTTCCCTGCTCATTCTCTGTGTCTTTCTCTCAAAAATAAACGTTAAAAACATTAAAAATAAAATAAAATAAAATAAATAGATGAGAGGTGTGGCCCCTAATGGTGACCGCTTTCTACTGCTCAAGGTACAAAGGTGTCTGGGCACAGCTCTTTATTCCACAGATGTTTACCGAGCAACTACTATGGGCAAGATCCTGTGTAAGACACCTGGGCTATAAGAATGAACAACACATAACAGGTTCCTCCCCAGCGGAGCTTCATTCTATGGGGAGAGTTAGACACCAAGCACCCTGTCTATTGTGGCAATGTCCTGGATGAATCCTGTGGCCATGACACACTTGATATTCAAATTATTTAGCAAATAACTGGGTCATCTAAACTCCAACCAATCGAAATGACACTGCTTACAAACGACCGTAATTGCTGGGGATTAACCTTGGTAAATGTCACTTACCAGAATCCTTTGGGGAAGGGGAGTTCTGCTGCAAGGGACACACTTGGTTTCAGATCAGGTCTTCCCTGCCAAAGCCGAGCCAGCCAAAAAAGGACACGTGAGCATTGAATTTCTGCCTTACAATTGCTGCTCCAAGTTATGCTGCTTGCATGATGCAGCCAGATATAATTCCCTGATGAGTCATTAAGGAACCATGGTTTAAATAGAATGAGAGAGTTGGCATCTGGGTTGCCATTTTGGATGTGCCTACAGAACAAGTCCTGTGAAGTTCATAGTCATGAACTATACAGAGACATTGAGAATTTGACTTCAGTTTAGACAGAGAACAGAATGATACTTCTTATTTTCCGCTGGGGCAGTTGGGGCCAGAAGGATGGTGTCTTGCCCAAAGTTGTATAGTAGTCAGTGGTAAAGGTAGAGGGGTAGAGAATTATATCCTAGAACTCTAACTTATTGGAACCATACTGATTCTACTGTAGCATGCTACCTTTCCTCACCACCACACCACCATCATCACTATCGCCACTGTCATCACTGACATCACCACCGCCATCACTATCACCACCATCCCCACCATCAGCATCACTGCCATCATCATCACCATCACCACCATCATCATCACCATCACCACCGCCATCACCATCACTGCCATCCCCACCATCAGCATCACCGCCACCACCATCACCACCACCACCACCACCACCATCATCATCATCACCACCACCATCATCACCATCATCATTGCCATCCTCATTGTGAACATTTATCAAGTGTTTGCCCTATGCCAGTCCCTACACTAAGCAAATTTCAGGTACTATTTTGCTTGCATATCACAATAGTCCCCTGAGGAACATGAGCCCTTAGAGAGGTGATATAACTTTCCAGAGGTCATCCAGTTGGCAAAGCATAGACCAGGTTTGAACTAAGGCTTGTCTGGCTCTGGAGCCCAAGCTTTGTTATTCTGCCTCTTCAAGATTCTGCAGAAACCGTAGATAGAGCGCTCTCCTCCTGGAGAAGCCAGGTAGAAAGAGCTAATACTGGTGAGAGGCATTCCTCCCAGAGACAGAGTAGTGTGGAGCCTCAGATCCTCAGCAGCGCCACCTTCCAGAGCCAGAAATAGGGTCCCACCTTTCTGACAGATGAGTGAGGTTGTTATTTCTTCATGAAAGCCTGGGCTTCTTTCCTGTGTTTTAAATCACTTCTACAAAAGCAGACTTCAAGTAATGGGCCTTGTTGGTACGTTCAAGGTTGAATACAAGAAAGGCTTCGAAGAGAGCAAGACCCACTTTCACCTACCCATGGATATGGTACACATCAAGCATGCTAAGAAGGCCCAAGCTCTGGCCAGCGACCTGGACTACAGGAGAAAACTGCATGAATACACTGTGCTGCCTGAAGATATGAAGACTCAATGGGCCAAGAAAGCCTATGGGCTCCAGAGCGAGGTGAGCCCTCACTCATTGCCAGTTCTCTCCCCTACATCTCTTGCAGTTGGGCACAGTGACATTTTGAGAGTGATTTGGAACCCGTGCAGGAGTCTGTTACATGACCCAGAGGACCAGGAAGAACTGCTGAGATGTGCCGGCCCCAGGGAAGGCGGGTAGGGAGGTAGAGCTGTAGATACAGTTGAGATAACAGAGGCAAGAGGGTGGAGGGTTGGGGCCCAGAGCTTGTGCAGAGGCCAGATGTGTTGGTCATGGCGCTGAGCAAAGGGAAGCAAGTGTTGAAAATGGCAAGTAAATCTTGGAAACTTAGCAGGTTGGGAGATAACAGGTTTTGGTCAAAAAGTATGAAAAGCCCTCTTTTTGGTAGAGTTGTGGTGCTTCAGCACTAAGGCAGAATGTTCTGCTGGTTACAGGGTGAGCCCAGAGGCTTCACCCTCGAGGAGGGTCCGGCCTGACTAGAAAAGACCAGAGGACAGTTCTACAAATGCAAAAGCAAGGGTTTTCCTGAGTCTCCCATCGCCTTTGCCTCGTCTGCATCCATGTGTCTGATTACAGCTTGGGTTTTCTCTTGCAGCTGCAGTACAAGGCCGACCTGGCGTGGATGAAAGGAGTTGGGTGGCTGACAGAGGGGAGCCTCAATTTGGAACAGGCCAAGAAGGCGGGACAACTGGTCAGCGAGGTAACCTGAGCTCAGGCCCTGGCTCCCAGTAGTTCTCAGCCCACGACACCAAGAGCCATCTTTTCCTCTGATGCTCCCTCCCCAGCCCCCATACTTGTTCTGAGCGTGACTCAGAGAAGTACCTCTTCGTTTTGCACCTACAGGGCACCCTGGTTAATCTTCCACGCACCCTTCCACATCCCAGGGAGGCATTTGTGGGAAGGCTTACCAATTTACATAGAGTATCGGTGGCAACCAAAGAATAATCCAGAAGGGTTGTAATACCCAGTCGATTAGCATGTGGGAAAATGTGTTTGTCACGTGAGACATGTGTGCTTCCTCCTGAATCAGAGAGTCTGATGTCTGGGGGTCAGCATTCTCATGATGCCTGTGCCTTCAGCTCCCTGCAGACTCTGGGCGACAAGCCTTCCGATCCTCTTTCTCTTGGGTAAAACAGAGAGTGTTAGAGAGTCCCTGGGGCTCTACGCCTGGGCTTCTCATTCCACCATGCAGAACTGGCAACAAGCAGAGCAAGACTTTTGAAGGGCATTTCAGTTGGAAATGTGACTATTTCAGGAACTCTGGGATCTTCAAAGGGAATTCTTGTTTTAGGACCAGGAAGGCTGAGTCGGCATATCTTTTGCAAATGGTAATAATAGAGATAACAATAGCTGACGTTTGTGGACTGAACAGTCATGCAGTCATTGCCGTCATTGATTGACCATTTTGAGTGCGCTGCATACATATTGCTCGTCCGTTGCTCACAGCAGCCCTGTGTGAGTAGACACTATTACTCCCCGATTAATATCCTCATTGTAATGAGGAAAGAGGCACGTAGAGTCCCATTTTGAGTAAGTAGCAGAGCTGGGCTCTGTCCCAGTGTGTTGGGCCCGATGCCCCAGCTCCTGACCATTAGGTGGTATTGTATCCCCGAAGCAACGATTCTTGTTTTTCCAGTGCTCATCCTTCTTTCAGACACAGGCACACATAAGGTCAGGATATAGAAGTTAAGAAGGTAGACAAATGAGAATAACGCGTTAGGGTTCCTATGACTCAGTTCTTTCAGGCCTGCTAAAGTCCAGGTGGAGAAACCCAAGCCCCATTTGTCTTGGATAAAGGTGCGGTGAGGAGACCCAGCCAGCTGACCTCCAGCCTTAGGAATTTCTAACTCTGTCTCACTTCCTCAGCCTCCTCATTATTAAGCTCCTCAAGGGCCGGGAAAACAGTACTCTCATTGCCTGTTTTATGTTTCTGGGGTGCCCTGTATGAGATGGATTCTTGGCTCCTCAGTTCTTATGATTTGACCAATATGGAGCCTGGAATAATCAGTAATTTCCAACCACGGAAGGGGAATGCGACTTCTTTCAATTGTGTGGTGCAGGAGTTTTCCCATTTAACACACTGGCATGAGAGAGGAAAATGACAAGTCTCTTTGGAATATTTTCTATGGAATTTTTTTTTTCCTAAAGGGAGGAAAATTGGAGTCTCCAATATTCCAAACCATGTTTGGGATTCAGGGGGTGCCCGTGACCCTCTTGCTGACATGACAACACTGGGGCGGGGCTCATCTCTGCTCTCCTCCCCACATGAACCCTTCGCTTCAGTAAAGCCATGCTTGGCAGCCACCTTTCCTGTCCACTTTGGTACCTCTGGTGGGAAAGCCAGAGGAACTAAGCTCCGGGAAGGACGAGAAGTCCCTGTGGGCAGACAGAATTAGCACATTTGAAATCTTGCCAGTTACTTTGTGGGTTCAGGCGGGGACACTGGGAGGACAAGACCTCAGTGATCTGGAACACGAAGAGACTGGGAGGGTGAATGCCACCTGACCGCCAGCCTCCCATCAGTGGCTCTGGGCATCCCCTTTCCCTATAGCATAGGTGATCCTTGGATAACCACGATGGCACCATGCCCAACGGTGATGGCTGACATGAACACTTGCTGCGTCCAAGGGCTCCACTCATGGAAAGCATAGCATTGAGGCCTCTGCCCCACCCCAGAGTGAGACAGCTTCTATTTTTTGTACCACTGTAGCAAGAGCGGCTTGGGTGATTAAGAGAGGTGACCAAGGTCATGGAGCTGGAAAGGGGCAGAGGCGAGATTTGGCCTCGGTCTTCCTGGTTGTAAAGCCCAAGTTCCCTCCGCCTCACTTTTCCTGTGCCAGAGCTTGGTTTATAAAATGGGTGCATCCTGGGGCCTAAGGTGAAATATAGGGTTTCCTGAGGGAGAGATTCAAGTCCTCATTCATGAGTAGCAACTAAAAGAGGCTCACCAGAGCAGGCCATCTCAGGGCTGTGTGGTCCCGACCGAGCCGCAGGACCAGCTGTAACAGTCCCCCCACCCCCACCCCGAGAAGATGCCTGGGTCCCTGAAAGTGTGCGTGTGGATGTAAGCACGGGTGTTGTGGTGGGGACAGCCAAATCCTAATGCTACACGGTCCCTTTTCTTTGGAAACAGAAAAACTACAGGCAGAGGGTGGATGAGCTGAAGTTCACCAGCGTGACCGACGGCTCCCAGATGGAGCACGCCAAGAAGAGCCAGGGGCTGCAGAGTGGGGTGAGTCCTGAGCTGCCCTTTCGCCACCGTGCTGCTGTGTCGTGGGCTGGGCATCTCTGAGACGACAGCGGGTGCTGCCCAGGCACGATCCGGAAGCCGGAGAGCCTTTCCTGTTGACAGACTGTCTCCAGGCACTGGACCTCAGCCCTCCCTGCTTTCCCGCGCTCCCCTTCTCTGCTGGTTGTGAGGACAGGTGCCAATGACGTCGTTCATTTCAGCTGTCAGTATTTCCCAGTCCCTTCTTTCTTCCTCCTCCTTCTGTCTCTCATCAAAGACTCTGTAATTCTGCAGCCAGTAGAGAATTCCCTTTGAGGAGGGTGACGCGAGCTCCAGCATGGGTGGCGTGATAGAGAAACAGCACGTACGCTATTTACTCATCAGTGTTCGGCACTTCCTGTGTACGTGCACTGAGCACGTGTCGGAGCGGCTGCAGGGTGGCCAGGACCTTCCTAGGCTTCCTTCCTAAAGGTCCAGGTACCCTTGCTGGAAAAGATGCTGCCAATGGAGCTCAGGGTCAGCAGAAAGCCACCGTTTGGAAACTGAAGTTGGGGGGGTGGGAGGGAAGGGGAGAGAGAAGGAACAGAGGGCTAAGTTTTTCATGGAGTAGATGTTCACTTCTGCTGTCTTTTCGGTCACTGCTCGCTTTCCAGGTGTCAGTACCTGTGAATGCGTCGGGATTGATGATGGAAGGTGCAGGAGGCAGAGAATGCTTCTTATTTTTCTCATTTGGGGAGCCTGGGCTCATCTGACCCCTCCAGTGGGTTAGTTTCTGTGGCCGTGAACAGCATAGACGGGAATAGCTTGGGAAGGTCAATGCCTTCTCAAGGGTGAAGTGTGAAGGCAGGAACCCTGGCAGTGTTCTCAGGTTGGTCCCCTGACCACATTCTTCTTGCAGCTCCTCACAGCCTCACCATCTACCTTCACCCCTCCTGCCTTAAGCCTCGTTTGCGGTTTTCTGCTGGCCAGCGTCTGGTCTGGGCGGGTTTTGTAATGGACCCCCCTGTGCAGGTCACACAAATGCCAAGCAGATATGAAGACCCACCGGCGATGCCATGCACCCACCCTGCCCTGCCACCTGCTCCTGACCCGGTGCTCTCTCCTGACAGGTGGCCTACAGGGCAGGAAACGAGCAGTCTGTCCATCAGTACAGCATCAGCAAAGACGAGCCTCTCTTCCTACAGGCCCGAGTCAATGCGGCCAATCTCAGTGAGGTACGGCCGGAAGGAGGGGGTGGCCATAGGCTCTGCTCTCCCGCGTAGGCACCTGGCCACCGTGCTGTGTCACCTGGGGTTCCGCACATCTGATCGTTATAAACAGCTCATTCCCCGGACCTCATTCCTGGCCAGTGTTTTAGGGGGAGGGAAGGACCACTTTCCATAGGAATGAGCTGGAGGGAGACTTGAGCTGCTGACTGTATAACGGGGTAGGAGGCAGTGGTTTTTCCAGGGTCGCAGTTTGAACAGCAGTAGAGTGTTAGTAGAGTGTTGGTAGAAGGAAGTCGAACTTGAAGGCATTGGCTCCAGACTGCTTGCGTTTGTTTGATCCTTGGTCTACCACTTACTAGGGGTGTGACCCTGGGCTAGTTCTTTGCACTCAGTTGTCCCATTGGTAAAGTAAGGGTAACACTAGTTCCTGTCTCATTGGGTTGTCACGAGGCTTCAAAGAGCTAATATACAGAAAGCCCTGGGAGGAGTGTGCACGAGGTAGCCATTACTCGCTGACACAAAAGCATGCATGGCCCCCAACTCTCTCCTCCCTGTCTCTTAGCAGGGGCCTTCCTCAGCACTCCCACTCAGCTTCCAGGCCTTTGGAGTCCTGGTCTGAGTCCTAGGTAGAGGGGAAAATTAGAAGGAGCAACAGGGACTAAATTGATTCACACACATAGAGAGGAAGTCTTCAGAAGAAAGAACTTGAAATCTGCAGGTGGAGGCAGGAGAGGACATGGTAGGAGGAGGGACAAGCCCCAGGTGGACTAGAGGCTGGGGGCAGGGAGATGAAGATGCGCAGCTGTGACACCCGCTGGGCTGAGCGGGGTGTGTGCGCAGGGGTGGGAAACCTTTCAGAAATGTCGCTGGGCAGTTTGCAATGTTACTCCCCCTCGGGCATGTCTCTGAGACCTCCATGAAGACTCCTAGTATTTTTCAAGGCCAATGGAGTTCAAATTCAGCTTCTTTTGACCGAAGCCCTGAGTGTTAGAGGCCTTGAGGCAGGAACAAGGAGGTCTGGTTGTATTCAGGTTACTAGGTTTTTGTGGAAGGACGCAATCCGTGTTTGCCTCCTGGACGGAGCGTTACGGGGCCTAGGGAAAGCTCCCCACAGAAGGATGATCTCTTTTCTCCTCCATCTCCTCAGAAACTGTATAAGAGCAGCTGGGAAAACCAGAAGGCGAAAGGGTTTGAGCTGCGTCTTGACTCCTTGGCCTTCCTGGCAGCCAAAGCCAACAGGGACCTGGCCAGCGAGGTGAGTAGGTGCTCAACCTGTACAGGGCGCCACGAATCCTGCCGTTTTCCGTCTAGGAGAGTCAGAAAGGGTCTGCACAGGCTCTTAATCTCTCTGAGCCTCAGGGTCCAATCTGCGAAGTGGGGATAAATTGGACTGCTTTGCCATGAGATAATCCTGTAGGAGCCGAGAGCACACTGCTTGCCACACATAGGTTTTCAGTAGCAGTAGCGATGTTAGTAGGTTTTCAGCAGCAGTGTTAGCAGCATGAGTAGTGATCTAAACGGCTATGTGACAGGCAAACTGATGCTCAGAGACATCCCAGGACTATCTAAGGGCCTGTCAACGACCGAGAGTACAGGCCCTGGTGTCAGATGGACCTTCGATGAAATCCTAGCTCCATTCCCCGTTAAACATTGTGACTCTGGGAAGGTTGTTTGACCTTTCAAAATCTTAATTAACTCATGGGTAAATTGGCAGTTGCAAAATACTTACGAGGAAATGAAACGAACTGATGTGTGTTGAGTGTTCCATCGTCCAGTGCTGACTATTGGGAGTCTGATGTGAGATAAGGAGCCTAGGCCAGAATGGAAGGCAAAGTCTGCTAACTTCATCAAGACAGTCTTGCTTCCAAAAGCTATGCATGCACATGAGGATACTTCTCTGTATGAATATTATGTAGAGATCAGCTGACCTAAACACTGGCTTGGGGATGCAGTCGATTTACATTCTGACCTAAGGTCCTTATCTTGTTCCTGGTAAGAGCTCACGAACCAGCACTGGTCTGCGGATGCACTTTGAGGGGCCTGGGTTTACACCATGCCTGGCTCACAGTAAGTGCTCAATAAATGGTGGCAGGTATGGATACTGTCGCTGTTGGTGCAGATGAGAGCCCAGGTCTCCTGATAATGTTATCCTGTTACAGTTTTTAAGGCAGTTCCAGATTTGTTTTTTTCTCCTGATCCTCATTACTAATGGTCTTTTTCCAAGTAAATATGCCCCCTTGTGCTCCCCGTACTCCTAAATGTTTATAGGTACCCCTGGTCTGTAATTTGAGCCCCTTTCTCAAACAGCAGCTGTATTTTGGCTATTCTGTGTCATTTTCATTTCATGACTACTTTTTGTTTATAATGTTTTCACTATTCCCAGAAAGGAAACAACAGGCCACTTAAAAATAAATCCAGAGAAAGTGAGGTTGAAGAATACAGACAAGAGATGGAATGTCACCAGGAACTTGGGAATAGACTGTTGTATAGCTGAGTGTTCAGTTTAGCTCTGAGCTTCCTGGCAGCTGAGGTGAAAAGGGAAATAATGAGTAATATTTTATTTCACTGTTCGATGATAGGAAGTAAACTGTGACACTAATTCTAATAAGATTCTGTTGTATGGCTTTGTTTGGACATTCATACCCTCCGCTTGAAAGTTAACAATGCCTTTAGGAGATGCTAACATACCCCGCTCTCTTCTTCCTGTTTAGGTGAAGTACAAGGAAGATTATGAGAGGTCCAGAGGGAAGCTGATTGGGGCGAAGGATGCCCAGGGGGATTCACAAATGAGCCACTCGCTGCAAATGTCCAAGCTGCAGAGTGAGCTGGAGTACAAGAAGGGGTTTGAGGACACCAGATCCCGGTGCCACGTCTCCCTGGACATGGTCCACCTCGCGCACGCCCGCAGGGCTCAGCATCTAGCCACAGACATAGGCTACAAGACAGCCTCTCATCACTTTACCGCTCTGCCCACAGACATGAGGGTGGAATGGGCCAAGAAGGCGTACGGTTTACAGAGTGATGTAAGCTCCGTGTGTGTGTGTGTGTGAGTGCATGTGTGCGTGTGCGTGCATTGCCCCGACGGTTTCCCCAGCCCCCAAGACGGTAGTTTATCCACTGACATACCTGCTTCGGGATCCCAGGGGGGACGCAGCTCAGCTTTCCTAGTGGTTTAACCTTTAGTGGCGCTCTGCCCGCTTCGGATGCTGTGTCACCACACAGAAGATCACGAAGCGACTTTTTTCTTCTTGGCATTTGCTCTACATCTGTCTTCCCTGTTTCGTTTTACTTGGGGGTTGGGGTGGGGGAGACGTTTTTGTGACATTGGTAACTGTGGCCTGTCCTGGGCGAGCATCTCCCATCCTCCTTCCAACCTTGGCAGGGTCCTTTTCAGAACGGGAGGCGCACACTCACCTGAGAGCCCCCTCCCCTTTCTCCCGGGTGCCCCACCCGGCTCCATCCTCCTCCGTCTTCGTCTTCGGTGGGCTCTGGTGCAGGAAAGTGGGTGCGCTGAGAAGGCAGGTCAGCTGCCTCCCAGCTGTTACACAGAGGGTGGGGAGGGTGGTGTAGACACACCCTTCCTGGTAGAGGGGTTTCTGGGGCTATGGGTAATACTCGAGTTTTAGAGAAAAGTCCATTTAAATGGCCCTCCATTCAAACGCAAAGAAATGAGAAGGAGCCCCTGCCCGGCCCCGAAGTGCATAGGGAGGAATCGGCCCCGTGGGGGGGCTCTGGTGTCTTGTGAAATTCCCGCAAATAGCTCCCCACCTGGGTTCCGTCGTGAGAGTTCTCATTTTCTTCTCCCCTGCGTGTCATTTTAAACAAGAAAACGGGGAAAGCAGACAATGAGGACGCTCCCCTTCCAGAGGTAGACACGAGTCCCTAACGAGGGACAGGGCTGAGCCGGCCCCTCCCGCTGCACCCCCAGGCGCCCGTGGGAGGGGCCTAACACCACCAGCAGCGGGACGCTCCAATTAGAGGGGAGATTAATTGACATTTTGGAGCCCTACCTGTGACTGTGCAGAAATGGGTAAGACAAAAGGGGCATCTAATTTGACTCAGCCAGCACCAAGGCGACATCTGGGAGCCGTTAATAGCCCTTTAAATGTCTGCGCGCCAACAATGGCCTGCCTTTTTTTTTTTTTTTTCTTTCTCCTTTGTCAGAACCAATACAGGGCAGATGTGAAGTGGATGAAAGGCACGGGCTGGGTCGCCACCGGGTCATTAAATGTGGAGCAGGCGAAGAAGGCAGGAGAACTCATTAGCGAGGTGAGATTTCCTGACAGCGTGCAACAGGCCTGGCTGCACTAGGCGTGTGGCATTTCTGTATAAAATTAAAATAATTTCCACTCAAAAGGCAAAGAAAAAGGCAAAGCTACATGAAAGGCCTGGAAACCCAGACTAGGGCTGGTAATTAGAGGGAAACTACATACCAAACACACACCAGTAGGGGCCCATAGAGCCCTGGCAAAAACAAAGTGGGTGACAAATGATATTATGAATAATAATGACAATCAAAAAGAGCTCAATTGCTACCCACCAACTTACCTTTATAATGAAGCAACAAGGGAGTGATGATGAAAAGATACATTTATTGCACCCAGAAAGCTCTTTGTGACTTTATGCACAGTTTCTCTCTCTCTCTCTCTCTCTCTCTCTCTCTCTCTCTCTCTCTCTCTTTCTGCCACAATGTAAACAGTTTTTGAATGTTCACATGGTGCAGGACACGTGACCCGGCTCTTTCCTGTTGAGGGGTCTCGCTTCCACTTAAATCTCACTCCTATGTACCTGCATCCTCCCTCGGACCCTACAGCATGACGGCGTGCTGCAAAGAGCCGTTCTGCTCACGTTTTAGGAGAGTTTCGTTAAACAGATCTTTTCAAGATTCGATCAGGGTTCCTCAATCTCAGACCTGTCGATGTTCTGAAAACTCTTGGTTGTGGGGGCTGTCCTGAGTCATGTGAGGTGTCTGACAGCACCCCTGGCCCCCACCCACTAGATGCCAGTAGCACCCTCTGCCCAGTTGTGACAGCCCAGAATGTCTCCAGATGCCGCTGAAAGGTGGAGAGCCACCAGAGTTGCCTTTGCCTCATGCTCACGCAGAGGCTGCACATCCTCAGACAACCCAAATCCCACCTCTGTTCATGTCTGATTGGGGAGAAACTTGCTTAGAAGGCAAGCGAGAATGTTTTAGTTGCCTTCAGAGTAACCTGGTCTTTCTAGACTTCCCTGGGTGGGGGCGGAGGGGGGGAGATCAAAATGGCCGTCACCACAGGAGATGGTAGCCTTCGTAGTGAACCTCCTGGCACTTTGTTTTGAGAACACTTCCTTTGAACGTGTAGGGGAAACAAAGACACCTAAGTTGGTTTTTCAAACACATCTGCCCAGTGTTGGTATTTTTCCCATGGGAGAATATTCTGGTTAACCTGACATGTCACAGAGCTGGTTCCAAAAGTGGGCTTACTCTGATTGGCCTCACTTTTAGGAAATCTTAGTCAACATTCAAGGCTCAGAAGACCGTGAGAGCTCAGTGGACACTGTACTCTCCTAAGTAGCTCAGTCTGATTGAGGAAGGGCCCTTTTAAAAGGATGATTTTGAGAAACTTGCAGCAGCAAACATCTAGGTGTGAGGACTCATGATCCTACACTCTTACCGGGCCCACTCGTAAAAGGAGGTGAAAAATAAATTATGCGCACAATTTAGACTTCAGAATGATTCCTTCACGCATCTAAGTCTGGCATCCAAGGGATCTTTCTGAAACTGTTTATCCCACAGTGGGCTTAATTTTCTACCTCATTTTGCAGACTTACCCAACAATTGGCTTATCTTCCATGCTTCACACCAGTCCTCAAACTTCAGTAAGCCAAGAAAATCTTTCAGCAACTTCCCCTAATCACCTCACCTCTGTTTGGCGCATTTCCAGTTTCGTGTCAAATTGCCTGACCTCTCAATTTTCAGACAGAATGCCACACACTGCTGGAAAAAACCACAAATGCACACCTGCCTGTCCCTTAAAGCAGGAGCCGGCAAAACTTTTTCTTGTCAAGGACCAGATAGGGAATGTTTTCAGCATTGTGGACCCCACGGTTTCAGTTGCAGCTACTCCCTTCTGCCAGTATCGCATGAACACAACCATAGATGCTGTGTAAGCGAGTGAGCATGGCTATTTTCCAATAAAACTTTATTTACAAAAACAGGTGACACCACAGAGGTGGCTGGATACTGAACCGCATCTTCTTTAAACAACCCAGGATACAAAAATTGAACCTGGGAAATGAGGAAGTGTTTATAAAATAATTCTTTGATTTGAGAAAAGATACACCTCACAATTGCATTAAGAGTGCAACTGTTCTAGTCTCCTGGGAATGTATTTGCATTTTAAAAAAATAGGAATTAATTTAAGCACGACTTTTAGAATCAAAATTGGGTATCTAGGTCTTTGGCCAGCGTTGGAATTCTTTGTGATTCTGTGTTTGTTTGTTTGTTTCCAGTGTCTTTCAAAATGTATGATCGCCCCTTTCAATAATAGCATCCTCCTTCTCGTTATTCTAACATCCTAAAGAATTCTTGCTTATGTTAACTGACCCAGGTTCTAAAGTGACTGGATAGTTACAGTCCCTGACTGCTAAATGCAAGGGTTTTGACTGTGATAATCTCTGCCAAGTCCTTTTGTGGAAGGAAAGCGGCAAGCTTCGATTGATAAATGTGACTTCCCTTCTTGCTTGAGAGGCCCAAACTAAGATATGTAAACAACTGCAACACAGTATTTGAAACCCATAAAGAGAATCCTTTGCTAAGCGTACACCTCACAGTATTTTACCAGGATCACCTAATTTTGCGATGTTTTCTTTGCACCAGGTAGAAATACTTTAATGTTAATTGACATGAGGTTATTCTTAAATTGAAACAAATATTAACCTGAAGGCACCGAGAATATAAAGATGGAAGAAGCCGAATAATAATTATGTTCACAAATTCACTCTAATCTCAAGCAACCTATGATTTTCCCTTTCAAATGGCATGAAAGAGCAGCACAAAATTCACAGCTTTGATCTTTTTCTGCTCAACAGAAGAAGTACCGTCAGCATCCAGATGCTTTGAAGTTTACCAGTATTAAAGACACTCCGGAGATGGTCCAGGCCAGAATTAGTTATACCCAAGCAGTGGATGTAAGTGATAATGTATATACATTATGAACTCTAAGAGTGGGCTCTCCTTTCAACACTGCGATTGAAGCTGAGGGCTCCTGGCCTTGCTCTTTCTGTTGTTCTAAGGATGAAGGAACTCCTTGTCCTTGGCCGAGGCACACCTTAGCGGGGGTGCTTCCGCATTAGGATGCAAATGGGGTGTTATTGGTCTTCAGATGCCAAGTGGGGCTCCGCCACCCCACTGCCCTCACGCTGTCTGGTCCTCCCATTTGCATGCCTTCAAGATTTGTCTGTGGCGGGGGCCTCCCCCCCGCCCCGCTCCTTTTTGTTTTAAAGTGGTGTTTCCAGCACTGGAACGTTGGGGGTGAAAATTCTTGGCAGGCAGTTGGAAGACACAGCCCCTGCTAGGGCTCCTGGGGACCCGAGGGCAGAAATTCTTGCCCTCCGAATTCCCCCCAAAGACTTTGGAAAAGATTTGGGTCTTGCGTGCACGAGACTAAGGGTGAAGTCATGTCCCACGTTCCCTTTGTAACCGAGATCTGGCCTTTTGTCCTCATGGCACGGCGTTCGTTGGAGACCAAAGAACTATGAGGTCTTATAAAAACTCACTTTAGGACACGGGTTAACCCATTTGGCCGATTCTACTGAGAGAAGCCCACGGATCTTTGTGCGGGGAGGACACGCCTTCTAAATATCCTCAAAGCATTCAACTTGCCACGAGGGAAATTTACAACTCTTGGTGGGGACGAGTTTCAAAATGATCTCTCATGCTTCCCCATTAAATATATTATTCTGGTTGTGCCTTTTTCAACAGGCATTCGGAAATGTCCTGAGTGCCTATCAGAATATGTTACGGGATGATTTACAAACTTATGGGTTTAGGAATTTATAATTTCTTGACAAGCAGCCCGTCAGAAGCAAATTAAATTCTGAGAAACACAGATGGTCCAACCAGAACTTTTGTATGAGGAAAAACAACACTGGCTTCCTCCTTACCCTAACCAACTCTAGGGGGCAGTGCTGTGATACGTAGAAACTTGGGCCGCAGCTACTAAGATTGGGGATGGAAAAGCCCGGTGTAGAAACTTTCTCTGGTGGCCGATGCCAACCTCATGTGTCATCACTATGAGGATGTCATAAAGCCCAAATCAGAGTTCTGCGTGAATGGCACCCCAGACCCACCTGGTAGACATTTATTGGCACAAGAATCCTTGAGATGGAGGAAGGGAGCAGGGATTGAAGTAAGTCCAAAAGTCACCTGTGGAAGAGCCTCATGCTTCTGAATTTGATGCCCTCCCACGCTTTGTGGTTAATAACAAAATTACTAGGTGTTAACTAGACCTCATTTTCTGACACCGTTGTCAGCATTTATGCTACAAGTAGAGTGTTAACGCAGAGGCAAGTTTCAGCCTGTCATGTTCTGAGCTGGGATGTGGGACTCGGGAGGGAGTGAAGCCCATGTCGCCGTGCCAGCTTGTGGAATCCAGGTAGAAGCACGGGACCCAAGATCCTGTCTCTACGGGGAGGTGGCAGCTGTCCCTGTCCGCCGGAGTGTCACTTGGCCGATGGCCGCGTGGAGCAGCCTCCTGGGTTTAACGCAAAACCTTTCTTCGTCCACAGAGGTTATACAGGGAACAAGGAGAAAACATAAAACATCATTACACTCCAACGGCCGACCTCCCTGAAGTCCTCCTGGCCAAGCTGAATGCCATGAATATCAGTGAGGTGAGGCTGGCGCATGGGGCAACTGGCTTGAATTCCAGGGGACCCGGGGACCTGGGAAGTGCAGGCAGCCTGTGCTCAGAAGGGCCTGGAGATTAGTTTAATGCTGTGCTGTCACCATCTTGAAATTTGTAATATTTTTGAAAAAGGGGCCCCACGCTTTCATTCGCGCTGAGCCCTGCGGGTCAGGTAAACGGTCCTCCAGAAGAGTCAAGTTCATTTACGAGAATGAGACTAGGAACACTACTGTCTTAGCACAAAGGGCATTTGTACTGAGGGGGTGAAATGCGGGACCATCAGGATAGAGGTGAGGGCATCCAACGGCATGCCAAGGAGAGACCCTTCCCTCCCATAACCTTGATCAGCAACCCCCCCGCCGTTCCCTGTTCTTCGATAGAGACAGTCGTGTTCCCCTTATCTTACGTAAAGATCCATACACACTCAGCCTTCTGCCTCTTTCTTCCACTCAGCTTGCTGCTCAGAGAAATCTGGGTATGTCTGACTCTAAAGAGCCCCCCCAGAAGGCTGTCCCTCTTGTGGGCCGGCAGGAGGCAGGCTCCAGCTCTTTCTTGGTTTTTGCTAAGACACAGTGATTTCTAACTCCAGCTGGGGGCTGGGAGAAAACCCATAACGAAGCGGATGCCCATCTTGGTAATGAGGATCTCAGAACCACCAGGTCACACGAAGGTCTTTATTTGTCCACATCTTCCTGACAGACCCGTTATAAGGAATCCTGGAGCAAACTTCGAGATGGCGGCTATAGACTGAGACTGGATGCCATTCCGTTTCAGGCAGCGAAGGCTTCCGGCGAAATCATAAGTGATGTGAGCGTCCACCTCCATTACTGTGTGTCAATGTTTAATACTAACCAATTTTTACTCCTTTTGCCCCTAACCCCTGCCTTCTTTTGCCTGTGGATACTGTCCTCTGCTTTCCCAACTGACTGTGTTAGGGCAATCTGATAACGACCAGTAAGAAAGAACATACCATACAACAAAAAAAATCCCCTAGCCGGGGTACAAAGCCAAATGCCAGACTGTAACTCTGGACCCCGGGCAGATGAAATGCACCCTCCACCAGGCGCTTTCCTAAAGCAAGTCCGCGTGCGGAGACTGTGAACAATGCACCCACCTTCCTCTGGCGCGGGCCGCCCAAGTGCTAACACGTCCCGCCAGTTCATACCCAGCCCTTTAGTCATTGGGAGTCTTGCATATGAAAGAATAGGCCTTTTGACGACTCCTGCGCGTTTTCTTTTAACTCACCCAGTCACTGTCAAAAGAACAAAACATTTTCGCCCAATACCCACCTCTCCCATTCCGTGTCCCTTGTCCCCGAGCTGTTACTCTCTCCCGCTCTCTTTCCCTTTAGTACAAATACAAAGAGGCATTTGAGAAAATGAAAGGGCAGATGCTTGGCTCCCGGAGCTTGGAAGATGATATCAGCCTTGCACATTCAGTGTATGCGAACTCGCTGCAGAGCGAAGTAAGTAGAAGAAAAAAATGCAGCGGAACTGGGGGGCCCCCACCTAACAATGTCCAGCCAGCATGGGCCGTTTGTCCTTCCGGTTGTGGCTGTTGGCTCTGTCCTAACAAGCTGTGTGCCTTTGTCGGATCCCTTGGCTCCCCTGGGCTTCAGCCTCTTCCTCCATCAGGTGAGAGTTTGAGCTAGAGGACCCCTTAGCTCCCTTGGGCCGTTCTGTGATGTGATGAGGGGCCACAAATGGGGGCCTGTGGGGCTAGGTTTGGATGACAGAGCTGTTTTGTTTGGTCAGCAGAGTGAACTGATTGCAAACCTTTAAAAGTGGAACGTTTTGCATAAAAGTTGTAGACTTTCAGCCAGAAGCTGGCCCTGGATTCCTCAAGGCTGCAGTGGAGGTTGACTCCTGGGAGCTCCATTTAGGAGGGATCTGTGCTCTCTCCTGGTCTGGCAGCCACCTCCTTTGCCCTCACCTCCCGCTTTCCTCACCGATGCTGCATCTGGGCACCTGGAAACCTCTGAGTTTGCAACCCGTGGTTTCCACCCTCTGGATGCTGGCATGAGGCTGTATACACTGTCCCCTTGCACATATGTGTGCTGGCTAAGACCTAACATGTGTCCACTGTGTTACGGAGGACTAAGCACCTTTACACCCAGTGTCTCACTTAACCGTCGAACTATCTTTAGGAACTTCATCTTATCCATCCTGGTTTACAGATAAGAAGGCCTAGACTCTGAGTGCCTCAGTCCCTTGTCTAAGATCAGCTAGAAAGGGGACATGGTGCCAGCCCTCCATCTCATGCTCTTTCCACAGCTTCACATGTTCTCTGCCATTTTCTTCTCTGCCTCAGTTTCCCCATTTCTAACATCCTCCCCCTCCCCTTTCTGGGCTGGGGTGCTGACCGCAGAATGTGGGGTTGGACATGAGTTGTCCTTGGCTTTATGCTAGGGGCCAGAAGAGGATGCTGGATGGGAGCAGGAGGTAAGGGAGGGGTGGAGGAGGTGCCAATTACACATCTGACTCCCAAGAAAGCCCAGAGGGAGCTTCGGAGACCTTCCAGCAGCTTCTCCGAGGACTGCAGTGGAGCTTGTGGTTGGGAATGGGCCTGTCCTCTCCTCCCTCAGCATGCCTGCTGGGCTCTTGGGAATACCCATCCCTCAGAACTGGCTTTCCAAGCATCTACCCACTGCTCTTGGTCTCCCAGATTTGTTTTTTTAATTAAATATTTAAAGTTTATTTATTTTGAGAGAGTGAGAAGGGGAGGAGCAGAGGGAAAGGGAGAGAGAGAGAGAGAGAGAGAGAAATTCCAAGCAGGCTCTGCACTGTCAGCACAGAGCCCAACGCAGGGCTCGAACTCACAAAGAGTGAGATCATGACCCGAGCCAAAATCAAGAGTCAGATGCTCAACCAACTCAGCCACCCAGGCTCTCCTGCCCCCAGACCTCTTAGGATGTCATCTGATGCTTTGAAGGAGCATCTCATCATCTAAGCCCGAGAAGGGAGTCCCGGGTATCTAAACTCTGAACCTGACAGGGTGATGGGGAGAAGCACTGGCAGGCAGGGCACAGGGTAGCCACATACTTTCTTGCCTCTGGAAAATGGGAAGATCTAAAGACCCGAGCAAGGGAACCACTGCTGTGATGTGTGTCTTTGAGCTTCCGTATTTTCCCCTATTGGGGCAGCCATGGGCCTTCACCATCTAAGTCAGTGACATCCAGGAGCTGAGGGTGGTGTTGGGACTCGGAGAAGAATCCTGCTGATTAAGCCAGTCCCTACAAGGCAGGCGCAGCGGCCCTGCTGGAGTGTCTCTGGGGCTCATAGGGGAGGACTGTCTTGTACTTGTGCTCCCTGATGGCCCCCGTGTGAATGGTGGCTTTGAAATAGCTGCTGTTGCTCTGTCTGCCCCTCTAGATAAATTACAAGAAAGGCTTTGAGCTCTCCAAGGGATGCTTCCATCTGCCGTTGGACATGGTGATCCTGGTGCATGCCAGGAAGGCTCAGAGCCTGGCCAGCGACCAGGACTACAGACACCCGCTCCCCCAGCACACTTCCTTGGCCGAAGACCTGAGGCTCAGCTGTGCCAAGAAAGCTCACAAGTTGCAGAGCGAGGTAAGGGGACCTGGCCTCTCGCTCAGGGCTCCGTCCTCTCAGATCTGACCATGAGGCAGTGACCCGCAAGCTCCTGCTGGTGGCGTGGAGGACTCTGGAGGTGACAAATCCTCAACCCAGCTTTTCTTTGGAAATGCTGCCCTGTGTCCCTGCCTGGCACTATTCCACAGACCTGCTGGCAACAGGGGACCTCTGTTGTTCCTAAACATTACGTTTTCACGCGTGATCTCATTTATACCTCAGAATAACCCCGTATCAAGGGTCTTAACCCCATGTTATAAATTACAGTGAGGCTTAGAGGAATTAAATAGGTAGCTTGCCCGAGATCACACAACTATCAGTGAGAAAGGGGGAGCTGACACTTGAACTTAGATGGTGTCTGACCAAGGTGCCCTCAGTTCACATGTTTTGCATGTTCAACATGTGCCAAGGGCATTGCCTCTGGCCTTGGGCTGGACTGGGGTCTCTTCTCAGTGCTTCGTGAGTTCCCAGGCTGCCCGTTTTCTGAGGGAGGCTGTGTTCTGTTAGGAGAGGCTGGGGTCAGAGTGGACCCACTTCAGGCAGAGGAGAGTGTGCAGAGGAGGGCAGGGCACCCAGGCCCCAGCGATCCTTCCCGGGTCCCCCCAACAGTGGTGGAGATCTTCACGGGCTTCTCACGTGCATTTCAAGCTCGGGCCACCTGTCTTCTGAAGCAGGTGGCCTGGGAGTATTGGGGAGCACCGAGGATCACCTCACTCCCAAAGAGATCCTGAGTGTCTCCCCTCCACAGGCGGCAGCATCCTATTTGGAGCTCCCCCTGTTGCCTGCCTTTCTAGGTTTCTTCGCTATGGGGTTTGCAGGTAACGGGCTGGGGTTGGAAAGCAAAACACCGCACAAAACCTGCTTCCCGGTTTGACGGTGCCTGGAAGCCAAGGGACACTCAGATCTGGGTATCTGTCTCTCTTCAAATTTTCCGCCCGTGCACGGTGTTTACTGGCTGACAGAAACTGTCAGCAACCCAAGAGCGGTGGCAAGACCACGGGGCTGTCGCGCTCAGCTCAGGGCCTGCGTGTCACTTGAGCAGAGCCCTTGCCTGCCCTGCCTCTCGCTGTGACAGCACTTGGAAGGCAGCAACGACCAGGGGGGCACCTCAGTGGCTGCAGGGGAGTGAGTTTGGGGACCCTTTAAACTGTCAGCCCAAATCACGCAGGTACACACTCGCCCCTACCCACACAGAGAGGCCTGTGCCAGATGAGTCTGGATTCATTTATTAGTTCTTTCTTAACCCATGATTAATTTATGCCACCCTCTGCTGCTGGGCTTTGTTTTAGAAGCCCTATTAAACATTCGCCCCCAGACAACTGACTTTCTAGCCACAATCCACTCCCGCGTTTATGTTTTGATAGCCCCCATGAAGATAAAAATCCGCCTCCCCTCCCTCTGAAGCTACGGAGACAGGTGACAGCAGAATCCTTTTCTTCTGACCTCCATTTTTGTTTCCCCAACAAACGCTTACTGGGAGGCCCTGTGTGTTTGCTGAGGATGACCTGTCTGGAGAGGCTGGCTTGGCCTTGAGTTCTCATTTACGACGTTATCCTGTCGGGGGTCCTCCGGCTTCTCTTTGCTTCCTTGTTCTGTGAGTTTGGCCTCTCTGATTCCTTGTGTTGTCTCTTCTAGAATTTGTACCGGTCAGACCTGAACTTCATGCGAGGCGTTCCCTGTGTCATTCCCGGCACGTTAGAGATCGAAGGGAGAAAGAAGGCATCTGAACTCATCAGTGAGGTGACCAGGGACCCTGGAGGGCTGAGGGGTATCCGGCTTATTTCCACAGGAGAAATAAGCATTCAGCTCCCTAGTGTTCAGCTTGCTTCTTCCTGCTGAAGCCAGTCAGATGCTGTCAATGGTGACCATTCGCTGCATAACTTCTTGTGGGGTCTTTCTTCTATTACTAGATTCTGCATTTAGACTGGATGCCATTTAAGACAGCTTTGCAAATATCAAGCCAGGTCCTCTATGAACACATACGAATTATTCCCTGACTCGCAAGATCTACTTCCCTAGGGTCCCTTTGAAGAGTGGCCGTATGGTACAATGACAAAAAGGCAGGCTTCGGAGACCAACAGATGGAGACTGAAATCCTAGGCCAGTGCTCATTTGCTGTGTGACCTCCAGCCTGTCACCTGCCCTCTCTGAGTCTCAACTTTTTAATCACTTAAATGGGGCTACTCCTCCCTCTCTCTCTTTTAATTTTTATGAGGATTGGCGCTAATGTTCCAAGCAACTGTGCTTTCCCAGGTGGCTGGGAAGTAGTTGTTAGAAGCTTGGTGATAATTTCATGGAAAAAAATATAGAAGTCTAAAATTCTAAGCACTTTGAGCTTCTGAGGAATCTTACTTACACCTGCAAGGGCTCTGGGACTTCCATGCACGGTAGATGCAAGCACAGGAGGGCATGGTGGAGGGCACTGCAAGTACCAAGTGGGCTCACACACTGATGAGGCGCTTTGAGAAAACGGAGCCGGCCTCACTGTGGGAGTTCAGATGAACTTTGTGCTTTACGTTTCCAGTGAAATCTCAAAGGAGACTGGTTTCTGAACCTGGTGGGGCATCAGAATTGTCTTTGGAGCTTAAAACAAAATACAGAGGACTGGGCCCACTGACAGTTTAATGAATCCTGGTCTCCCGGGGTGGAGCGCAGGCAATCGGCATTTTTTTTTTTTTAAGCTACACAGTTGTTTCTGGGACACTCCCAGAGCCGAGGGGCTCTGGGTCTCCAGCAAACAAAGGTCGGGAGCAAAATGCAAATTTCAATAGTCACGTTCACATTCATGGCAAAGGGCTAGATCTCCTCTCCTCTTCCTGTGGGTAAGCATCTGATTCAGTCCATCCTGTCCTCTACATCTTCCTGCCTCTGAGCTCCGAGGTCATGAGAGCAGGTGTCGGACTGGATTCCGGGGAACAGACTAGCAGCCTTTGCAAAGTGAGCTTTTATAACCAGTGCTTATAAAGCTTGTTCTTCTTCTGGTTTGATGCCTAACCAAGTCGTCGTCTTCCCTCAGAGTAAATACCGGCAGCACCCCCAGTCATTCAAGTACACAGCTGTGACAGACACTCCCAGCCTCCTTCACGCAAAACTCAGCAACCAGATTACCAATGAGGTAAAATCCGAGGGCTTTGGAATGGGCTTTTTAAAAACTGCTAGGTTGTTAAAAATATGTGTGAATATTTGTGGGGTGGGGGCCGGGCCGGGGAAAAGCACGCATGTTTGCGTGGGGGTTTGGAAAGAAAAGAAAGGTCATATATGGAATGTAAATATTTTCCAGAGGGAAGGAAGGCCTGGTTAGAAATCGGGTTTAGTCCCTAGTCCCGCCCCTCAAGGGCAGTCTCGGACCAGCAGGATATCCTGGGGCTTGTTAGAAGCACCGAACCTCGGGCCCCACCCCAGACCCACTGAATCCACAGGGTCCTTTAGCAGAGTCCTCACGTGTTTCCTTTGCACATGAAAGTTTGAGAAGTCCTTGGTCCGTCGTTCATCTGTTCTGTCAAGGAACATATTGGCTAACCGCATGTCCACGGTCATTCTGATGATGATTCTCTGGAGGATGTGTGGTTATTCAGGGGTGCTGATGCAAGGCCGCTTACACAGAATGGTGCAGGTCAGACTTCTGGAATTTCTGCCTCCTCCCTCACTTGCTGTTTGCTCACTTCATTTAAATATCTCTAGCAGAGGGGCGCACAGGAGAAGGAGTCTCATTACATAAAATCAGCGTTCCAGCCCCTTTGGTTCTACTTCTTGGTGGCTCTCTTGCAAGTTTGAAATAGAATCCGAGCTTGGCAGGGAATTAAATTTGGCATCGTCCTGAGTTTTTCAAATTCTCCTCCTGACTCTTTTAGAAGCCAGTCGAGATTTGGCTATTTATACAATCAGATTCCACTCTCACCCAAGTCAAAAAGTAAGAGACAGCAGCGTGGGGATAAGAATGTCCCCAAGAGCTTGGGTAGCGACTGTTCTCAATTTTAAATTCCCATCGAGCCTTTCCTGCCTGCTGTGTGAGTCGGATGCTGTGGGGTTACACCGCCTCGGAGAACTCACCAGTCACAGACCCATTTCTGATCACGAGAATGGGTGTTTTCGTAACTGGCGGAGGCCACGCAGGGCGGCACTGGCCTGAGTTCACTCGTGGAAGGAGCCAGGGCTTTAGGAAGGGATGTAGAACAGAGTTTGGGAGCCTCCCTTCCACCAACCAGGGCTTCTCCAAATTTTCCTGGATCTTGGTATAAATACACGTCTTTACACTATATCCTCAAGGGAAAAGTCTACAGTGAAAGAGCTTTGATAGTGTTCCTAAATGTGGTTTTCTTTCCTCAGCCTATTATTCCTTCCAGTAGAAGGAAGAAACATTACCTTTTCCTTTACCCAACATAGGGTCTCAGTGGGGCTTCTGTAACAAAAGGCAGATTAACAAAAGACAAGCAAACTAGTTTATTTAATTCAAGTTTTACATGGTACGGGAGCCTTCGTACGGAAATGAAGACCAGAAGAAATGCTTAGATCCGAACGTTTCTGTACTCGGTTTGATGAAAAATAGAGTCACGGGGAAATGTGATGGGCTAAGAACGGGGGCACACTTAGCACGGTCTGTTCCCTCAGATTCCCCTCCGCAGCCCTCCGTCTTCGGAGATAAGGACGCTCCTCTCCTCTGGGTGTGGGGAGGGTATCTCTCACAGGAGGGTCTTATGATCTGCTTCAGAAGAGGAGAGAAGAAAGAATTCTAGCACCTTCTGTTTCCCAGATCCCTTCAGCTTAAAGCATTCAGTATGCCAAGGTGCCATATTTTGGGGTGACCTGTCCTGAACCCCGTCAAAAGCAACTTGCAATGTCTTACGTATTCCTTTTATATCACTCAACTTGACTCATGAAAGAACTGACTTTATTGAAAGAAAGATCTTCCCCAGGGCCGCAGGTGTATCCGTGACACAGCTAGTGGCCTTCCGCAAACCTATTTCTGCAGACCTATTTCCCTCTTGCAAACGAGGGACCTCCAGCACTGAGAAACACTCAGCGTTATCTCCTTGCTTGTTCTTCTTTCTTTTTCCGCCCAGCGCCTCTATAAAGCAGCTGGGGACGAGGCGAGGCACCGGTACACAATGACCCTGGGTCTGCCCGAGTTCGTCCGAGCCAAAGCGAATGCGGCCAATCTGAGTGACGTAAGCCTTTCTTGTTGCTGTGGTGCAGACATGCTCCAAAGCCACATCTGCCGGTGGCTGTGATGGGATCTAATGGTGACCCTTCTGGTGTTCCCGGAAACTTACATTTTTCCACAAGTGTGTTGCATCCATATGTGTCAGAGCACACGACTGCGTGTGTGCTGATGAGATTCTCTTTGCAAAAGAGAGAGCTTTTGCTGGTCAGAAATCGATTCTGGAACACTGTGGAACAAATAAAAGGGGTAGCCTTTGTTCATTGATTTGTGTAATTTTTTTTTTTTAAAGAAGATCTACATGTGTTCCTACTGTAGGCAAAATACAAGGAGTCTTGGCGTAATCTCCATGCTCAAGGCTACAAGCTGACAATAGAGGCTCTTCCCTTCCAGGCTGCTCGCGTCTCTGGAGATATAGCCAGTGATGTGAGTTGAATGATATGACCTTCCATCTTGCCTAATTTCTGTTAACTTCATGTAAAACAATGTCTACGGCTGATTTTCCTGAATTAAAGCAAATCTATCACCATGTGAGACAGGATGTCACCTGCAGAATATATTAGTTAGGAATGAGCTTCTTTGACGGAGGGAGGGAAAGCAAGGCTCTATTAATCAGAAGCTAAACTCAGGCAAAGGTCTCCAGCAGAAAAGCAATCAGGATTTCTTTCGAATTGCAGTGTCTAGCCAGCGGTCCCCCCTGTAACACGTGAGCTGCCTGCTTTCTAACTGCACCTAGATTTCGAAAGAGAACTCGCGATAGAAATTGTAATACAGCCCAAACACATCTCCCTCTTGGCTCTCTGTAGTTTCACATGCTGGCGTTAGGTTTTGCCGGCTGTGTCTCCGCCACTCTGCTGATAACGTCCATAGCTTTGGGACATGAAGGTGACTTTCTCTTTCCCACAAACAAATCACAGAAAATGTGGACTTCAAATAAATGGATTCTGTCTTTTGGGTTTAATGTTTTGCCAAGTACGAACAGTTAAAGCACAAGTTTCTCTTTTACCTTTTTTGATAAATTCCTTTTGGCCATAGGACACGCGTAAGGGGACTGGGGCCCTTCCTTTGGTCCTGGGGATCTGGTGTTAATTAGATGGGAAGGCTGGAGCGATGTTTTAATTGTTCATCCCTCAGGGAGGAGGCATGCTCCCAGGCCAACCTCACTGTGGTTTCTCTTATAATCATCACCTCCTAGCGTAAGAGTGGGTGAGTTTTCTAGGGTCTGCAGTGAGAACGTGCAGGGGAAAGTTAGGCAGGCTGAATGCTGGCCCCTGACTGTGGTCTCCCCTTCCAGTTTCTCTACAGACATGACTTCGTGAAGGAGCGAGGTAGGCTGATCGGGGCCCGGAGTGTGAGTGACGACCCCAGACTCCTGCACTGCTCGCGGGTGAGCCAGCTGCAGAGTGAGCTGCAGTACAGGAGGGGGGCAGCGAGCAGCCAAACCCAGTGTCACCTGCCCATGGACATGGTGCACCTGGTCCACGCAAGGAAGGCCCAGGCCCTGGCCAGCGATCACGACTACAGGACACGGTACCACGAGTTCACGGCACTGCCTGAGGACCTGAAGATGTCCTGGGCCAAGAGAGCGCACGCCCTGCAGAGTGAGGTAGGGGGCCTTGCGGCCACACGCCAGCCTCTGACCTTCCTCCTCCCGCTGCAGCTAGATGTAAATCTCTGCTGCTTCCTTTGCCTTTTGGACCCCTCTTGCCACAACTAAAACTTGCCGGGTCTATGGTAGGCCGTGTAGGTTGGAATCATTCAATCATTCGATAACTGTTTCTTGAGTACCTACTATGTGCCAGGCACCATTCCAGGCCCCCGGGATACCACAGTCAACAAAAAAGTTAATAAACTACTGCGTTCCCGGGGCTTCCATTATGTGGGAGGGAGATGGACTGTGACAAGTAGGACACATGTTGTGGAGACACACAGAGCAGGGAAGGGGGGTAGGTGTGTGGACCTGTGCGTGTGCAATTTAAAACGGGGCGGGGTCAGGGCACTGAAAAGGCGACATTTGAGCAAAGACCAAAGTTGAGGGAAGGAGAGACCACTCTAGCCAACAGAGTGGCAAATCCAAAGGCCAAGGTCCCAAGCAGGAGGAGCCCCAGCCCGTTTGAGGCCGGCCCAAAGGAGGTGGGCGAGTGAGGGGGACGCGGTCTGGAGTGGGGTCCGAGAGAGAGGAGGGGCCGGTTGGTATGGGTATGCGGGGGAGGGCGGTGTCGTGCCCAGAAAACGGTGATCCAGCCAGAGCTGACGCCGGCTGCCTGCCTGCCTGCCTGACTGTCCCTCTCGCTACGTGCTGCGAGCTGGGGACAGACAGTCATGACTCCTCTTTTACAGATGAGGTCATGTGGGAGATGCCCAGGCAGGCCCAACCCCTGAACCCACCATCGTTCCCACCTTGCTCTCACGGAGGGAGCTCCTTGCAGGGGAGTCATGCTTCCTACACCTGAGGTGTAGACACTGAGACCCAGAAAGGAGAGGGCCTCCCCCGGGCAAGGGCGCCAGCCCATCCCGCGCATGCTGACATCAGTCCTGCCCTCCCTCCAGGCCTCAGTGTCTCCCACTGGGACAGGGTAACGGTGCTAATGTGGGCGTGGTCAGCACTGTGGCGCACGTGCTGTGTGGCAGGCACTGTGCCACGTGAGACTGTGCATGTTGTCTCTCTCAGCCCTTGGAGCAAGGAGCTCGTTCTGGAGCACAACCCAGGGGGCTGCAGTCACGGGAACCCTCAGCATCAGGATCAGGCTTTCTCAGCTCCAGCACCTTGGATGTTCTGGGCTGGGTGATTCTCCGTTGTGGGGCCCATTGTCTGTGCATTGGGGCATCCCTGGCCTCTACCCACAAGATGCCAGTAGCCCCGCCCTCCCCTGAGAGGATGTCTTGAAATATTGCCCAATGTATGTGGGGGACAAAACTACACCCAGTTGAGAACCCAGTTCTCAGTTTCGGACTGGCCTATATGAACGCTAGCGTGGTGTCCGGCGCATAGAAACGTGCCAGGAAGTGTTAGCTGTGTGGATTGTTCTCTACACCAATACTCTGGATTCTGGTTACCATTAGGGCGACAACTGGTCTTGAGTTTAGGTACATGGCACAGACAGAATATTATAAACACGTAATTGGTGATTAATTCTGATTCCATGATGTCATGATTCAGTGATCGCCTAATTCTTCATCACAATTTGCTGGAATGGCAGTTGTCTACTGCAGGATTCACAGTCAGGCCGAGTGTGGGGCAGGGGGAGGTCATGGGGCCTCACGCAGGACATGTGGTTATGAAGGTGCCAGCCCAGGTCCCACTAGGAAGGCCGTCCACCTGCTAGATGGCTGTGCTGTCATCTCCAAGAATAGCATGTGGCGTGACCATCTTGTCAACGGGCTATTCTGGGGGGAAGAGGAACCTCTGGGGCAGATGCAGAGGCCATCCCGGAGAGCTGAGGGGGGCCGAGCTGGGAGCCCCACGACATTCGTGGGAAGCTCCACTTTGTCCCCTACTGATGGCGTGTCCTTGCGCTGTCCCTTCGCTTTCTAGGCCTCTGTCCCTCCAACAGAGAAACAAAGCGGTTTCACCAGTGACCTCAGGTTCATGGGTAAATGTTTTTAAGATGGTGGCATCAGTATAATGTAAGATTTTTATTTCACATTTATTTATTTATTTTGAGAGGGGGAGGGGCAGAGAAGAGAGAGTGAATTTCAAGCAGACTCCGCGCCATCACCGCAGAGCCCGATGCGGGGCTCAATCTCACAACCCTGAGGTCATGACCTGAGCTGAAATCAAGAGCTGGATGCTTAATTGACTGAGCTACCCAGGTGCCCTCAGATTTTTATTTTACTAAGTGAGGAATAAAAACCTAAACATTACCTCAAGCTATCATTTATATCCCAGGTTTTTTTTTCTGAAAAGAAAGGATATTTTAACACTAAAAAAATTAGGAAAAACAGTCTAAAAAGAAGAGGACTTTCCAAGAAATGGTAGTTGGCATTCTAACACTAACATTTTATGAAATAGGATATGTATTAAAATTTTGAATGCTGAGAAACTATTGCTTAATTTTTTTTTAAATCACCATATGATGCTTCCTGCATTGGTTTTTCAACTTCAAGTTTGTTCATTTAGTGGGGTGTAGATTGCAAGACGCTAGGAACAGAGGACACCTCATAATGTCGAGCTGGTTCTGAGGTTTCAGTTTTCTTGTGGTCATTATTGAAAATCTAATTTCATGTAATGATGTTGTGTAGAAACAGAAACAAAGGCTCCATGTGTGTTGACTCAGTTCAGCTCAGTCTGGGGAGGGAACGGTGGCCCCCAGCCTCCGGCTGCTTCTCCTGCCCTCTCCTACCCAGGCCGGAAAGAAAGCTGTGGGTGGGGCCAGAGGGAGCCAAGAGGTGCTCGCCCCTAGGACGAAGGTCTCAGGCTGCCATTGCTCAAGCCATGCTTGCCTCGGGACATGTATGTGCACACGCTGTGCCCAGGCAGTGCTCTACGGTGAGTGGCCGTGCTCTTGTGCCAGTGCTGCATGGAGTCCTGAAAAGCACCTGTGGGGCTGTCAGGGGGACAGCCCTGACCCCACCTTTTACAGCTGCATGACCTCAGGTAGATTCTGTAAGCTCTGTGAGCCTCAGTTTCCCCATCAGAAGCAACACTAACAATAGCCAAAATGTTTGGAGTGTTTATTCTGGACCAGGCATTTGTTGAAATATTTTGCACAAACTATCTCATTTAGTATTTAGGAACGCACTGGTGTTACTCTCATTTTTACAAATGTGGCAGCTAAGGCACCTGTAATCTTAAATAACTTGCCCAGGGTCACAGGCTGGCAGGGGAATGGCTTGCTCGAGACCCTGCAGTAAGAGGCAGAGCAGGGCTCTTGTGTCGACTCCTAGTTCAGTGCTCTTTGGCTCCCCCAGGTGGCTGGATTAGGACCCCAGGTGCTCGACTCCTAAGGGCTCTTTTAATGACCGCCTGTCATTAAGGGCTCTTCTGAGACTCTGAACAGTCACTCGAACACCAAAATTGTTCTGTGCGTAGGCATAAGAACCCCTCCTTTGGAGGATGCCATGAGCAATGCATGAAATAATGAGTCGAAAGCAAACCACGCCCTGTGCAAGAGAGTGATTGTAAAGATTCCCGTTATGACGAATACACCTCCCCACTGGCCACCTCCTGGGAGCAATTGTTTATGTCGTTGGAAATCGGGGACCCAGTTGCAGCCGGTGCTCCAAAATGGGGGTGCCGGGAAACCCCATGTACGAATCTGAAGGTGGCTTCCAGGCAAGGAAAAATGGCAAGATTGCCATTTGGGGAAGCCAGATGCAGGTGGGCGGCTGAGAAGCTCTCTTATTATCTTAGAATCCTTCTTTAGGACCATCTTTGGGCAGCTGATTCTCCTCAACTCCCCTCTCTCTCCCCCTTTTTCATCGTGAAGTCTGGGGCAGGTGTGTTGTTTTTAGGGTCTGCGTGAATAGTCAAACCTGGGCTGGGAGCTGAAATTTCAATAGACGATCCATTTATAAGAGAGTCTGAGGCGCAGTCAGATCTTTGGGGAACCTGCATCTTGCTTTCTGACTTACCTGCGATTGTACTGTTCAGCTCAACAAAAGGCAAGTTGAAAGAGCGTTCCCCACTTCATCTTGCTTATGAAAGGAGCAAGACCCGGCTGTGAAGAGGCTCTGTAGGATTATTCTCTCTAACTTAGAAATTTATCCAATTTTCTCTGTTCTTTATCAGAGTGGAAGGCCAAAGCTTTGCCGGTGTAGACCGAAAGATCGTGGTATAAAAAGCAATCTTACTGACATGGGGTTTTGAAACCAGCTCCTGAACCTGAGTGATGCCTCCCTTCACCAGTTAGAAAGCAGAGTGGAATTTGCACGGGGGCATTAACCAGCAGACACTAGATCAGAAACAGGCCCTCTTTGAGGCCAACTGTGAGGGACGCTGTGAATCCTGAAATGAAAAGGAACTAAAAAGGCCGAGAGGCTGGTTTCTGGAGTGATATTTTGCGTTACAGCAGGGCTTATATCTAAATTAGAGAAACGCTATCAACTTCGTTTAGATCCAAATTTTAGACTTCCTTAGAGGGTCTTTTTCCACCGTTAAAAAATGCCTAATTTCCATAAAGAGAAGAAGAAAGGCATTCATGTGACTGTCTCATCCTGGGTAATGGTGGGCAGGTCGAGGAATGGTAATAAGATCTAATGTTTTAGGAGACTCCTGATCAGACCCATTGTCCTACAGCATCACTTACTATTTTTGTCCCGGGAATGCTGCTGTAATTCTAATCTTCTGAGTCCTTAAAATGAAGAAAGGGGATACAGCTTGGCCCGTTTTGACACTATGAGCAAGTGCTGATGAACAGTGGCAGAGGGAGGTAAACCTGGGCACAAAAAGATTAAACTGACTTACAAACTATAGGCCGGTTGTATCTAAGCTTGTGCCCTTCTTAGGATCCTGCTGTAATTGTCCCCGCATCCCCCACCCGCCGGGTCCCCCAATCCATCACGAGACAAAAACAGATCCAACACCTAGAGTAGCTTTAGCTCCCGAGGACCCTCAGGCGTTCTCATGAGAACAGAAGTGTTGTTATGACCTGTAGCTATCACAGAGGGAAACTGAGTCACATTTTGGCAAAGCGATTTGCTCCGAGTCATGGCAGGTTTGACCCAGAGCTCAAAGTCCTTTCATTACCTGGAGGTGGGTAAAACTGTCCTGTGTAGGCAGGTGGGCAGTCACCTCACTGCCAGGAGGAAATAAAATAATCCGGGCTATTGCCTGGGCTTGGGTGTAGATCTCCACTCTCTCGTTAAGCGATCGTTTGCGTCCATTACCTTGGCTTCTAACCCTGCCAGTTCGCAGGTGGGGCTTTCTTGTATCTTATGCATGATCCATTGTTTAATTCCTGGCGGAGTGCACAAACTCACGCCGTTTGACTTAATGGCATGCAGAACGCGCTCCGAAGGAAGATGTTGACACGTCACGATGAAGCATTATTACAAATCAAGGATCTTGAAATGCCCCGACAAGCTTAGACACTCTCAGTAAAAGCCACTGATTCTCTTCCTGCAGTTCCGCTACAAGTCAGACCTGATGGGCATGAAGGGGACAGGATGGCTGGCGCTGAGTTCCCCACAGCTAGAGAGTGCAAAGAAGGCTGGAGAACTCATCAGCGAGGTACCCCCAACCTGACCCTGTCATACATGCAACCTAGAGCATTCACTCCCTTCTGAAGAGGGAACCTGCTTGCAGGGTGGAGATCCCAAGAGAGCCCCATGGCCACTGGATGCCCAGCGTTTTTCCTGGCCTTTTGCAACCCAGTGGCAAGACTGAGCAAGATTTCCCTCCCCATGAGTTCACTTGCTGGGGAGTTAAAGACATGTTCCAAAGGGGGCAGTGAGAGACAGATGATGCACTGGAAGATTGTCAGTAGGTACGTTAGGCAGTTAGGAGCAAAGCTGGCCCATTGTTTTCATGGGGGCCCAGAGCGTGCCATCCACCTACTAAGTTTACTCACTGTCCAGTATCTGGGGGTTATCTGATTTCAGAAGGTGCTACACACTGCACAGGGAATGGTTGCCTTAAGCCAACTCCCCACTGGATTGGTGGCCTGGAGACTCTTGCCTTGGGATCCCCTTGGGGGTGGCACTGCCTTCTCCCATTTCTTAGTGACAGACCTCACTGGGACCCTGTTGATGCTGAATTCTCCCCTCTACTGGATTCCTTTATTGTGATGAGCCAGGCTACTGTGCAGCCTTTTTTCCCCCTCTTCGGGAGTGTAAATACTTGTAAAGTGTTCCTTATCACAGAGGCAGTGGGAACCTCTTGTGTACCCCTGTGAGGTTCCCACCAAGAAGAGAAACTTGTTTTCCAATAGTGTCATCGGCACATTTGGTACCAAGTAGGTGGGGTGAAGCTCCAACCTGAAAAATGCATGGGGTTCGACTGTTTTCTGGGAATCTGTGTCTTTTTCTTACAGACTAAATACCGTAAGAAACCAGATAGTATCAAGTTCACCACGGTGGTTGACTCCCCAGACCTGGTTCACGCCAAGAACAGCTACATGCATTGCAATGAGGTGGGTATCTTTCATCACCCATCCTAGGTGCCCCGTAGTGGGTAGTGCTACTCGGTACTCAGTGCTTACGAGGATGGGCTTGGGACAGATGTGAGCGCAGACCTGCTGTCTATGCCTGGGTGATCTAGGGCCACCTAGCAAGGATGGCAATGATAGCACCATTTCCTAAGATTAAGTGAAGTAAATGAGGATTAAATAAATAAACGTATGTGAAGCTTTTAACAGGTATCCAGAACATACTGAGTCCTCAGTAAATGGCCCCTCATTATGGTTTGTTCATAATCATAACAATAATAATACTAAGTATTATTGATGACCTTTTATTAAACATAAGAGATTCGTCTTAATTATTGAAAGATGGTAATGGAATTAAAAGCTGAACATAACCCAGTTAGGGAAACAGAAAAGCCATCTTAAAAGCTTCTTTCTGCTTCTACTCTGTATGGTTTAACCTCATTCCTTCTCTCCTATATTTCTTTTGGAAGAAATTTAGGAAGTTAAATATTTTTTCTCTGAAATCGTCAAGGGATTTGACTTTGCACAGAGTGACAAAGCCGACCCCTCGTCACACGGAGTCCAAGTGTTGTACCGAAACATTCATGTTTGCGAAGTCCAGGTTGAATTTGGAAAAGGACTGGAATACTATAGTTTCCTCTCTCAAAGTAGATGAGACTCAATCCCTTCCTAAAATCGTTTGCAACTCTTAGATCAGTGCTCTAAAAATAGCAACTAAGAGAGAATTCAAGTTTTAAAATTGTGTCTTCCTGGGACCCAGGTAGACTATGAAAACTTAAAATTTCTGGAAACATAGTAAGGCATTTCATGGTAAAAAAGACTTATTAGCTGTTGGGTCTTTTTATTATTATTCATGTCCAACAACAAGGGCATCAAGGTATCTCGTTACAAGTAGAAACCGTGAACAATGCTCAGTTGCAAAGATTCCCGAAATATCCACACACCTTAGTCTGCTGTAAAACACACAGGTGTAGCCAACCAGGATATTGTTGTGGGGCCCATTTGGAGCAGATCTTGATGAATATTTTAAACAGGGTCTATTGAAAACCAGCCAACCCCACCTGCCTCCCAGTGCACGGCCCCTTCGGTCAGCTGGTGGGTTCTGGGTGCTGGCGGGAGGCCCTCCACATGCTGGGCTGGATTCTGCTCCCACGATGGGGGGCACTGGGTGGGAGGGGCAGGAAGGGAATTGGCCTGCTTTCCGCCTGTCATTTCGGCCCTCACAGTTCTGCATTTACCGTGAGCCTGTCTTCCCCACAGCGCCTGTACAGATCGGGTGATGCTGAGTCCCTGCACAGATACACCCTGGTCCCCGACCACCCCGATTTCACCAGAGCCCGCCTCAACGCACAGCACCTGAGTGACGTAAGTGACGCGGCCGTTCACGTGCTGTGTGCCAATTTCTGTAAATGTATCCATACCCGAACTGGATGTTATCTGTTGGGGAAGAAAACCCCCCAGGAAGGAGGACTTGGGACGGGAAGAACACGGGACCGAGAGTTGAGACAGACCACATGTGTGACTCTGAGTCACCTTCCTCGCCGGGCCTCGGTTTCCTCAACTGGAAAATGGGATGGAGCTGGGCAAACCGATGCCTGTGGTGCCTTCCAGGTGGAGAATTCCGGTCCCGGGCATGACTGCGAAGGCCTCAGTCATGTGCTCTCCTGGCCCCGGCAGGTGTCCACACTTGCTGTTTCTTTCCCGGACACATCTCCTGGGCCTTTCAGAGCAGGGTGACTTTGGAGACACCGTGGCACTTTCTCACTGCACAGTTTGGGGAGATGCTGCAATTGTCGTCCATTGGGCGCAAACACAATCTGCTCCTTTGTGCATGAGGCGGTGGCCTCCCACACTTCTGTGTCCCTTAGATGTGTGCCCTTTGCGGGCATGACCGAGATGCTGTTTCCTCAACCCGGGCTTGTTGTTAGCAGGGGTCGGAGGCCCCCAGTTGTAATAGAATAGGCGGCCGCTCGGCCAGCAAAGCTGTGATCCTGGGATAACAGGTAGCCAGGCGGCAGAATCAAAAGACGCTGTCAGATCAGAATAACACAGGCTGAGTGTGTCGGCCTGGGGCAGCGCGGGGCCTCCCAGAGTCCGGCCATTCTTCCCTCCCTGGCCTGGCCATTGTGTCCTGGGGCTCCGCGCAGATCAACAGCTGCTACCGTGCACCCCAGAGGTGGCCGCCTCGCAGGGGTTGGCGAGAGGCGCCTTCTAGTTAGCGTGCGTATTAGTTTGTTGCGTTTGTAAAGCCCTGTGGGATCCCACGCGGTAAATGCGACGGTGCTTTGTAAATATGAGTTATTATGACCATTTGATGCTTTTGAGGGATGCGCGAGCGATAATTTTAGAACGGCAGCTCTGGTGGGCTGACCTCCATCTGGGGAAGCGGACCTCCCCCTCCGCAGAGCTTGGACAAAACAGCCATCACATTCATGCCTTAAGGATGGGGGAAGGCCAGGCCTCCATTTGACAAACTATCGGAGGCCCATCGCCCTGAAAAACTGGGATAAGCCTGCCAGTCCATCTGGGGGCCAGCTCAAGGAGGACGGCCACCCCAGGCTGGTGACAGCGCATCTTCCGGCTCACAAGGGACGCCAGTCTGTAGAGTCCTGGAGCTGAAATTAGCCGCCGGGGCATGCGGATATGGAGAACTCATGAACCTCTTTTGAAAGAGCACTTCTTCGGGGGCGTGTAGAATGCACACAATTGGATCAAGTGCTCTGTGAGGAAGATGTGGAGGGAAAGTGACCTTCCTGGGCAAAGAAAGCCATTGAGATGTGTAAGGCAGCCGAAATAACTAAAAATCAAATGACTCTAATGTGTGAGGCTGAGGACAAAACTGCGCCCACTGTGATAAAGAAGAGAAACGCCCAGGGTTCCAAATCAAAGCGCCTACGGAATGGAAAGGCTCCCAGTGGCAAGGCAGAAACCTCAACAGAATGAAAAAACTCAGGGAGGAAGTGATGACAATCAAGCAAATAGTATACAGGGAGAAGGGGGCAGGAGAAAGGGAGCCGGCACCTTGGGGAGAACCCCAATTTGGGCCACCCTCGCTCGTTGGCCCTTGGCTGCAGAGACTCGGATGCGGGGGCACATTCAACACCACAGTGGGGTGATGCTGGAGTTTGAGGCTGAGTGAAGTTCGGTGTCCTTACCTAGCCCAGATCTGGCATGGATGTCCCTTTTTGGGAAGGCGCCAACCATCCCCTTCCCAGGGGACGCCAAGCGTTTGGAGTCTGTGTGCTGGGCCGCCATGTTAGGGAGCATAACGCTAAAGGTGATCGTGGGTCTTTCGTTATCTGAATGCTTCTCGCCTTCTTCATATCCCTCGGTCACGCCTGCTAAACTCAGTGGTGACCCAGGAAATCGAATCCTTTGGGCCCTGTTTGTGACCCATCCGTCAATTAGGTGATTGCTCCAAGGGTTATTGGCTCTGTATTTCTAGGCCCTTGAACGTAGTAGGTGTTTGGCTCATGGTGGGTGGTGTTGGATGCGGGAGGTGGAGGCGATGATGAAGGTGAAGGTGATGGATGGCAGTGCCAAAAAATGTGGAGCTCTGCCGTGCCTGGCTCAGCCTCTGTGGGCCCCTGTGGTCCTGGGCCCAGGTGTGTGGTGGTGTGAGGCACTTTGCTTTTTATCTGCCATCCCCGCTTTGCTTCATCTCCTCAATCCCCTGTAGAACAGAGCCTCAGGCTTGACCTCTATTTCCAAGTGACAAAAGTAAGGTTCTTAAAGCGCCTCCTGACCTGCTGGGGCTCTTGGAAAGAGTGAGCCACAGACACGGTCTGGGGCCGTCACTTTGTCATCTGCTGCTGCTGCGGCTCGCCCGCTGTCCCCCTTCTCTGTGGCTGAATAAAGGACAGCCTTCCACTGGGGTCTCCAGATGGTTCCTTTCATGGAGCCATTCCCTTATCTTAAAAAAAAAATTATTAGCTACATGAAGGCGTGGGGGGTTTTGATGCTCTATCAGTTATGTGGGTCTACCTGAGGACTGAGAGGGTGTGATTACAGACTCCTGGAGGGTGTGCGAGAACAACTTCAAAAGGGGGAAAAATGAAAGAGGAAGATGTGAAATAACATGGGTCAGGAACTCGGTCAGGTTCTTGGCAACCAATTTAATTCAGGTGAAGGCTCTTGCCTCGGTGCAGGCACACGGGGTGCATGTGGGGTGTGGCACGCTTCACCGTGATAGCGTGACGCGGCTTCGGGAGCTGCCGAGGGGCCCCCAGGAAGTCTTTGGAGCTGACAAACACATGGGTGCCAGGACCTAAGGAAGAGTACGTTCTGCCTATTGGAAGAAGCAGAGCTCTCGAACGTTGAGTTCAGCTGGGGAGGTCCTTGGGATGGGTGAGGGGCCGGGGCTTTGTCCTTGGGCCCCTGCAAGGTCGAAGGTGTGTGTTTAGGAACTGTTCCTGCTCAGAACTAACAACATGCCAGATATGGAATGCTTCCTGCCTGCTCACTCATTTCTTGGTTCTCGTCATCTAGAAAGCCTACAGAAACTCTTGGGAACAGACGCGGGCTGGAGGCTATGACTTCAGGCTGGACGCCATTCCATTCCAGACGGCCCGGGCGTCCAGAGAGATCGCCAGTGACGTAAGACCTTTGAGAGTTTTGACTGGTTTCCCCAGTTCTGTTGAAAAGAAAACCATCAGGAACCCAAAACAAACAAATATTTCAAATGAAATTAAAATTAGGTCTTATTTCCTAGAATCTTAGCTAGAAATTTCAAAGTGGGGAGGGTTGTTTTCCTACTTCCTCTCTTTTAAGAGAGACACTTATTATTTTTTAATTTTTTAAGTTTATTTATTTTGAGAGAGAGACAGCACATGGGAGGGGCAGAGAGAAAGGGAATCTCAAACAGACTGCACTGTCACAGTGCAGATATCAAGAGTCAGTCTCTTAGCTGACTGAGCCACCGAGGTGCCCCAAGACACTTTTTTTTTGAATTTTTTTTTTATGTTTATTTTTGAAAGAGAGAGAGACTAGGGGAGGGGCAGAGAGAGAGGGAGACACAGACTCCAAAAGCAGGCTCCAGGCTCTGAGCTGTCAGCACAGAGCCTGACGCGGGGCTGGAACCCAGTAACTGTGAGATCATGATCTGAACCAAAGTCAGACGCTTAACTGACTGAGCAGGTGCTCTCAAGACGGACACTCTTGACATATGTGTACCTCAAGGTCAGTTAACATGTGATTGATGTGTTGATCCACAATAAAAGGACTTGTGGCTGAAGTGCAGTATGACGGGGTAGAAAGAGCTTGAGCTTTTCACCTAGACTGATCTGAGTTCAAGTTTGGGCTTAGTCGCTTAGGACTCAGCTGCGTGGTGTTGGACAAGTGGCTCACATTCTCTGAACGCAGATTTCTACATCTATGAGCTAGGGATATACTTTTTATCTCCAAGGATTGATGTAGGAGTGAAAACAAAATAGTTTACAGTGTGATACAAATAACAGGCGTTCAGAACACGGCAGCCATCATTATGGAAGAGGAAGGCATCCTTGACTAGATCACCGCGCCTGAACAGCTTGTCTCTGCCCACAACAAGTACAGAGATCAAGGGCAAGCATTTAGAAACCTTTCCAGCAGCCAGCCATGGCGACAACCAACCGTGTGCCCAGTGGACCCATCTTGAGCAGGGCCGGGCGGGGCCGGGTGTCAGCCAGCACACAGGGCACCGCTGCAGGTGCAGTAGCACCACACCTGGGACTTTGACCAATTGGAAACTCAAAAAGCAAAACAAGATGAATGTGGCCCTTCACTCTCGATGGTTTGAGGAGCCCTGGGCTGGGTCCCCGCAACAGGAAAGAATCAAAGGAAAAGTGGCTGCTGACGGGGTGGGCACGTTTCTTTTCCTGTCAGGTTAACTACAGCGGTGACACTACCCAGAGCCATGCTCCGTGGGTGGGAGCCTGTGCCAGAGCCCCTAGCTCGTTGAATCCTGGCAGTGTCCCGTGGGGTGGGGAAACTGAGGCTCAGAGAGACTCAGTCACTGGCCCAAGGCCACAGACCTAGAAGGTAGCAGCGGGCGAGATGGATCCCAGGTGTACCTGAATCCGAAGCTGCACCCTTCCCCCGTCCTTGAACTTCCTGCTGAGAACCCTGTGGGCGGGCGGGGGAGGGGAGGCAGGCACCCACAACCCACCTCTGCTCCTCCCACCTGCAGTTCCGATATAAAGAGGCCTTCCTGCGAGACCGGGGCCTGCAGATTGGGTACCGCAGCGTCCAGGACGACCCAAGGACGAGGCATTTCCTCAGCGTCGGCCGACTCCAGAGTGACAACGAGTACAAGAAGGACTTCGCCAAGAGTCGGTCCCAGTTCCACAGCAGCCCCGACCAGCCCGGCTTCCTCCAGGCCAGGAGGAGCCAGCAGCTGGCCAGCGACGTGTGCTACAGGCAGCCGCTGCCCCAGCCCACCTGCGACCCCCAGCAGCTGGGCCTGAAGCACGCACAGAAGGCCCACCAGCTGCAGAGTGATGTGAGCTGCCCCCACCCGCCCGGCCCAGGACCTTCCTCCTGTGCCTCGGCCTCTCAGCCCTTTCCGCATGTGGGAGGGGCGGGGCGGAGGTAAAACCCAGGACACCTGACCCCCTATGGAGGCTTTGCTGTGGGTCAGGCTCTGTGCCAAATGTAGCTCCCACAGCAACCCATCCCTGCCCTACTTTACAGATGAGGAACCGGAGGCTTAGAGAGGTTAAGTAACTTACTCAAGGCCACACAGCCAATAAGTGCCAGACCTGGGATCTGAACCCCAAGTGGTTTGTTGGGAGGGCTCAAGCTCTTGACGGCTATGCCATACTGTTTCCAAGGGGCCTTAGCAGTTTCCTGACTCAGCCCTTGCACCTTCTCTGGAACGTAGCTGCAGTCCAGAGAAGGGAAATGGCTTCCCTGGGGCCACCGAGCAAGTTGAGGTAGGAGCTCGGACTTGAACCAGTTCTCCCCACTGTCCACCACCACTGTAGCTCCCATTGCTTACGTGGAAAGATGGAGGGCACGGCAACATGGAGGCCCAGCTGGCAGCCCATTGGGCCCTCAGTGCCAGGGAGCTTCTGCTTAAGATGAGTTTGCTCCCCTTGGTCCTGGCTTTACTGACAACCTTGTATTCTCCACTCTGTGGCCAAATCACCCCAAACCCTGCTGACCTGTTCCTCTTGCTTCCCTCCTTCCCCCTAAGGTCAAGTACAAATCAGACCTGAACCTGACCAGAGGTATTGGCTGGACCCCTCCCGGCTCCTACAAAGTGGAGATGGCCCGGCGGGCAGCAGAACTGGCCAAGGCTAGGGGCCTGGGTCTCCGGGGGGCTGACGTGAGTAGCAAGCTCCAGACCCACCCCGGCTTGCACGGCCTTGGGGAAAGGCAAACTCGTTGTTTCTTTTCAAACTTTATTTCTGGCCAGAGGTCAGCTGGCTCTAAAGAAGTGTGAAATGCAGCTCGAGCAAGGCGCCTAATTTCATGGGTCTGAGATGACCAGGCGGATGACACCCGGGTTAAACTTCCTGCAGGGTTTTCTCTGAAGTCACAGCCATTAGTTCTGCGGAGACAAACCCACCGGGGCTACATCAGTCCCGGGCCACGGCAGCCCAGGCTGTGCCGACTGCTTGCTCATTACATTTGCAGAAAGGGTCAGGGACTCGCTGGCTGCAACGGGCTGGGTTTTGAACCTTACTTTGTTCAGAAGAAAGACGCCACGTCTAAATGAGAGATTGGCTTTGCTGCTTTCTCCTTCTTGCCTCCGGGATCCTTTTTTCTTGGGGAGGGTGGGGGAGGGGAAGGGCAGGGGAGGGGGAGCATTTTAAACGCTTGGGGGCATCGTAGGCAGCTCTTCGTGTGGGAGCGGGGCAGGAGCTTCGTTCTGACTCAGGGGGTGTGTTTGATTTCTGCAGGGGGGGCCAGAGGCCGTGGGGCCCGCAGATAATCAGAGGGGGGACGTGAACCCAGACGCCACCGAGATTCTGCACGTCAAAAGGAGGAGGGGTCTGCCGTTGTGAGCAAGCAGCGTCCACCCGGGATTCTTGGGGAAGTGGCTGGGGAGGAAGTGTGTCCACCAGAGACATGGTTCAGTTCCAGCGAGCGGGAAACACGACACGCCAGCCCATCCCCCGAGCCGCCCTTTACTTAAACAGCGACTCTTAGAAAGCTCCGGAGAGTGTTGTAATTTCGTTCCTCCGTGTCATCCTGAAAGCGGGTGGCCGGTTCCGCTGTGCGCCTTGGGTGTCCGGCATGAGGAATAAAGATGTAAAGGTGACTTCCAGTGGCTCTGGTCATTCTTTAATCCCGCATTTGCAAATGTCCGAGGTGAAGGCAGTCTGCGATTTTTCCAGAAGGTACCATTGTTTGAAGGGAAGCAAACAAAATATATGTTGGGTTGATTCTGGCATTTCTTGGTCCAGGATGCGCCAGGCTGGGCGGCCGTTGTCTCTGTGTAGAGCACAGACTCTTGGCTGTATGGCCCCCTGGGGATGCCCAGGGCTGCCCATGAGGTCTTGCCTTGTCTGGCTGCCAGGGACAAGGGGCCCTCAGGTTAAGAAGACACCTCAGAAGCTAGTCTCCCTTTGGATGGTGGCTGTGATCCAATTCAGGAATTTGGTAACTTGGGTGTAGACTCCTGGCTTCTTCCCACATTCCAGGCCCCAGCTCACTATCCCATAGACATAGTAGGTGCCATTCTTCTCACAGGTCAGAGGGCCTCCCGAGTCACCCTAAGGGAAAAGACACACAAGTTCAGCTTTGTGAATCAGAGACACCCCCAACCCCCACCTTCCATGAGGAAATGCCAGGGGCTGAGAGGGTGAGGTCACCTGGTGGGTTTCCCTGGAAGGTGCTGGCAGGGACCCCCCCCCCTCCCCCGTGCCTTATACGACACAAAGCTCTGGAGGGAGAGAAGTGAACACCAACGTATGTCCCGGAGTCCAGGAGGGTTTGGCTGATGTGCCGCAGGGCTGGGGCACAGTGCCTTGGTCACACCCCTACATCCACGCTCTTGCTTATGACTCACAGTCATACAGTGAGTTCTCAGGGGCCCTCAACTTCTCATTCCTGCAGGGGCCTGGGTGGGGGACGGTGCCCTGTTTGGCTAGAGCCTTTCCAGGACCCGCAGGGGCCACACACAGGGTTGGGAGGGCAGGGCTTAGAAATAGCAGGGCCCACATGTTCGGCATAGTCTGCGTGGTTAGATCTTCTGGGTTCCAAACCAGGCTTATGGACTGCTAGCCACCGGGGCCTCAGTTTCTCACATTGTTAAACTGTGGGGAGCAGCAGACCATCCCCCACCCCGCCCTGGCTCTTGCACAGATTACTGTTTGTAAAGTACATAGAACAGTGCCTGGTTCATACCGAGCCCCCAGTTAAATTAGCAGGAGGAGCACGGTGAGAAGACACAGCCCTCAACATGCACCTCTGCGTACATACTGCAACTGATAAGGTTTTCAGTGAACTATCTCTTCAAATCTTAGCCACACCTTCGGATTTTATGCATACGTTATTTCCATATTATAGATTACACACCTGAGGAATTATTTCAGTGTGATGAACTGAATGTGTTCCCCCCAAATTCATATGTTGAAGTCTAATTCCCCAATGTGGTGGTATTAGGGGGCGGGGCCTTTGGGAGGAGATTAGGTGCAGCCCTCACGCATGGGATTAGTGCCCTTACGAAAGGGACCTCTTCGGGGTCCCCTCGTGTCACTGTGTGAGGACCCAACGAGGAATCGGCTCTCGGCGGAACCTGATCGCACCGGCTCCCTGACCTTGGACATCCAGCCCCCAGAATTGGGAGAAATAAATTTGTGTTGTTTAAGCCACCCGTCTATGGTAATTTGTTATAGCGGCCCAGGCTGACTAAACACTTCAGTGATTGACGAAAGTCACAAAGTGAAAGACAGAACCGGGTTTCAAACCTGCGTCTGTTTCCAAAGTCCACAAGCAAAGTCCTGGCAATACCTTCAGGATTGAGTAATCTATTTCTGTAGTCCTCTTCCAGGGGCTTCGGACAATCACACCCACCTGCCCACGACCCTCCTTTGAGTAGGTGCATATCTATGGCCTCTTGGGAAGGGAAGAGGGTCACAGTAGAGCCTCAAACCTTGGAGAGAGTGAGCGTGATTTCCCATTCTGAAGTGGGCTCGAGGCCAGCAGATCGTGCTGGGCCCCTTTGTGAGGGGGGAGTTGAGGTTTGAAGGTGTCCAAGCTGGGGTTCCCAGGACAGTTGTGTGATTCATGAGGATGATAGGCAGAAAATTCTAAATTTGGGTGTGCCTCGGAGTCTAGGAAGGACATCTGTGAGATGTGACCACTACAGAGAGAGAGAGACTATGGGACCTGGGCTCTGACTTGGGGTAAAGGCTTGAGATCACTTTAGCACCAGTAGATAGAGCCACTACCGTCTCTCTCTCCTGCAGCCTCTGGGTCACCACAAACCGCAGTGCCTTGGGGTCCCTGAAAGTTCTAGACCAGGGGGAATGTTGGGCAGGCCCTAGGTTGGCTGTTGCTACAGAAGAGCCACTCAGCCACTTAGTTTACTAGGCCTAAATTCCCACTGCCCATCTCCGTCTCTCTCTCTCTCTCTCTCTCTCTCTCTTTCTCTCCCTTCCTCTCACACACGAATCCTAATGATTAGTTAATATTATCATGAATTCTCTGGGCCTGTCATCTTTCTCCTTCTAGCCACGGGTGTTTTGGATAGTTCTGTATTGAGATTTTCAGATGTGCTGCCCCCTACGGAGGCCAGAAGCACCATTTTCACATTTAAACGCAGTGAAGGAAACCCCTGCTCTGCCCACTCACCACCCAAGTGCTATAGGCCAAGATCATTTCTCTAAGCGTCTGGAAAATGATGATGATGACATCTCCCTCACCAGTGTCACGACGGCCAGTTACTATGCTCAATCATCCTGGATGGATGTGGATTCCGATTTGCCAGAGGACAGGTATGCCCGTCTGTGCCTTAGCTTTATGGTGGGTGGACCTCTGAAACTGCCTCCTGGCCTCGGGCTCTTGGTCTGATCTCTGTGCCCAGTGTACGTCCCCGCCCACATTTCCTTCTCCAAGTGCCATTTGGAGTCTCTGACCTGGCAGGAGTCTTTTCCAGGCTTCTGAAGATTTCCTGCACAAACCATGCTATCATCGATCATGTGGTCATAGAGTCGGCGGGAGTTGCACAGAGTATTGGCAATCAGCTTGACTTTGGCATCCAGGAGCTGGCGGGACCCTTCCCCTGTGGGGCAGAGAAAAGAGGTTGCTACTGTGGGGACCCGGGTGACACCTGTCCCACCAGAAGCTGGCACTGGTAAAAAGAGGGCCACAGTTCTGAACTCAGAAAGGAAGGTTTTTCCAGGAGATGGGCGGAAAAGCCTCATATTTTAAGGATGGGGATCTTTGCCTCCAGCCTTCACCGTGGTTTTCCAGACCCTCATTGCTTTGCTTATCACAATGCAGCAGGATCATTTATTCCCTCTTCTGTCTGCCCAACTAGACCCTCAGATCACAAGCACAGGGATAGTGTCTTAAACCACTTTTTAAAACTTCCTAGCAGAGGGCTGGCACACGGTAGATTCGTAATGAAGGATGAAGTGCCCAGTTGCTCCTCTAGATGACCTCCTACCCAGAGCAGACGTTTCTTTTCCCAAGGATCTTCTGTTCTGCTCAGTCTGCTCTGGTCAGCACAGAGATATCGAAAGGTTTAGGTGCAGGACAATGAAGATCCTTACAAAGAGCAGTCTCTGGCTACCCAGATCTGATTAACCAGAAATCTTCATTCCCAAAAGCCTTCTGACAGAGTTGTGTATTACACTACATTTTCTTCACGAATACCAGTCTATTTAAAGTGTTTCTTGCTTTCCATTATTAAGGACAAGATTTGGAGGGAAGAGAAATCTATTTTGAGTATTTGAGAAAGACTTGAAATACACTTCGGAATTTCATGTTAGAGAATATGATCTTGTTAGTACATGAGGAAATTAATCTTGTGGTTACTTTTTTAGACAAGACCACATCCTAGAGACCAATCAATAGCTTGATTTAAGAAAATGTAGGGGCGCCTGGGTGGCCCAGGCGGTTAAGCGTCCGACTTCGGCTCAGGTCATGATCTCATGGTTCATGGGTTCAAGCCCTGTGTCGCGTTCTGTGCTGACAGCTCAGAGCCTGGAGCCTGTTTCAGATTCTGTGCCTCCCTCTCTCTCTCTACCCCTCCCCCACTTGTTCTCTGTCTCTCTCTGTCTCAAAAATAAATAAACTATTAAAAAAAGAAAAAAAAAAGAAAAGAAAATGTATAGAATGCCTACAATGTGGTGAGCCCTGAGCAGGGCACTATGGGAGAAGCAGATGAATAAGAGTGGACCCTGCCCTTGAGAGCCCGACTTAGTGAATATACCCATAGAATTCTATCAGCTCCTATTATCATGATTCCAAACCTAGGAGGCAAGTGTGGTTATGGAGAAACTAAAACCCAACTGTCCAAGGGACAAAGCCAAGAATCTAACACAAGTCTGTCTGACGCGAAACCCATCTTCTTTATGATCTATCCTCTTTCCAATCTGCCTAGGGAAGGAGGAAGATCTCCATGGATACAGAATCAATGCTTGATGGAAGTCAAGGATCCCATCAGAAGCTAGCAGTGATAAAAATACTGACAAGACTTAACCAGATCTTTAGTGACAAGGCAATCTCTTATTTTTGGTAATACATTTTCAATGGAATACTGATGTCAAGTTCAGAAGGGCAGTTGAGTTTGACCCTTTATTCTCTGGTTGACCGAACTTCCATGAGTCTCAGGAGAATGCATGGCCAGACTCACCTGTTTCTGTTACACCCCAGCCAGAGATGTGGCACTCAGTTCCAGAGGGGAAGACGCTATCGGGCAAACATATGGTCTTCACATATTTGGACTCCAGAGCACAGTGACCATCCACTGGCTTTAGCTTGAGCAGAGCTAGGTAGGGAGAGACAGAGGAAATGAGTGACGAGGTCCTCTCTGCCAAAGGAACACTAGCTTCAACTCGATGGGAAGGTAGACGTGGCAAAGCCCCACTCCCAATGCCCAAGAAACTAACGCCTTCCTCCTCAGTCACTGAGTTCTTTTAACTTTCACCTGGGAAGGAGTAACACTTCAGGATGAGAGTAATATCAAAAAATAATAGTTGAGTTTGAAATCATTTCTAATCCATTTTTTAAAGAATAGGCTTCAAGAGGGGGGGAAAAGATAGTGAGGAAAGAGAGAGAGTGGCAGTTCCCAGGAATGGAGAATGCACCCACTGAACAGCCAGTAGCTTAACATCATTGCCTCCACACCTGAGCACCTCCCAAGTGCCAGATGGACACGGGGACACATGCACATCAAGCCACTTAACACATAGGAAGTTGAGCGTTGTACACCAGTGTACCCATTTTATAGACGAGGAGCTGAGGTTTGGGGAGGTGAAGCCAGCTAGTAAGTGAGACAGCTGGGATTCAAGGTTGAGCTCTTTCCACAACAGTGTTGCTAGTTTCTCTTCCCCTCATTTATCTGTAACACTAATACCCTTAGGGCTCAAAGGCTCTGGAATAAATTCTCTTCCTTACAGATTCTGTGAGGGACCAAAAAGATAAGAACACCTTCTAGAACCAAACCTCAGCTTTCCATAAGTAGTGAAATCCACCCAGGACAAGACCCGTGGGAGATCCACCATAGAAGAGACTTGCCAATATCATTGTGGGGAATCTCATCTTTTTCATTATAGTGGCTGTACTTGAAAATCTTCTCCACCCCGAATCTCTGCTCATGGAATTCTGTCTTCTTCAGGTCCTGGTCCCCTAACACCACTTTCAGATGTTTGGTTTTTATGCTGCAAAGGAAGGTAAGATGGTGAGAGACTGAAGCCAAGCCCTGGCTCTGCTCCTACTGAGCTGTGTGACCTTGGACAAATGGCCTGACCTTCTGCAGCCTTGGCATCCTTATCTGTAACTGTCTTCCTGTTCTTGGAACTCTGCTGTGGGCCCAAATAAGAGAATGTGAGGAACCTGCTTTATTAATGGACCCGTCTACAAATGTAAGCTGCAACGTATATCTCATATTTCCTGGGAGACCTTCCATTGCCCCTAGGATTTGTTAAACAGCAACCAAGTGACTTCTTGAACAACTATTCTTTGTACAGGCTAATGTTTGCATGTTTGAGGAACATCTCCTGGAATCCCAGAAGAAACTGTTTAATTACAGGGTGGATTGAAAGATCTTCAAGGTCGCCACCAGAACCTGGGCTATATGGGACCATGGTTCAGGCCTGACCATGAACTTGGGGAACTCAGGGGAGACAGTGATAATTCAGGCTCCTCAGTAGCCACACATGAGTCATGGCTGAAGACACCAGGAGGTTCATGGTAATGGCATCAGATGGGAGCATGCTATATTTTTCTATTGAGGGCAAGGCTGGACAGGTAAATCTGGGTTCATATCCCATTTACCTATTCACTTTACACATGACTTTAGGCAAGGTGCTAAACCTTCCCAAGACCGAGGGTCCTTGTTTATGAAATGGGAATAATAATCAACTTTTTTTGCTGCACAGATATTTACTAAGCACTTGTTCTATATGAAGACCTATACTCGGCACTGAGTAGATGCCTAATCATCTACTAATCAAAGTAAAAATCCCTGTCTTCCCTCAGTAGATAGTTTTGGATTAACTGTCATAACACATGTAATGCCCATGGTAGTTCTTTTCCATATGATTTTAAGGAGACACTCTTTTGCCCTTAGAGCTAAATTAGACTCTCTGATCCTGCGAGAGTCACCAAGATGCTGCTCAGATGGGAAGGAGAGAACACCCCCAGAGACTCGAGTCACCCAGCCTCTGTTTTCAGCAGGCACCTACTCGGTGCAGTGGGCAGCAGTTAGCACCCAGCAGGGGTGGATCAGTGCTCCCCCACAGAAGTGGCCTTGGGGCATGGAGACGGTCAATGTCAATGTGGTCTGCAGGGATGCCTGCCATGGGTGCTTGCCCGCCGTGCTCTTGAAGCCTCCGTAGATCCTCTTGACCTTCCTCTCTGTCATCTCGGTCTTCCCGCATGAGTCAAACCCTGGAAGCTTGGTCAGAGGCTCTGTGGGGCTTCCCTCTGGGTCAGCAATGTCTGTGGGATGCAACAAAGACAAATCACGCTACTTGCTTTCTCTCCAGGGCCTCAGAAGGAACTTGTCAGAGGTATGGCTCCAAGTTAAGCAGTTTAGCAAGTTCCAGAGCTAAGAGACTGCACTGATGCATACAAGGTGGGCACATAGTAGGTGCGCAATTAATATATGGTGAATACATTGATATAAAACAAGTCTATAGAATTAGCAATGAAGATGGTGCTTCTTATTTTGATATGTATACAAAAAAGTGTGAAAATATATAAATCCATCACTGGGTATGTACTTAACGATTCATAATGTACACATATATTTTGGAGGCTTTTTTGATGTGTAAGAGAAAATATAGAGTGAGGGACATAGGACATTTGCACAAATAACTGTATACAAAGGAGAGAGCAGTAAGTGTTATATGGGTGGGGCCCTTTCCATTCCATGGGGCTTGTGAGGAGGGAGAGATAACACTTCCCTTGGTAGGGTCATGGAGGGCTTCCCAGAGGAAGGGTTAGTTGAGGTGATGTTTAAAGAATGTTGGATATGGACAAGATCAGATAGAGCATGGAATATTCTAGACAGAGCTGACCATGAGAGCAAAGGCACAGAATTGAAACTATCCAGAGAGATAATCCCATTGATCAGGGTGGGAGGGTGAAATGTTCCAGACGTGTGTAGCGAGGTAGTCCAGAGAAGCCTGCCAGGAAGATTGTGAGGCTGGAATTCTGTCCATGTTGCATCCTGAAGGGATATGGAGTCTCCACCAAAGTTTGCTCACCACTGTACACAGAAGACCTGGCACAGTGCCTGACATGTAGCAAGTGATCCGTAAATTTGCAGAGTGCACTGACTGGGAGTCAGGAAATGTGAATTTATAGTTGTATCACTGGCCTCAGTTTACAAAGGTATCCAGGTTTGCTAAGCATCCTGGAAGGATAGCAAAGGATTGGGCATCTGGGTTTCCACTGGGATGGCAATTGGTAAAACCAGGTATGGTGGATGGAGGGGATGGAAGAGATGGGGTGCCAGGAACATCCATCTAGTGAACTGCAATCTCACCATGACTAGGGCTTCTGGATGGCCATGGTCTTACCTAGGGCTGAGCAAGCTGGGATGTCACAGTACTCCCATTTCACCTTTGCATTGTTTACTTTAATGAAACACCAGGGCTTTTGGTCTCCATCTGGGTTTCTAAAATGAAAACACAAAATAACGCAGGGTCAAGTCTTGGTGAGCCCACTGAACCTCATTAAAAGTCCTTTGGGCAAGTGAGTACCAGGTTCCTTGCTCCCTCTGGGACCACATTTCACTCCATTCCTCCAACAGGTTAACAGACTCTGGCATAGAAGTGTTTTGGGCAAAACCTTGATTTTCAGAGGAGAATCCCAATGACCAAGAAATAGTTAACAAGCCCTGTGACAGATCCATGGGACATATCAAATTCTTCATAGGAAAAGAAATGAGATCCCTGTTGAAGATTGTCCTTTGTCAGGAAAGTGAAGTAGCCACAGAAACGTGGTGAGTGTAGGGCTCCTCTGTCCAAACCTCCAAATTGCATGTGTGGGAATTCTTTGAGGAAGGCTGCCATGGACATCGCTTTGAAGATGCCTCCACAAGGGAACAGCTCCAAGTGAGTGATGGTAGGAGGTAACCTGTGCTTTGTGCAAGGGAAGTCCTCTGGCTTAATGGAACCAATTTAAAGCCAGACAAAAAATTCCTGCTCCTTATATGCGGATTACATGTGTCCTTGGCCTTCGTGAGAGCAGTGGAGGCAACAGAAAGGGGAAGAAGAAGCCAACAGAGCAGTCTGGAGGCAGCAGAAAGGGGAAGAAGGTAACTAGTCATCACAAGGGATAGAAATGGCATTATCCTTACTTGGGAAAACCTGAATGTCCTTGTGGCAGAGACTGTCATGCTCAACGGACATTCCCTTTTATTCTCTACATTTCCCCCATGCAGTTATGTACGATTATGTGACTATTTCTGGCCAACAAAATACATGTTGCAGAGATGATGTGTCACTTCTAGGTTGAAGTAGTAAAAACCTCAGGCTTCATTTTTGAGCCTCTCCTTGCCTTTCCTAGACATCTGAGTAACCTTGTGGAGCTAAGAATCTCCTCACCCTTATTCCCCAGCCCACATGACACAGGCAGCCACAGTGAAGAATAAACTCTGAGGTATTCAAGCCACTGGGATTTGGGAGGTATTTGTTATAACAGCACAACCTAGGCTATCCTGAGTAGGAAAATCTTCCTAGAAGGAAAACTGATGAGTTTCAATGTTCCATTTCCAAATTGCTAAGCTGGCCCGGGAATACTAAAGGCAGGGGAAAGGGACAAACAAACCATGATCCTGACAAGCATCCAAGACTGATCATGGGGAAGAAAGTGGACTTTACCTGCAGAAATTGTGCTCCCCAATCCCATGGGTCTCAGCATCATCCATAAACATGTTGTAATTCTCGTGCAAGAGGAGGTGGGAGTTCCAGTAGAGGCATGAGTGTTGATTGACTGTCTTACTCACGTTCCCTCGGTAAGAGTAGCCATCACCAACATAGCAGTCATCAGGACCTTGGAGAGAGCCAGCAGGGGCATGAGAACTGACAGCGATAGGCACGTTGCTCCACGACTTGGCAGGGGTATCAAGTGGGGAAAGGATTGGGCCTGAACACTGATCACCCTGAGAGTCCACCATGAATTCCAGAAAAAAAGTGGCTTGTAGATTCCACATTCAACCCAGCTTAAAAACATGAAATATAGTGGTTGTGGGGAGCTGGAACTTAGTTCTCACACAAGTCCTAGTGGCAACCTGTAGATCGAAGCTCAAGGATGTCCAGGAGCGCTTGATTCACCTGCATTCTATCCCAGTTTATGACTTTATTTATCCAGAGCCAGGCGCACCCTACACCCTTAGGTTGGAAGGCCGAGGCAGTAGTAGAGTTTGGACATCTCGACATGACCCCCGTGACCCAAACAGAAAAGAGTTCCAAGGCCTTCACCGTGGCCCTGAGTTTCTGATGGAGTGGTGGTAGAGACCCATACCTATTTCACAGAATTTCCCCTTGAACTGGTCAGGGCAGGTACAGGTGAACTTGGTTCTCCGCTTATGCCGGGAGCAGATGCCACCATTTTGGCAGGGATTTGGTCTGCACACGGGAACCGCTGTGAACACAGGAAGTGGGGCCAGGAAGGCTCTTCAGAAGGAGTTGCAGCTACATATGAGATGACGAGGAGATACTGATGGCACTCTTCTGGTGCCCATCCTTTCACAAAAGATGGGTTCCCAAAGGAGAAAGACAGACCCACTGACACTCTAGTAAGTGTACACACAAACCTTCAGGACATAAACAAACATGGGTGAGGCAATACAATGGAGGCCATGGCCAAAAAGAGTATATAAGTAGATGCGTCACTCAGTAAGGAATAGGAGGACTGAGCAGGAATCTGGGGCCAGTCTGAGCTGGGTTGAAACTTGGCTCTGCCCTTGATAGCTGTGTGGCCATGAGCAAGTTAGTTAACTTCTCTGAACTTCGGTCCCTTCATCTGTAAAGCTCTGACTTGTGGTATTTTTGGAAGAATGTAAGAAAAAATGTAAATCTCTTGGGACAATGCCTGACTCATAACAGTGACTAAATACAGATTTAATCCCTATGTGGCCCATTCCAGGAATAGACCAGGGCTTACTTCCTGGAGGAAGTGAGTTTCAAGATGATTCTTTTTGGATGGGTTAATTAATTCCCACCGGACTTTTTAGAAATGGTGCATTTTAAACTTTATTTTTTGATGTTTATTTATTTTTGAGAAAGAGAGAGAGAGACAGAGCACGAGCAGAGCAGGGGCAGAGAGAAAGGGAGAGAGAGAATCCCAAGCAGGCTCCAATCCAGGCTCTGAGCTTTCATCACAGATCCCAGTGCAGGTCTCAAATTCAGGGACCACGAGATCATGACCTGAGCCAAAGTCAGATGCTTAACCGGCTGAGCCACCCAGGCAGTCCAGGGATGGTGCATTTTAAAGTCTGTTTGTTTGTTTGTTTGTTTGTTTGTTTAGAAGAGTAGGCAGGGGAAGGGCAGAGGGAGAGGGAGAGAGAGAATCCCAAGCAGGCTCTGCACTGTCAGTACAGGAGCCGGATGCCCAGCTTAATCTCATGAACCAAATTGTGAGATCATGACCGGAGCCGAAATCCAGAGTCGGATGCTTAACTGACTAAGCCACCCAGGTGCCCGGGATGGTGCATTTTAAAAATGTCCTAGGTAAAAGCACATCTTAGATGATACTGAAACATAAAGTGGTATCTGGACTTCCATGCAGTAGGTTGCAGACACCCCAGGCACAGCTAGATGGAGAAAACCTAGCCTAGAAGGCGGCCTCCAGCACTTACCTGTGGAGCAGTCTAGGCCCGTGTAAGGGTGTTTGCAGACACAGCGGTAGTAGGGAGGTCTCTGGGTAATGAGACATTCGCCCCGGCCACACAGTTTGTTTTTGCACTTGTTTTGCACTGTAAGAGATAGAGAAGCATGGAAACATGATTTGGGGACACATCTTACTTACCGGGGGAGGACAACGTTTGGGGGTGCTGGTGAGGGGTGACTGATAGCATGCCCTTGTCTCTTGTCCTGAAACATCCTGGACAAAAGGTTTTTGTGTTTTTGTTTTTGTTTTTAAATAAATCCTTAGATCATGGATGATTGCATCCCAGTTCCTTCCACGGCTCATGTTCTTTATTATTCTATCTTTATTTAAAAAAAAAAAAACCTTGATAATTTTTACACCTTCAACAAAAAAATAGAGTTACAATTTTAATTTCTCCACTTTCGAGTTGATTTTATATTCCGTTTACAATTTTGTCATTCTTTTGGGAAGTTGAGGGATAAACCCAGATACTATGTTTATGCCTGATACCCCAAACCATCCTGAAACATTTATCAAAGAAGTTGTAGTATTGAAAATGGAAGGAAGGAATGAAGAGGGCACAAAGGAAAGAGGACAACCATAAAACCGTAGATAAAGATCCTCATGGTCCCCCTCTTCCCAGTTAGATGGTTGCCAGATGGAAGAGAATCCAGGTTCTCTCTAGGGGTGCAATTAGCCTTTAAGAGTTCTATTCTCAATATGTTATCACATAGCTTCAGGTTATGCCCATAGGAGGTCACTAAAGGCAGAAATAGTTTTTATCAGAGTCTCTGTGAGGATGGTAGGAAGAAAGAATATGGGAATGGGAGCCAGGCCCCAGAGCTTTGATTTCTTCTTTTCTCCTGACTAGCTGTGTGATTATGAGCAAATCCCTTGTATCTCTGGGCTCCCTTCCTCTAGCTGGGTTAAGCCTTATATGCCTTCAGATTCTTCCTGCTGTCTCATTTGAGAGCAGAATTTCTCTGTTGTATTTAGTATAAACACTAAACAACAAAAAGTCCTGAGTTTAGAATACATCTCAGTCAGGGTCCAGCTCTTATCTCCTCTTAGCCTCAGTGTTCTCATCTGTACAGTGGATATCCTAGTCCTATCCAATATGCATGGGTGAGGATTGAATGAGATGCTGCTTGTTACCATGCTGAGGAGTCTATTATAGATGATACAATATGTATGGCTATAATCCTTTCCATGAAATCATTCAGCCCTCCTTTACTCCCTAGACATGGAGAATAAACACCCAGTTGTTCAACTCAGAAGGAAGAGTGAATCCAGTAAAAATGCACTTACCATTCTGACACCTGTGTCCAGAGAAAGGGTCTGGACAGCTGCACGTGAAGGTGTCCCCACTGACAAGGCAGTCCCCATCGTGTTCACAGGGGTTGGACAGGCATGGATCTATGATACGTGGGCAGAAGTCAATGCGCAGTGAACAGCAGGTGAGAAGCCCCCTACTTGGTCATCAGCTTTCAGCCTCCTGTCCTGCATGTGAAATCACCTGCATAGCCAGTGATTGGGGAAAGGGGGAAACACAGGCTGCCCTTTAAAGAGCAAGGAAGACTGCAGTCACACGACCAGAGAGAGGGATTCAGGTTAGTAAGAGGACCGGCGAGAAGGAATCTCATTGAGTTTCTCATTGAGAAACTCCCCTTTTCCACCATCAGTGTTTTTCTCCTCCCCGTCTCGCTGGGAGTGCCACGGGGTCTGCCTCTGATGCTGAAGGCATTTCACAAGCCTGAAGACCTCCCCTACTCCCAGTGCCCAGGGGTGGAGGTCAGGAGTGGGGAAAGAAAACCCACCCCTAATGAAACACAAGCTTTCTGAACATCAGGAAAGAAGACCAAAGGCAAGAGGGTGACAGAAGAATTGGCGGCGAGGAGGAAATGACCCAGTGGCCTTCATCTTTCTTCAACTACTTGTTCAGTTAGATTTTGTCATATTTCATCTGTGCCTTTGGCTTTTCATGGTTGTCTGAATGGATCTTCCCTTGGGGAATTCTTTATCCTTCTGTTCACACACATTGTTCTTTGGTTCAGGAACTAGGATCCCTGGGCCCAGCTCTTGTTTTGATGGTCCCTTCTGATGTTCCCCTGGTGCCCTGTATCTTGGCCCTGCCTTCCAGGCCACTTCGCACAGTTACACAGTTTTTATTCCAGCTGCTGAGTGCTTTCCATGCCTTCTCCTGGCTTAGTCACATGGTTTTGCTTGGGCCCAGCTTCTCATTTTCCCTTCTGTCCCATTGCTTGGGTTAAGAAGCCATAAACACAAAACAACTGTAGAAGCACACGTGTGAGTCCACACACACAGGCACGCACGCAACAACTGTACAAAGCTTTGGAAGAGTATAAAGAGAAAGAAAAACACAGCACAAGTGGAATAGAAATCTCAATGCCAAATTTGTGAATGCTGCAGTCTGGTGCCTAATGCTAATGCCAGCCTCTTCTGCATAATTAGGATCTACCTGTAATCAAAGCTAGGAAGTGATTTTGAGCATGACTTTCACTCACAGTGTTGGGAGACCTGGATGAAGGTGCACTAACTTGCTGTATGACCTTGGCTAAGTTAACTCCACTCCTGGCCTCACTTGCTTCATCTGTTATTTGAAAGTGGGACAGATAGTCTCTAGGAACCTCCCCAGTCTTCCTAGTGTATAATTCTAGCTGGAAAAAAAAAAAAACACCATTCTGAGTCATTTATCTGATACCCATTTTGTGATGCCGGTCAGAGAGGAGGAGAGAGAGATGCTTGCAAATATAGTCACACATCAACCCTCTTCTAAACGTGCTGCCCTTCTCCCAGGAGGGTCCCCTGAACAGCCTTGGTACCTACCGTCCTCTGTGTAGTACCAGTCAGGATTCTCTTGGTAGGCAAGAGTATCACTGCTGTTCTCTTCTTGGTTGTAATACTCGTAGCTACTCTCGTAGTAGTCAGGGGTCCAATCTACAGAAGTGGGAAGAGAAAAAAAAACCCTAATCATTAGACCCAAAGATTTCTAAGTCCTGAAGGAGGATTCATGTGTCTTTCCAGCTCCTTCACTGATGGGATGGACAAAAGGGATTAGGCATTGTGAGTTTTCATTTGGGGTGTGTTAGGACCGAGCAAGGCATGTTGGCATCCGGCAGGGTCCAGAGCCCCTGACTGGAAATGGGGAGAATTCAAGTTCTCGCTTTCCACTGTGACCTTGGACAAGCTACTTGTATTCTTGGTGCCTCAGTTTGCTTATCTGTAAGCAGGAGGAAGATGATTGGGATCTTGAAGGTCTCTGAGGTCCTATAAACGACATGCCCAGGGTCAGGTCCAGGGGCACCTGAGTGCCTTGTTGGGCACTTCTGTGAATAAGCTTTCTTCTTGGGCCTTTCTTAGTCAGTCACCTTCGCTTGTGAAGTCAAAGAAACTGGTCACTTCGCTCTTGCTTCATGGCATCAAACTAGTCCCAAGTGGTACGTATAGAACCATCCTAACAGCTAGTCTTTGTTGAGTCTTTGCTGTGACTAGACCCTGTGCTAAGCATTTTATGTGAGCCATTTCATTTCATCTTCATAATCTAGGAGGTATATTATTATCTCTACTTTCAGTTGAGAACCCTGCGGCCGAAAGAGGTGGTTACCAACCCGAAGTCACAGAGCTAGCTAAATGGCAGGATAGGAACTAAGGCAGTTTATCCTCATATAACCCTTAAACTTCACTAGCTTAGCTGCTTCAGTTGACCTCTCATGCTGCTTCAGATAATTCTCCCTTACCCTTGGGAAAGGGGTCCAACCATTCCCATTGCATACCCAGCCTGCTAATTAGGATCCGCCCAAGGACAACCTTGAGATGATTTATGGATTTTGTCCAGTCAAAGACAGGGTAGTACATGACATTGTCCACAGGTGCAAACCTCACACTGGGCTGGGCCATTGGGAAGAGCAAGTGTGTATAAGGCTGGCCTCAGGCTCTTTGCTGTCTGGGGCCTTGGGCGATGCTGGTAGCTCCTGTGGCTCATGGAGAGAAGTTTGGGATTTGAAGAAAGTTGGTTGACTCTGCTCCCTCCAGCTGGCAGGAATATGGCAAGGCGGCAGGTTGAAGCTATAAGGAAGCTGTCCAGAGATGCATATGATAATGAGGCGGGAGCAAATGCAGATGGGCGACTTGAAAAGGCACTCCCACTTTACCCAAGCCTGATTATCAACCACATTATCTCAGTCTCTCTCAGCCATTCCCTTATAGTCTTTATCTCTTTGGCTTTTGAAAAATCGACTTTTGCACAATGGCTGTTTTATATTTCCCATTAAAATGGAACTATCTTTTTATTTCCTTTTTGAATACGCCAACTCTGGTTCCTTGCCAAAGTTTCACCTCATTTATCACAGATTTATCACAGTGTCAAGTCAAGCCTCCCCTTGCTTGCTCATTATTTCTCCCGAGCTGCTTTTCCCCGCTATGAAAATGCTCCCAGAGGAGGCCACCTTTCCAGGGATGAGGATCGAGGTTGAAGATAAGGCCATTGTCTTCCCAGAGCAAATAAAGTTTCTTTCCATCTAGCATGATAAAGCAGAGAAAGAGAGTGAGAAAGTGAGGGGGAAAAAAACGTTTTTCTGAGTTTGACATGAAAGATTTCAAACTGACATTTGAGAGAGACAATGGACTGGTAATGAGATGATTACATCATTTATTTATTTCTTTTTTCTTTAGAGAATTTGTTTTTGTTTTTCCAAACAGGTGTTTATAGATAAGTGCTGTCAGAGCGCTCCTGTAATTTCTCCCAGCCCTCCGACAGGTTGAAGGTCGGATGGACTAATCTCAGCTACGCCATTAAGAATCATTCTCTTTGCCGATATTTGGAAACAGGAAAGGTTTTTACATAAATGGAATCGTGTGACTTTTCTAGGTGGTGGGGGATGGCTGTAATGTCTGCTTGAGGATTTTTACTGGAATCCCGCTTTGTTAACAAGGTCTGCTCATCCCTCAGTGAAGTTAAAGAGGGGATAAAACACTTCTACTAAGCAAGGCAAAAAGTCCCTGCTACTCCCAGGGCCCAGGGCCCTTGGTTGAGGTGCACAGAAGCAGTAGAGGTTCAGTGGCCCCAGGTCACCAGAAGCCATCCAGTTGGAGTTCTGTGCAAGGAAAGGCACCGAGACCCTTTACATTGGGGGCGGCTGCAACACGCTTTCAGAGCGCTTTATAGAAGCATCAACTGGCAGGGTTTCTCTGCCTCCGAACTTAAAGTTGATGTTGTCTTTTCTATTCTGTTGGTACTTAATCCCGTTGTCTACATAAGAAAAGTTTGCTGTGCCCCTAAGATGGGCCACTGTGATGCCAGGTTCGGGAAGGCTTTGGGAGTAATGGAGAGTGGCCACCACTCACAAGGACTTCAAGAACAGGGTGGGTGGAGGAAGAAAGCCAGCCAAGAAAGGAGATGAAAGAGTAATGGAAAGTCAGGGGAGCTGGATGTGGCCAAGTCAAGGTCAAGTCTTCAAGTTCCACACTGGCATTTTAGCATTGTATGAGCCAATCTGATGGGGAAGAATGGCCCCAAATCTCTACCCTTCCCTGTAGGCATCTTTTGCAGTGTGACTTTGCAGCTCCTCCGACCAAGAGACAGAGTTGATGTCCCTGCCCCTTGGGTCTGGACTGGTCTTGAGACTTGCTTTGACCAACAGCATGTGATAGAAGGACAGTGTGCTAGCTCCAAGCTGGGTCTCAGGAAGTCTTTTGCACTTCCTCTCTCCCTCCCTCTCTCTCTCTCTCTCAGACCCCTGTGACTGCCATGTGAACAGGTCTGGCCTATTCTATGGAGGATCAGAGAACCTGTAGGGCAGCAGGATGCCCAGCAGTTCTGGTCAAGGCCTCAGACCTTTTAGAGCCCGGCCAATCTACTAGCGGACTGCAGACAGGTAAGGAGGCCCAGCCAACATTAGCTGAGCTTGGTCCAGGCCCGAAGAACTGCCCAGCTGAACCCAGTCTGAATTGCCAACCCAAATAATTATGAATAAGAATTAATACATGATTAATGGTTGAAGCTACTAAGTTTAGGGTAGCATATTATGCAGTAATAACAAATAAACACATGGGCCTTGATTGATAACTGAGTTGCTACTGGGATAAGACTTTTGGGTACTACAGCATTCCTCGGTGGCCCAGAAGGCTGTAGTATCTTCAGTTTCATGGCTGGATATCAGATGGCACCTCTCTCTTACGGTTATTATTTAACTTTGTCTATCTGATTGTTTCCCCTAACTAGAGTGTTGGTGTCTTAAAAGCAAGGGCCATGTCTGTTCCTCTTTCTACCCCTCAGTGCCCAACACAGAGCCCTCCAAGCAGTTAATGTTTGTATTTGACAATTGAGTTCTTCCTTCTGTGGTTGGGCCTCCCTTCGTTCTGACTGGCCTGCACACAGCAGGCACCCAGCTCGGCTAGAAAAGTTGGTATCTGTTTGGAACAGAGTAAACAGGGAATGTGGGAGAGAAACTACATGAGATTTGGGTCATAAGTATTTGGTGAAGAAATGCCTGATGAGCCCTTGTAGGAGTCTAGAAGCTTGTCCAAGTGCTTTCCTGCAAAGAGAGGGATCACAGCCGGACACAAAATTTGGTTCCATTGCTAGATTGTTGGAAAACACTCCAGGTTAAAATACAGATTATTGGAGACTTTCTCTAGGCTGTAGAAAAGAAGGCTTTGGGTGAAGATGGGAACACCTGTGAGAAGCATTTTATATGAGGTATAAAAAGAAATCCTTGTGGATTTGCCTATTTATCAGAGTCTGCTTCTAGAATTTATCAGGAAGGATGATGAAAGTATCCTGAGCCAACTCAAACCATCCCAATGATTGGTTACTATCTATTTTCTATGTATTGGACACTATACTAAATAAATGTGGTTGCACATACTCTTATTTAAACCTAGAGGAACCCATGGCATAGGTATTACTATTCCTATTACACAGAAAAGGAAAGAGGAAGAGGTTGTATCCGAGCCCAGGTCTACCTAACTCCAAGTCTGGTTTGCTTTTCTACCCGTCCAGGAGACTCTTGTGGGTTTGTGTTTCATGAAACTCCACGGGTTTTAGCTTCCAGGAAGTAACCCACATTGAGAAATCTTTTTTAGCACATGCTCCAAGTCCCTCGACCGGGATTACTGTGGTCTGTACCCAGGGTCTCTCGGAAAGAGCTCCGAGTTTGTGTGATGGGGGCTCTGCAGCTGCTCTGGTTAAGGAGCTTGCCAGATGTGCGGAACGGAATAAAAATCTCTGGAATGCCTTCCCTGTTGGCGTCATCCATCACCGTGGCACAGACGGTTCCTCCGAGGGCCTCCCCCAAACCCCAGCCCTGTTGGCCTGTATTTGACGCTTCCAATCCAGCTGACAGGGCAAGCCCAGCGGAGACCCTCACTGGCAGGCGGCAGGACAGCTGATGGATGGGCTCAGCTCGCGTTGCTGGGCAAATCCAAGCCAGCTTTGAAGAGGCATTTCCGTGGGCCTGTTGGCTGTCACGGCACCTGCTTTGGGGAGATGAGCAGAGCCTGTGCTGTTTGACGGCCACCTCCTCGGCCACCCATTGGGGACTGTGGCCTGGGCAGCTTCTGCTCCAGCAAAACCCTCGCCATGCACTGTCTCCAGCAAGGCCAACTACAGGAGCAGCTTGCCTGTGGACATGAGCATGGTGTTTCCTTGGCCACACTGCTTTCTAAAGCCAGCTGGGATCTGACAAATTCCATCAAAGCACAACCCCCATGTGAAATTAAATCAGATACCAACAGGGGTGTTATTAAAATCTAACCTGCTCTTTGCAGAGAGGCCCAGCTACTACATCTCACCCTGCTGCATAGCCAGAGGTTGACCGGACACCTCAAGATGGACTTGGGACCCGAGGGACGGCATGCTCCAGGGTCCCGTCATGGACTCACCAAAGTGGCAGAAGCTACTGGCAGAGCTCTGGCAGAGCTCTGACAGAGCCAAGAATTTCAGAATGTTAAATCCAACATTCTCCACTCCCAACTAAAGTGGTTTTTCAGCCCGTGTTTAAACACCGCCAGTGATGAAGAACTTACTACCTCCCAACAGCCCAACAGCACATTCAGCTTTTTGGAAAACTCTGATGGATAGGAAGTTCTTCCTGTTTGCAGACCAAATCTGATCCTATAGCTTCTCATCTATGTCATTAAAGCTAGAAGCCTTATGAACACAGAGAATGAACCTATTCCCTTTTCAGTGATCTATGTTTAGTGGGGCCACTGCTTACAGCTGTTCAAGTTGTTCATGGCACAGTACCAAGGTGTCACAAACTCATGGTCATTGTAGATGTCTTTTTTGCAATTTTATGGTAGATGGGCAGTACAGTGTCTTGAGGTAAACATGTCTCTTAATTCTCACAAAGTTGACCTCATGGACTAGAGTGGACCTCTGCTTTTCATTTACTTGAAGAGAGCGAAGTCTCCTGAGTCTTCCATGCTCCTTGTCCACTGTGTGAGGCCACAGTTTTAGAGCTCCGACATCTAGACCAAAGCAGCCCCTTCAATGGGACCTGAGAGTTGTGTGCTGAAGGCCAGGGAGGGGAAAGTTCTTCCCGCCTCTTAGCTCTGGACCCCTGCTGGACCCCGCATGCAGATACTGGTGTGGCCAGCTGGCGGAGCCCTCTGAGACACAATTCCTCTAAGGAACTAAATTATACATTGTTGAATAGAACACTCTCCTTTGCTTTGAGGAAAGACATGGACCCTCTCAAAACCCACACGCCATGCTCAATTCCGCAAACATTCCCCGAGCATACGGGGTAGACAAAGGTCAGACATCACTTGCCCTGAGCCCAGATAAGTCTGTCTGCCCACCCAGTGCTTTGCTGCTGGGGAGTATTGACTATCACATGGAATTCGACCCAGTTGTCACCATCTTTCCTCCAAACATGCCCTTGACCCGAAGTTTAGATGTGACTAAACTTTGCCATGCCCATGTGCTGTCTGCCTGGCTCTTGTTCCTCTGTGGGTGACCAGCACAGGTCACTACCAGTGGGGGATGCCAGCCTCTGCCCTGATGGCGCTGTGCATGGAGTTTTCTCCCTTGGTTCTCTGAAGGGAGACTTGGGCCCAGAGTCAAGAGACCAAGATTGGATGATGGCAGGAAAGAGCAGCACTGCTCAGTGCGGGCACAGCTGAGGGTACGAGGTAGAGGGGACAGGACAGAGAGAAGGTGACAGAGCGAGTCTGCGAGAGACATAGCCTTCGTGAAAGGGCTTTGGGAAAACAAACCAGGCAGAGGGGCAGTGGTGTGGTGCTGGTGGGAGGCCGCCACAGGAGCGGGTCAGCCTGGGGCGTGCCTGCATGGCACAGCATAGGGGGCTTGACTCCCCACCCATGGGGTGAAGTGAATGAGGGCCCAGGCTGGCCTGCCTGGGGCCAGTAATTGCCCAATGCCACCCTCACTTTGCATGGGCCTTTTCATCTCATCTCAGCCACTAATGGGCTGTGTAACCTCTTGCGTCCCCTCCCTGGGCCACAGTTTCCTCTCCTATAAAATGAAGGGATTTAACCGTATCAGCAATTTTCCCCTTGAGGTCCTGAGACGGGGCATCAGGGGCATCCACGAGCAACTCGAAATTTAGTAACACATTGTGTGTGTGCATGGAGGGACAAACACCCAAGGGTGCATCTTTCTGGGGAAATTCTTGAAGGGATCCACGACACTTTGGAACCATTTGAATGCAAAGGTTGTGCCAACACTTACACACGTGGGTCCCCTTTCCTCCATCCCAGAACAGCCTGTAGCTTGTGGGGAGCCCCTGGGCGATCCACACACTCACCTGGGTCCGGGTCTGTGAGTAAAGACATCAAGGCGAACTGAAAAAAACAAAGACAAAAAAACAACACAGGGCTGAGCAAGGTTGAGTCTGCTGACTGGCTGGGTCCCTCCCTGGGCTCCTGCACGCCCAAGGGACTTCTCCCAGGGTCACAGAGAAAGATCAGGTGTGCTGGGTGCTTTCAGACGGCTGTAGCCGGGATGGGTTACAGGGAGGGGGTGGGGCCTATTTGAAGACACCCCCTTCTTCCTGTGCCAGTTGAGCATCCTCCTTGGCGCAGACTCGGTGCCTGTGCTTACCTGGTCTTACCTAGCTGTGGCACGGCTGCCCAGGTAGTGACAACCATGCCAGTGATAGTGATGTACTGAACAGCTCCTCTCTGCCTGACTGGACGTTGCTGAATTTCATTCCTATAACAGCCCTATGAGGAGGCTTTTATTAGCCCATTAACAGATGAGAAAATTGAGGCTCAGAGGTCCCACAGTTGTGATAAGATTCGGATTCACACTCTAGTCTAGGTGAGTCTTGGATGACAGCTCCTTGGGTGGGGGATGGACAGATATTTAAAACTCTCCAGTGACTTCTCATAGTTCTTCGAATAAAATACAAGCACCTGCCACAACCTATAATCCTCCTTCCATACCCTTCCTTTCCACCGCCCAGGACTAATCTCCAGCCACACCTGGGTTCAAACTGGCACTGGCCAAGGTCCTCCCGCCTCAGGGCCTTTGCACCTGCTTTTACTTCTACGTGGAAGGCTCTCTCCCAGGACCATCACTAGGTCTTAGCTTAAATGTCATTTTCTTAAGGAGGCCTTTCCCAGCTCACCTATTGGTATGACACCCCGCACACACTGCTTTGTCACTATATCCATTTATTTCCTCCATAGTTATTATTGTACAATGTAGTCTTTATTTGTTTAGTTACATTTTATCTATTTCTCACATCGACTGTGTCCTCCAGAAAGGCAAAGATCTCTCGTCTGTTTCATCACTGATGTGTTACCCCATACTGAGAATAGTGCTTGGCACATGACAGTCCTGAAAAAGGTTTTGTTGAATAAATAAACAGTTCCTTTCAGAACGCAGGACTTACCGGAAGAAGAAAGTCTTACTCATTTAATAGCTGGAATATATCCTTTTACTTAATTCAAGGGTGAGCAAACTAAGGCCGTTGGGGCCAAACCCAGAAGTGTGGTTTTACAAATATGATTTTCTTAAGTTTACTTATTTATTTTGAGAGAGACAGAGACAGTGTGAGTGGGGGAGGGGGGAGAGAGAGGGGGAGAGAGAGGATCCCAAGAAGGCTCCGTGCCACCAGCGCAGGGCCCGACACGGGGCTCGATCTCATGAAACCGCGAGATAGTGACCTGAGCCGAAACCGAGAGTGGGACACTTAGGTCCCACACTTAGTCGGTGGGACCGACTGAGCCACCTAGGCACCCCTACAAATAGAATTTTATTGGAATACAGCCATGCCTGTTTTTAAGTATTGTCTTAGACTACTTACTCTACAACAGCAAAGTCGTCGTGATAGAGACCATACAGCTCCAAATATTTCCTATCTGGCCCTTTCCAGGCAGTGTTTGCAGACCTCTGATTTAGAAAGGGAGGGCTCTGTCACCTGGACAGTTCTCCCTTTGGGTCTTGGCCACCCAAACTCTCTGGTCAATGTGATCATTTTCCCGGTACTCACCTCAACCTAGGGAGTGTGGTGTATTTTCTTCCTCTCCCCCCAGCAGAGGTTTTAATTTTCTGTTTGACTGTAGACCTCCTGAACCATTTTGGGAACTAACCAGAGGATTTATTAGAAAGGGCAGGTAAGGGGCGCCTGGGTGGCTCAGCTAGTCAAGCGTCCGCCTCTTGATTTTGGCTGAGATCGTGATCTCACAGTTTGTGGAATCAAGCCCCACATCGGGCTTTGCATTGAGCGTGGAGCCTGATTAGGATTCTCTCTCTCTCTCCCCCTCTGCCCCTCTCCCACTCACGTGCATGTGTGTGCTCTCTCTCTCTCAAAATAAATTAAGTTTAAAAAAAAAAAACAAGAAAAGAAAAGGCAGTTTAAGAAAAAAAAAAGAATGCATCCTAACGTGAAGTACGAAGGGCACAATACCAACAAGTAGAATTTGTGACAAAAATGCTCTCCCAAGTCTACTCATGAGGAACATGACAGACACAGACGGCGGCCATTCAACAGAACAGCTAGCCGAGACCCCGCAAACATGGTGCGTCATGAAAGACAAGATGAGCAGGCTGTTCTTTTCTAAATGAGACTAAAGAGACACCACAACCCGAGGCAACGAGAGATCCTTGATTTAAAAAAAAGAAAGAAAAGCGATAAAGAATATTATTGGGGCAATTGGGAAACTGGAATACAGACTGATATTAGAGACTTGTATTGTATCGCCGGGGAATTTCTTGAGAATGCTAATGGTGTTGTGTGCCTTATTCTTTCCACTTTTCTGTAGATGTGACAACCTGTAACATAAACAGCTAGGGAGGGAAAGTCACGCAGAGAGGAAGAGTGGCCATTTGCTGTCTGGACTGAGCCTGCTCCTGTTTAGTTGCCTCATGGTCGCCTGGCCTGGTTTCTGCAAAGAATGACACCGGGGGGCGTGTCGGGGGTGTCTTGTTTGAGAAGGGGGTTGATAGCGGGGGACCTGACGGAGGAAGGGCAAGTTCAGGTCTGAAGGGTGTTCCTGGGCCTGGGAGCCTGAATGGGGGAGAATCTGAAGTTGGCCTCTCCAGGTTTGAGCACCGGGATGTGCCAAAGGAGGGCCATGAGATGGCCCCGAGTGCAAATGTTACCCCTCTTGCCAACTCTGCGTTGATCCTGTCCCTTGTCCTGCGTCCGCTTCCCTCCACGGAGCTTGTCTGGAGGGTAGGGCCTGCCCCGTTCTCCCCACACTCGCCCAGCCCAGAGGAGAGAGCCACTGAATTCTCCCACTTGAACTGAACAGTGTGGAACGTGCCTGGCCACTGTCAGCCTCGAGAAGTGGGCAGGACAGGAGAGCAGACTTCAAGGAACATACTTCCTCAGGTCCCAGAGTGGAAAAGGCCCTCTGATACCTGGGCCTGGGCGGGAGCCCCAAATCTGAGCTCCAAGCTGGAGCAGGAGGCCGGCCAAGTGCTGCGCTGCCCATGGCCAGCAGGTGGCAGACGTGCCCTTCCCAGGAGCTGAGCCTACGCTCTCAGGGAAACCAAATAAAAACAAAGCTGTACCTTTCTGGGGGTCCGGCCCCCGCCCCCCACCCCGCAGATCCCACTGGCTCTCCTTGAGTCTGAAGCAGGTGTCGCCCAGCTGTGCAGCCTGGGCTGCGTGTCAGGGGGTCCTAGGGACCCAGAGCAGGCCCACTCATTTTGTTTTTTTTTTTTT
>CM053561.1:65816585-65898869 GCA_028646485.1 Cryptoprocta ferox | reverse complement strand
AGGCCCACTCATTTTGTGAACCCCTGCGTCTGTCTGCAGAGATAGGCTACAGTGAAATGTGGAGACCGGCAGCCCAAACACAGGCGGGATATCTGGGAGACCATATGGGAAAGGGCAGGCCAATAGTCAGTTATTTATGCCATGGGTCTGGATCCTGACACTAACCTGGCTGATGGGGGCGGGGGAATGGGTAGGCACAATGTTTCATTCCATTATGGCATTCAGTCTGTCCACCGTGACAGGCAAATGATACAGCTCCTACTCCTGGGACTTGCAGATCCAAGGAGGAAGACCACGAAAGCAAAAGAATAAGAAGGGGGAGGAGGAGGAGACAACCGTGATCTCAGCTGACATGTATCAAGAGCTGACGGTGAGCCAACGACTGTGCTCAGTATTTTACATGCGTTCTGTCTCGTTTACTGCACACAATACCTGATCATTGAAGTACTATAATTATGTCCATTTTAGAGGTGAGCAAACAGGTTCACAGAGATTAAGTTGCCCAAACTAACTCAGCTAGTAAATTGCTGGAGGGATGAGGGAACCGTGGCAGGCAGGCGTACACTGCAATGGAAGAATGGAGGAGAAAGAAACAGAATAGCTACCTAATTCTAAGAGAGGCAGGTTACGAAATCAGACCTCTGTCCTTGGAAAGCTTTAGGAAAGGCTTGTCCATACTAGCCCAGGCCTGGTAGAACAGAGAGGGGGCTCCTAGGCACCAGTGACAGCTGTGGAAGGTACAAAAGTCAGCTCAAGCCTCAGCCAGTGCACTGTGCCTACAAACATCTCCACAGAGCAGGGGGTATGCAAACCACTGCCTGCTTCTTCCACCCCTTCTATTCTTTGTCTCAACAGGGATAAAATAGCAGCTTCTAGTATCTTCTAGTGCCTTCTAGGCTACGGTTTGTTAGTGGGAAAGACAGGGAGGGCAGAGAGAAGGATATTGTCTCTGAGTCGTCCTGATTTACAGTGTAATCTCCTTGGGGGTGAAAAGCATTGATGTCTAATCTGTCTTGTCCTCTCTTTAATCTAGTTTAATCTTTTTCTAGATTTAATCTTTAATCTAGATTATTTCAGCTCAGGTTCTTCCTCTACCTTTCCGAATTCTAAATCTTCTGAAAAACAAAAAGGCAGAGGCCAAAAATCTGAGTTGGCAAATCCCAGGAATTAGGTGATGGAAAATGTTCTCAGAGGGTTGGGAAGCAGGAGAGGGGCGATGTGGCTCCGGACCTGCCTTTTGGGGCCAGAAGCTCGGCTTAGCATGAACCAACAATAGAAAATTGGGACTCTAGGGGCACCTCCGTGGCTCAGCCGATTAAGTGTCCAACTCTTGATTTCGGCTCAGGTCATGATCTCACAGTTTGTGGGACTGAGCCTCATCCTGTGTTGAGCTCTACGCTGACAGTGTGGAGCCTGCTACAGATTCTCTCTCTCTCCCTCTTTCTCTGCTCCCTCCCCCAACTCGCATGCACACAGTCTCTCTCTCAAAATAAATAAATAGACTTAAAAAAAAATCAGGACTCTAATCCCTCCATCCCTTCCTCCTTGGATGTTCTACCATGAGCTAGTGTCGATCAGCATGGAAGAATTGCATTATTCCCAAGGGCAGCTGGGTGGGACTTAACTCTGCCCCTGACCAAGTGAAGCTGTAGTTCCTGGGCTAAAAGGTGGGCCAAAGACAAGAGTACACCGTTCAGCAGGCCAGTCCTCACTGTTGGACAAAGAGCTCAAGGTCAGGGTGAGATGTGGTGGTAACAGAGGACAGAGGTTGTCCGTGTTCCCGTCACCAGCCCAACCATCCCCCTACTGCGGCTCCTGCTGCATACAAACTGTGATGAAATTCACAGTTGTGCAAAGCCACTTAGTCTTTTCCCATAAAAACTGTGATAAAAATACACGTAACTCAATATTTTTAATTTTAACCATTTGTAAGTACCATTCAGTGGCATTAGTTACATTAACATTGTTGAACCATCCCCACTGTCTTTACCCAAAACATTTTCAACATCCCCAGCATAAAGTCTGTAGTCATTAGGTAACTTTTTCCTCCCTACCCCCTCCAGCCAGTACCCAAGTAACCTGCATTCTATTTTCTGTCTCTGAATTTGCCACTTCTAGGTACTTCATAGGTGTGGAATCACAATATTTGTCCTGTGACCGGATTTATTTCCCTAGGCATAATGTTCTCGAGGTTCATCATGTTGTAGCATATATCAAAATTTCATTCTTTTTCAGTCTGAGTAGATTTCCATTGTATATCCATTTTGTTTATCCATTCATCTGTTGAGGGACACTTGGGTTGTTTATATTTTGGGACACTTGGGTTGTTTATATTTTTGGCTATTGTGAATAAGTTGCTATGAACATGGGTGTATAAATATCTGTTCCAGTCCCTGCTATTTTTTTGGGGTTATACCTAGGACTGAAATTTTCTGGGTCTTAGGGTAGTTCTAAGTTTAACTTTCTGAGGAACCACCGTCCTCAGAAAGGTTCCGTAGTGTTCCATAGTGGCCACACCATTTTATATTCCCACCAACAGTGCATGAGGGTTCCAGTTCTTCCACCAACACTGGTTACTTTCCATTTAAGAAAATTCTGGCCATCCTAATAGGTATAAAGTGGTGCCATTCGGTCCTTTTTTAGTCGCCAGGAATCTTGCCTTTCCTGCTTTTGCACATATGCTGCATGGGGCTGTCTCAGGATGTGCAGGGTTCACTGTGGCTTTGCTTTAATCTGGAGCTCAGGGCAAGGAGGGAAGGCTCCAGTGGGGGAATATGGCGGCCAAAGAAGAAAGCATTGGCCAGCAGTCTGTGTGAGTGGTTTCCTTCTTGGGAGCCTGGGTGAAGCAGGACCATAATGATGAGCAAGGGTGCACTGTGGAGAGGAGTGGGTCTAGGCTCTTCATGTACAGAGGGCAAAGGCCCAGGGGGATGGAGTGTTCCTCTAAGGACAGGAGCTGACTGGGGCAGGGGAGGGACTCAAGGCCGGATCTCTTTGCTCTGTCAATCACCTGTGCAGCCTTTCTACTTTAAAGCTCAGAGCTTTAGGGCCCACTCAGACCTCTGCCCGGGTAACTGAGGGCTGGACTGTAGCTTCACGGGACAAGCAGAGATAGGGTGGGACAGAGACAAGGAGAAGACTTCCATGGCATTTGCCATTCATTTCTGGAGAGCTTGATAAAAATTCAGGCTCCTGAGGTGCTTGGGTGGCTCAGTCAGTTAAGTGTCCGACTCTTGGTTTCGGCTTGTCATGATCTCACAGTTCATGGATCAAGCCCCACATCAGGCTCTGCACTGACAGTACAGAACCTGCTTGGGATTGCTCTCTCCCTCTCTCACTGACTCTCCCCGGCTTACTCTCTCTCTCTCTCTCTCTCTCTCTCTCTCTCTCTCTCTCTCTCTCTCTCTCAAATAAATAAATAAATAAATAAATTTAAAAATTCAGGTTCCTGCGCCCTATACACAGAGATCATGGGTGCATGGGTCTGGAGTAAGGCCCAGAACATGAATTTTCAACGAGTACCCAGGTGCCTTTGCCCTCAGCCTCGCTTTGGTTATACCTGTCTTAGGCATGAAGCTCCTGGCCAAGGAGACTGTGGGCTGCTATTTCCTCCTGTGCAAGTTGTTGAGTCTCTCTGTGCCTCAGTTTCCCCGATTATAAAAGTAAAAATTTCCTTACCGTAATGTTTCATTCCAGGGGATACAGCTGCTTGTGGGGAGTGTAGCATTTGCAAAGAATTGGGGAGTATCGAGGATTAGGGAGTGAGGTCATCCAGGATAGTGAGGCTAGATAAAAACACCCCTTTCTGGATGTGATAGTGCCGTTGGAAGGCCTTTGGAAAGGCAAATGAACAAACAAAACAAAAGAGCGGGATGGGTCTGAGGTCTCTGCCAAATGAGCATATCCTGAAGCTGCCTTCACTTCTGTGCTTTCTGTGGGGTGAAACTGGTGGTCCCCAAGCTGCTTTGGCTGGTGCTCACCAGGGCGTGACCTGACATCAAACACAGCATACAATGTTCACTCCCTTCCCAATTTTACCATAAACCCTTCCAAACACATCCCAAAGAAGAACTGGGTGCTGCTGGTAAGTCTCTATCCTCTCTACCTCTTGCTAGTCTCCCTTCCAACAAGGAGAAAGCAGGCTTCAGGCTCTGAGCATTCGTGTGACGAGTGTAGCCAGTTAGAATTCAATGAAATCATTTTATTCTATTTTTCTCCCCATTTATAGTAGTGACTATTTCCTATAAAAACAAATCTATTGAGCTAGAGAAAAGGTAAGTCTGTTTAACAAAAATATTAAGAAACCGGTTTGGGCTTTAGCAAAGACGAATTCATTCATGAGTAAGGTTTGAAAACACTGAACTAATTTGTTAGCAATCTGGCAATCCTTGATCCCTCTGGTGTTAGAAAGACTTTAGGGACTATTAAAGGAGCCTCCAGGTAGGAGGAACTTGATCTCCTGCCTGAAGCTGGAGTCTGAGAGCACTGCGTCTTCTGACACCTCCCAAATGACACGGAACATTCTCATCTGTTCTTGGGTAGCGCCTGGCACGGCCAACTCTACCACATTGGTCATGAGCATGGAACTGGCATTGGGAAGACCTGGATTTGAATCCGGCTCTGTAACCTCCGTGGGTGGCCATCTTGGACAGATTATTTCTATAGCTTAGTTTCTTATTTGTCAAATAAGGATGATATGGTGCCTAACTCATTGGGCACTTGGAAATGAGACAATAAACCTTAGGCACACAATATCTGACATAGGATAGAGACTTAATTAATGGTTGCTGCTATGATTATGATTATTAGCTACTGTTGTCAGTGAGTTTGAGCTTCTTTTTTCTTTTCTTCTCTTTTCTTTTCTTTTCTTTTTGTCTTTTCTTTTCTTCCCTTTTCTTTTCTTTTGCAAATCATGGGCATGATTGAGGACAGCTCACTAAGCATAAGCTCTTCCTGGAACTTGTTTGTCGGGTCACAGGCACGTCATACCAGCCCCCACCCCCTTATTTTTCCTGGGATCTTTGCCAAGTCCTAAGCCAGAAAACCTTGTTATATTAATTATGAAGAAAAAGCATGTTTTATTTAAAATCCCGGCTGCCGAATATTCTGCCATGCTGTTTCTCTGTGACAGCAGAATTGCTTTTGCATTTAGGGAACCTTAATGAATTTAAAATATAAATATATCTGTGCCTATATACACAGGCGATTTCCCGCGACCTGATTTCCCTAAATACCAGCGTACCCCGCCAAAGCTAATGAGTTGGAATTGTGCGTTGGATCAGTTTTTTAAAAAAATTCTGTAAGAAGTCACAGTGAAATTCAGTCCCTCTCTTTTCCATAAGACTGTGGGTTCCAGCAAGAAGGAGTGACGTCCTTCCCAGGCCTGGAGGAGATTTGGATATTCTGGAACACTGAGGCTTAGAAAGGGGTGGCTCCTGGTTTCCCATCAAAGGCCTAGTTTGGTCCTGGGGGCTGGGGAGATCTAAATGGTGAAATTAATTAGACACTGAACCCCGTTACTTGACCATCCAAAACCGGCTCCAATCCTTCAACATCCACAGTGTTTCTGCAAAGTAACAGACAAGCTGGGCTTTCTCTGTCTCTGTCTCTATCTCCATCTTAGAACCTGGCAGACAATGTACATCTGTCAAGCAAAAGAGTGTCAATGGTAGAGAGCGGTAGGGTCTATGGGGGCTACCCTCAGGGGACTCAAGTTTCTTCTAAAATGGGAGCAGTAGCCCCTCATCTGGTTGGTGCCAAGCAGGTATGTGAGCCCCATGTTCCTAAAATGTCTGATTTGGGGGCGCCTGGGTGGTTCAGTCGGTTGAGTGTCCAACTTTGGCTCAGGTCATGATCTCACGGTGCGTGGGTTGGAGCTCTGTGTGCAGCACAGCGAGCTCTGTGCTGACAGCTCAGAGCCTGGAGCCTGCTTCGGATTCTGTGTCTCCCTCTCTCTCTGCCCTCCTGCTTGCACTCTGTCTCTCTCTCTGTCTCAAAAAAATTAAAAAAAAAACCATTAAAAAATAATAATAAAAATGTCTTTTTCAAGAAAAGCTGGGGATTTGTATTTCTATGTGAAATGTTCTGATTTGCAAATGTTGCCAAACAATTGAAGGAAAATTAAAATACTCTTTCGCTGACCTCCCCCCCAATAAAACTCAGACTGTGAGCAGAATGTACCCCAACTTGCCAGTTTGCAGATTCGGGTCACTTCAAAACTTTCCATGGTGCTCCACCTGGGAGAATTCTAGAGTGGTAGAGTTCTTGGGTTTAAACTTGGGGGTTTAAAGAGTCTAGAAATGGGAGCAAACATGTGTTTTAATTATAAGGTGCATTACTGAGGAGAGAGAAGCCATTGTCTTCTGTCCTCTCTGGGGATGGCCTGCCAAGCCTTGTCCTCTGGCTTCTGACCCTGGAGAAGGTCAAATTCCATTATGGCTGAGCCCAGTGGCACCCCCAAATCACCCATGAACCACAGCAAGAAGAGATTTCTGAGCCTTGGGGGTGGTGCACATCCTTGATACAGTTGAGTAGGTCTCCTGTAAAGGGCAAGGAGTTGGACAGATCTGAGCCTCAGTCCTGGCTGGGAAGTTAGTTGAACATCTCTGGGTGTGTTTCTCATCCACAACATAGGGACAACAATATAAGGCTGTGCTGGGGACAGGTGTTCATTAAGGAAAACCAATGCTAGCTCAGGCCAGGAAGGCACTTCGAATGAATCTCTGGTGTTCACAACAATAACATTTGACCCACACCTCTTTGGATCATGGATGTCTGAGTAAAAATCTATGTTAGAGATGAGCTCATAGAGAACTCATTATAGGGTTTGTTGCACAACCTAAATTCATTCGACAGGGTCCACACATCCTTCCAATGGGTAGTGATTATAGAAGACCCTGTGACCGCTTTTCTTTAAAGTTCTGGGGGCACATGGAGATCGCTACGCTCCAAACAGCAAACAAACCCCTGATCTAAGAGCTTCATGCCCCTACACAAAGGACCATGTCCCTGAAGCTCTGTGGATGGAAGAAATCTCATCTTTAGCCACAGGGTCCAGGCAAAAGACCTCATCCAGACAGCAGACAGCAGCCCATAGCGTAGAGCTCAGCTCTGCCACTTCCCCGCTGTATGACTAGAGGCTGAGCTGTCCATCTTCTCACCTGTAAAATGGGAGCAATAACACTACCTACTTCCTAGGGTCCTCCCAGAGATGAACTGATCCACTGAAAAGAAAGAACCTGGCCCACAGGACTTCTCATTAAATGATAACAATTGGTTATTATTTTTAGCTCCGTGGGGTGGAAGAGACTGCCCAGCCCATCTGGCTGTGTGGCTCCCTCCCCTCGATGATGCCCCTGCACTCTCCAAAGCATCTGAGCGAGTTGGCCACTTTCCCCTGGATGTCTGTGGACTGGCCTGTGGAACGCAAGCTGCCTTCCCGACCACCTGTCTGGCACACATCTGGGGTAAGAAAACATTCCAAAGCCCTGAATCCTCTCTTTGGAACTGACTAAGCTCATTGCCTGAAGGCTATCTCTCATATTTTCTCTTTTATCCATTATTGACTTATAATTTCATTGCTAACCCTAAAAATTCACTGGGGCTTGCACAAAAGGGATTTTTTGGGACCATTACCATTTTGTGAACTTCAAACAGACTGCATCAACTCTCTCCTTGCCTGCAAACTTTAGGATCTAATTCTTTCCGACTGGTACTTTCTCTGGGCCCCTTGTGGGCCTCTGATAATTTCCACCTCTTTCTTTAGCCCTATGGTATTTCTGCTGGGTCTTGGCCCCCAGACATCCAACAAGCAATCAAATGATGTAGGGGCTTGAAAATTTGTAATTGCAGCCACAGCGCACATACACAAGTCATCACTGGTAAAAGAAAACTCTCTCAGAGGTGAGTCACTTAACAGCTTAATATGGGCCGAAGGAAAGTGTCTGAGGACAGTTTACCGAAAGGGGAGGAGAAGCTCTTGTTTTTGAAGCATCTAATCAGAAAACCTGAAATTTAATCTGCTTCCTACAGGGAAAGCTCTGTGGAATAGAATGGGAAATGAAATGCAAAGGTATTTAATAAGATAAAGAGGTTATGACTGCTATTTCAGTTGTCATCCCCTGATCCTTCTCTACCTGGCCCCTAAAAGGGGTGCATTTGCTGATTTAAAATTTTTTTTTAATGTTTATTTATTTTTGAGAAAGAGAGAGACAGAGCACAAGCGAATGGGGGAGGGGCAGAGAGAGAGGGAGACACAGAATCTGAAGCAGACTCCAGGCTCTGAGCTGTCAGTACAGAGCTTAAGCGGGGCTCAAACCCATGAGCAGTGAGATCATGACCTGAGCCAAAGCCAGACGCTTAACCGACTGAGCCACCCAGGCGCCCCTTATAGAGATGTCGTATTCATTCTGGAAATTTCAAGGGAAAAGAGCTAATATTTATTGAAAGCCAATGCATTCTTTCAGTCAATCAGCCATGGCCCTCCCCAAATCTGTGACAGATTATCTGTCACTTGGTTTGCAGTAGAGGAAACTGAGGCTCAGAGTGATTATGTTACTTGCCCAATATTCCACAGCTAGAATGTGGCAAAGCTGTGATTCAAAGCGCTAGTTCTAAAACCCATGCTCAAGCCTCAAACCGTATCTGATAGGGACTCCAGGAGGCTCTGTTTCGGTCGGTAGCCCCTCTCCTGTGCCCACAGAGATCCAGCTGACACTCTGGAACCACAAAGGCATGCAGCAGGAGCCGACATCCCCACTACCCCTCTGCTTCCAAATGCCTAGAGTCCCCATGCAAGACCCTCGGATGACATTTCCTTTCCCTGCTCACCATCACCTCCCTTGGGCCCCTGCTGCCCCCCCCCCCGTCCCATCTGCTAGGGTCCTGTGAAAAGGGAGAAGAATGCTACCCACAAAACTTCTCTCCAAAACTCATCTGTCTGAGTAAAACCAGAATCATACGCAATGAACAGGATTCTCCTCTCGAGTCGAACCACAGGGGTTCTTACCCTACTGTTGCCTACAATGACCAGAAAACCATACAGCTCTCAACACGTGCAAATAGAGTCTGCAGCTGTTAATGGCTTCTCAAAGGGTTCTCTGAGATCCATGCCAGAGGGTTCCCTGAGCCCATCATCATAGCAGATTTTCTTGCCCTGGTGCCCTTAGTTGCAAAGATGCTCACGGAAACTCTGCTCCGGGGGCCCAAGTCAGTTGCATGGCTTCATGCAATCAGCTTCTCGACAGCCACCAACATGACAGGGCTGCATTCACTCTTACAATCAGGATGTGTTCGAATTGACAACACCAGCCTTTTATAACCCAAGTTTCCAGTCACTCCTGGCCCAGGCGCTTTGTTTGGTCTGCCTAATAACCTCCGCATCTCAATTATGGACATTTGAAAAGAACACTTACCCCCATGGCTGTCTTTCCCACCAGAACCATTAACAGCAGTATATGGAGATGAGACATTCTGGCAGGCATATATGCAGTTTAAGGACTCTTGTTCTGCCCTACACACGATTTCTTTTGTTGTCTATGCCTTTCGGGGGGAAAGTGTCACTCTCCAAGGATTCAGGAACAAATGAGGAGGATGCCAATTATTAACTAGGCATCAAATACTGTTTAATGTTTAATGTTTTGCAAACCAACTATCTTGATTAAACAAATGGTAACTTTGGAGCTGGGCTGAGTCATGGGGTGGATTCTTTTCTGGGGAGAAAGTATCCAAAGAAAGCAGCAGCGTTAAAGAGCCCCAGCCCGTGGGTGAACCCCAGGGACTGCCGAGGGTTCAGTGCCGAAGGTCCAATAGTTAACTGCCATCCCAGTCACAGGATGAAAGCCCGGATTGGGTAAGGCTTCTGCTACAGACCTTTGCCATTGCTGATTCAGACAGAATGTTAATGGAGTTCTGATTCATCGCATCTCTCAACAGAATTAAGGCATGGATGGGCTCCGAACAACATCACACTTTCTATTCATGAAAGATAAAGGATGCAAAACTGCTATTGACAAACATTGATTCTGGGCCCTTTGAAGCATTGCCCGTGGTTGCTTGTTGGCTTCAAAAGTTTTCTTTTAAATCTCATTACATAAGGTTTTTTAATTATTTTTTTCCCCTTTCTGTGGAGTCTTTCTTTGATCATGAGGGTCAAGAAACCGCGATGCTCATATCTGGGGCCAGTTTTCCCTGTGTTCTGTATTTAGCTACTCTGGTTACAGGTAAGGTTGTATAGAGCAATGTTACCTATTAAGCGTGGGTTCTCAGAAACACAATTGATTTCTTTAATAAGCATCATCTTGAGCTCTTGCAATCACCTGACTGCCCACAGTAATCTATGGAAGGGCTCCAGGAATCCTCCTGGCCGGGTCCTGAGTCCAGGTTCTGAAACCTTGCTGCGAGGTGAGGCAGGCGCTCACCTAGGGCTCCTGCTCTCCCATCTGCTATAACCTATTTGGCACACGCAGGACCACTTGGTGGCTGCTTCCACCTTTGGAAGCCAGGTTGCCAGCTGCGAAGGGCCCCACAGGTACCAGCCCAGAAGGCCAAAGTCAATGCCTCAGCCACCAGATAGATGTCCTTGAAGGATAAACCAAGTCCTGCCATTTTGCCTCCTAAATAACTCCAAATTGGTCTTCTTTTCTCTACTTATTTTGTCTCCACCTATTTTAAGCAGCCATCAAGTCACTCCCGGTCAATATCCACCTGACCTCTATGACACAGGTACACACTAGTCTCTTTATCTGGAAAGTTCTCTAAACCCATCCTATTCTTCCCCAAATCTTTCCTCCCACCCTTACTCTGTTCTTAACTCCAATCCTAATTACTCTTCAGCAAGTTTACTTAGTTAACTCACCTAGTCAATGGATCTTTCCGGTCTCAGCACAGACATGACTTTCACCGAAGGCCTGCATGTGTTTTTCCTTCATAGCGCTAACCAAGGTAATAACTGTGTGCCTATATTGCCATTTCATTAATCTTTGGTCCCCACTGTTCCCACCAGACTGAAAGCTCCTGAGGGCAGGCATTCTATTTTGCTGGCCTTTGAATTCCTGGTGTAGATAGATGCCTGGCACTTGCCTGGCCCACCTGATAGGTGTTCATATAGCTTAAAAGAATAACCGCTTTATTAAAGTGACAGTTGGATACTTTATTTATTTAGTTATTTATTTATTATTTATTTATTTTTAATGTTTATTTATTTTTGAAAGAGAGAGTGAGACAGAGTGCGAACAGAGGAGGGGCAGAGAGAGAGGGGGACACACAGAATCGAAAGTAGGCTCCAGGCTCTGAGCTGTCAGCCCAGCTGGATACCGACACAGGGCTTGAACCCACAAACCACGAGACCATGACCTGAGCTGAAGTCAGACACTTATCTGACTGAGTCACCCAGGTGCCCCTAAAGTGACAGTTGGATACTTTGTAACCAGGACACCTAAAATAGCATAACCAACTGGACGTGAGAAACTAAAATATTTGAGAAATTTTAAGCACACTTCAACTTGTTCATGAAGACTACATTAGTATCCATCAAATACGCTCTAGTGATCTGCTGTGAGCCTGGTATTGGCAATGCAGGGACAGAGTAGGCAGACATGAACTTCGCTCTCAAGGGGCACACGTTGTGTAAGTTAATTTTTAGTTAGTGATAAGTGAGCATCAAAAAGAATGAAACAAGCTGTTGGACCAAAAATCCTTGTGGGTGGGAGGTTTCCATAGACTGGGAGGTGGCGAAGGTGGGGCTGTTTGCCGGGCAGGTCACCAGTGTGGTGCTGAGGACACCACTGATGGTTATCTGACCACAGAGCAAGGGCCAAAGAGGCAGAGCTCCAGAAAGTTTGCTGTTTTCCAAGTTTAAGCCAGAGACCTCACAGCACCTGCACAGTTGGTCATAAGTAGAAATAGACATTTTTAGGCAAGTCAAATCACCGCTGTGACTCAGGCATCTCTTCCCCTCCCCCCACCACGGCCTTGTGTGGCTGACTCTGACTTTGTAGAAAGAGTCTCAGAAAACCAGAAGCTTCTCTTCCTGTGTCAAAAGGAAGTGACCTCAGCACGCTTGTGGTTCATCTCTTTAATACGGATTAATTTCCCTGACACGTAATTGTCCCTTTATCTCAAGCAAAAATGGAACAATTTTGCTCTTTGTGTAATCACTGCAAGCCTCCCACAGATTGTCTCTTATTTCCCCAAGGCTCTGTTATCACAACAATGTGGAATTGAATAAATTTCTGCACATGGCCCTAAAGGAGAGAATTCTCTAAAAGATGTGTAGTCCTTTTAATTTAGGAAGACAAAAGGGTTAGCTTATCGTGTAATATGTCTTTATCTGGGGAGTTGGAACAGACCTCCCTGGGATCTCTGTTTTGTTTTGTTTTTTAATTCAAACACAGAGCCTTTAGCCCTCATTCCGGTGTGGGTGTCTGATGCTATCAGGTCAATCTATTCTGTCCGAGTTCTGAGTGCCATTTTCTCACGAGTTGGGTTACATCCCACTGGAGAGAGCCCTTATCCTGCCTTGGGGAGGGGGGGCGGTGGTTGGGATTCTGGTTCTCTGTGGGCTGATTCTGCCACCCTAAGAAAAGTCTTCTTCACAATGCCCTTGCCAGAGACCCACTCTTTGATGTATTGGTTAGGGATTGTTTTTATACAGCAACCACCAGTTGGGCCTGAACCAACCTGTTCCATGCTTATTTGTATTTAAGTAACAAATCTTCTTCCTGCTGGGCTTTCAGCACTGGGGGCAGCACAGGGGAGTACCTACAGACAGCAGCTGGGACTCAAAACAGACCTGGAAGAGTCACCACTCTGCCAACATAGCCCCGCTGTGGGACTTTGGGCCAGTCATTTACTCTCTCTGGGCCTCAGTTTCCTCATCTGGAAAGTAGGGACAATATAGTTCCCACTTCATGGCATTACTGAGAGGTGCACGTGAGAGCGCAGAAGGAAGGTGTGTAGTGCGGTGGCTGGCATAGAGTAGACTTTGCAGAACGCGCTGGCTTTGATGTCACTGAAGTCTTTTTATGGGATGGAACTTGCTGAGCCCCCAGACCCTCTGAGATGAAAGGGTCCTGTGTTCAGTGAGTCTAGTCTCCAGCCCAGGGAAGGAATGAGCCCCTTCATGGGGAGAACCTTTATCTCATTTGTTCCTTCTCGGATAGGGATCAGCAAACTTTTCCTGAAAGGACCAGATAACGAAAATGTTAGGTTTTTTGTGGCCATCCATTTCTGTCGTGACTACTGAATCCTGCCACTGTGACAGAGAAGCAGCCGCAGAGAATGTTTATGCCAGTGAGCATGACTATGTTCCAATGAAACAGTATTTACAAAACTGATCCAGGAGAAAGTGACGGGATATAGCCAGAGCATTGCACAACTTGAAGGGGCCCCTATGGAGACACACTGGAAACCAGTGGAGGGGCCTGGGCTGATGTGACACCACTGTCATCAGAGATTATGTCCCTTGCTCCAGAATCATCAGAACTTTGTAGAGCATTGGGACTAAAGATGATTGCCATTCATTCAGTGAGTATTTATTGGGCACCTACACCACTCCTGCCAGTGCAGTATGGGACAAAGAAGATGGTTCAGGTGCCAGCCTCAGGAAGTTACAATCTCATGATAACCCTCACTCAGAATCACAAGTCTTGGCTTCCATTAAATTCGCAGTCTTCCCAAGGTGCCTGGGTGGCTCAGTCAGTTGAGTGTCTGACTCTTGGTTTCGGCTCAGGTCATGATCTCATGGATTAGTGAGTTTGAGCCCCGTGTCTGGCTCTGTGCTGGCAGCATGGAGCCTGCTTGGGATTCTCTCTCTCCCTCTCTCTCTGCCCTTCCCCTGGTTGCATTGTCTCTCTCTCTCTCTCTGTCTCTGTCTCTCTCTCTCTCTCTCTCTCTCAAAATAAATAAATAAACTTAAAAAAAAATTTTTTTTTATTTTGTAAAGTCTTCCCTAACCAGAGAGAAGAAGATGTCCTGCAGGGAAGTGCCACTCTTCCTTTCGGTTGTTTCCCAAGACCCCTGCCTAATCCATTTACTTCCAGGGGACACCCTCCTTTGGGGAAAAGGGAGCTGGGGAGATGCCTTGTTAACTTGGCATGGGGGCGGGTTACCTTTCCCCATGTTGCCCCAAGTCTCCCCAGTATGTTCATATCCACCGCAAGCTCGTTGGTACTGCCCACCCCATTTTCTTACCTAGGAGATACTAGGGTGTCCACTGCCACGCTGTGTCTATGAAAGCAAACCAACATTTATGGAGCAGCTTCTGTGTTCCAGATGCTTTTATAATCCTCAACTCATATAGTCTTTATAACTTCCCCATAAGGTGATTTGACCCATTTTATAGTCAAAGAAAAGCATGCTCAGAGAGGTTCAATAACTTGCCCACAGTCACCCAGCTTGAGACAGAGATAGGTTTAAAGCTCCTCCCACTCTACTGCATGGATTCCTGGGTCTTGGGATGTAGTTTTGCCATTTACTCCAAGCCACCTAAGAACTTATTGAAGAAAACAACATGTCTGAAAGCAAAAGTTATCCATTGCCTGGCCAATGTCCACGTTGTCTTCACACTGACTATTATATATTATTGGGGGTAGCAATGTGCCCAATGGGTCGTAAGGAAACCCTGTCCTCCAGCAGCAGCCACTATTGTGTTAGGCTGGGTTTCCTGGGAAACATACGGAGTTGTTGAGATATGTGGGCAGGAAGTTTATTGGGGAGTGCTCATAGGATCAATACCCATAGGGGAATGAAGGGAGCAGGACAGGTAGAGGGAGAAGCTGGGATGCAATGCAGTCACAACAGAGGCCCATCTTATGGAAAGTTCTAGAGGTGGGCTGGTCCTCAGTGTTGTTCTGTCATGAGCCATGGGGTAGGGTTTTGTACTGGGATCATTCCATCTCTGGACACAGGCTATCCCCATGGAAGGAGCGTGGGGAGTGTGGTCAAGACAACTCTGGTTAAGGGAAATTCTCTGAGAGGAATCAGCTGAGAGCTTTCATCAGCCAATAGCAGGCAGCTGAGAGAAAGAGGGCCTCGTCCGTGGAGAAGGATCTGGTGGCACACCACAGCATCCATTCCAACTAGTACTGGAAATTGCTTAGTTAGAAAATCCAACTCAGGAAAGCTGAATGCATTTTTTATTTTGTAAAGTTTTGGTCAAGTTTTGGATGAGTATCCCCAGTCTCTCTTGGTCTAATTCGAGATGGCCAGAGCCACAGACGTGGTCAGGCTGCTCCAGGACCATGAGGCAATTGCAGATGTTTAGTTGGAGCAATCAATATCAGGCAGAAAACCAGACCGCTATTATGGAAATCACAAATTCCACACTGTTAATAAGCCAAGCTACCAATTTATAGCTAAGTTCCCTGCTGGCCAAAGATAAAGGTAAAGCCTGATCATTCAGCATGATTTTCATTATACTTAAGTCAGTTTTGTAGGAAAAATAAAGGTTCCCTCCCCACATATGGCCAATTCCAGTCAATTTTGATTTGAAAAACAAAAAACAACCTTACAATCTGATGAGCACAGGCTGGAGGTGGGTAAACACGACGGGGAATTCCACTGACACGCTGGCCATCTCTTGCCAAAATGAACCCTGCTCTTTGGCCATTGGTGGTTCTGGCCCCTGTGATCTACGAAGTCTGGAAAGATACAAGAACCATCCGTGCAGCACAACTGTGTGACTTCCAAGTGTGGCACAGCCCAGTATGAATTAAACACCTCAGGATCTTCACACAATAATTGATCTGCCCATTTGTAGTTCTTTCCTTTCTTTAATCTTTCAGTGGGGCTTCAATCTTCCCTCTCATATTTTAAATTTTCTCTGTTCGGTAGTTGTCTATGGCAGAGAGTGTATTTTTTTTCCCCGATCTCTCCCATCCCATCAATCAGTTCTGCAGAAACACAGGTCTGCCCCTTGGATCTTCAGCCTCACAAAGAGCTATCACCTGGGCGATGTGACGCTTCTTGTTCTAAGTGCACCTTTGATTTATTAAACATTTTTGAATAAAATTGTGCCTACGTTTTGCATGTTGGGAAGCCCTCCATCCCCACTTCAGCGTATAGAAAACCTGAAAGAGATGAGGGATCTTGAGCTTTGGGTGTCCCTTTCTGTCTAGACTAGCCGGCTTTCTGAATAGAGCGTGCTATTTCCAAAAGTCTTTTCCCATTTGGGGGAGGCAGGCCTCTGAGCACCCCTCTGAAATGCACTTTTAGATGTGACCTGACATTGACATCTTTCCTAAGCACACGTGTTTGCTAGCCCTGTGTTGTGGTGGCAGGAGCCTGGGTTGGCATTAGAGCCAGTGGCAAAGCTATTTGCTTGCAGTGTGATTTTGAGCAAATTAAAAAAACAATTTTAATGTTTATTTTTGCGAGAAAGAGAGAAAAAGAGAGAGTGTGAGCAGGGGAAGGACAGAGAGAGAGGGAGACACAGAATCCGAAGCAGGCTCCAGGCTCTGAGCTGTCAGCACAGAGCCCAACTCGGGTTCAAACTCACGAACCCCAAGATCACGACCTGAGCCAAAGTCAAATGCTTAACTGACTGAGCCACCCAGATGCCCCAATTAAGCAAATTTCTTAATCTCTCCAAGGCTATCTCAAATAATTTTTGGGTGAATTAAATGTGATGGTACACATGAAGGAGTTAGAAGTGGAAACAACACACACACACACTCCGCCCCCCCAACACACACACACAGAGAAATGTATGATTTGTCTCCCTGAATCATGTATTCTTTCATTTATTTTGGAAGAACTCATTAAGTGCAGCACTAAGGCATTCTAACATGCATGGGGATTTCTATCGCTGTCAAAGGAAACCCAAATAGGCCAATCAGTAGCTACCAAATGAGGTTCTTGCTGAGGCCAACTCTGAGCCATACAGGACGCAAAGAAGTCGGAGGAAGGTGTATTGGAAGAATGATAGGTGCCAAGCGGGTCCCATTGGGCATTATAGGATAACTCAGCTAACACTTATACCTACCCACATACTCCAACCTCATACCATTCAGTAAAACCAGTTACCATATTGGTAATTATTATCTTTCACCAATATGTATTTCTTGTGTCTTTCTGAGGATAGAGATTGGAGGATGGATGGGTCACACCCACAGTCTCTCCTTTCAAGGCCCTCACCCCCCATCTGGGGAAGCATCCCTTAATTTCTCTATGACTCAATTTCCTCATTTGGGACATGAGGCCAGTATGAACATGTCCCTCGTGGGGTTGTTATTACAATTAGGCAGGTTGTGATGTGTAAAGTCCAAAATGCTTGAAACTGTTCCCGGCTGCAGTGAATGCTCTACAATCTTTATTAAATGACCCACCTTCCAGAGTGTCTATGGTAGGGGCTTCAAATATTACTATCTAAAGCTGCACCAAGGGCCCTATTCATTAGTATAAAGGATGTTAAAAAATAAATTTTGTGGGTGAAATTAGCAATATTTGAGACAGCAGGTAGACTGAAATGACTGGGCAGGTGTCTTGGCCCGGCATGCACAAAATAAAAGAATCTGGTGAAGCCGGCTGCCCAACCTTACAGAGATAAATTCTAGGTCTAGATATCCTTTTGGTCTTGCCTATGATTCCTGGTCCAGCCCAAAGGCCAGCTGACCTACAATTGCAAAATGACTCTTCCCTGCAAAGTGGTGTCAGAGTGCCTGTCAAAGCAGAGTTGAGACTTATAAGGACCCACGCGTGGGTAATTTTATGCCTCTTTGTTACATGCGGCAGAAATGCTTTTATTATAATACCATCAGTTAGCGGGTTGGGAGGGGAAGCCATGTAGCTCCCATCCCCCTCTAATTAGCAGAGATTCCTTTTGTTTCTCCCAAAGCCTGACAGCTGTGCAATGGACAGCTTGGCTTAGATCAGTTCACAGCATAGAAAGTGTTTAGAACAGCTCCTGCCGTGTAGCACAGACCTCAAATGTGAAGCCATCACTACCCTATGACATAGTTAGAAACTGGCCAAGTGTTAGATCACGTGGAACAGACCACAGGAGCGGTAGAATTTGCGAAGAGGAAGCCTAGACCCCTGGGGCCAGAAGCGGAAATGGGGTCTAGCTCTAGCGCCCTCTTGTGTCAGCGTGGTCCCTCTGGGTAAATCAGCAACTTCTCCAGAGCTTGTTTTTTCGACGGGAGGATGTAGTTCATTCTGCCAATTTTGCCAATGTGGTGATGAAGGGCTGGAATGCTTCATAGTCCCAAATATAAGACTTGGTTCTTTTCTTGCCCCTGCTGATCTCCCTTCTTCCCCAAACTGTAAAATACTGATCCGTGTGCTGTCACTGTCCCTTGCACGTAGCAGCCACTTCTGCAATTGTACCGTCCGAGCTTATCAGTTGTCCTGGAGACAGGTGTTTTTGTCTTGAAGAACCTCCTTTCTCCAGAATTCATTTCCTCCTCTGACCTGCTGGGGTCCCCACACGTGCTTCTCCCAGCTCCCGGGTCCAGCTCTCCGCAGCCCTTCCCCCAGCCCCGGGCAGGGGTCCCTGCAAAGGATGCAGGTGATGTGTCAGTCGGTGTGTGTGCCTTCCAAATGTCTTTCATGTCTGCCCTCTCAACCCCGCCAGCACTGCCACAGTGTGGCTCGTGTCCCCAACATCCCCACCTGGACCTTTGCAATGACCTCCAGCTTCTAAGCCCTCCCCTGAAACCCAACCTTGACCACGCCAGACCAGCCGTCTCCGAAAACGTCAATCTAGTTGTGTCGCTGATCCACTTGAAACTCATCAGAGGTGCCTCATTGCCTACAGGACAAAGTCCAGATTGATTAGCGTGACATAGAAGTTCTAGCCCTGGGGACTTTACTTGCCCCTCCCACCCCACTGGGTTTATCCCCCCTCTCCTGACATACGTCCTAAACACTCACCTGAAGATCCAGTCACATGCCTGTCTGATGCCTTCATTTACTTACACTTCTGGTTCCCGGGCCAGAAAAGTCTTCTCGCATTTCTGGCTTTTGGAGAACTCCATCCTTTTCTGTTTTAAGACGCAGCACAAATTCTTGGTGACATTTTTCCTCTCTCTAGAAGTTGGAGTCTTCTATCTACCCTGAGGACTCCTGTGGCACTGTGTGCATTTACAACCCTAACACCTTGACGTGTCCCACCCAGGGACACTTGGGGGCTGAGACTGTGATTCTCTTATCTCTGGGTGTTCAGCACATGGGACACAGTCAGGCTCACTAATTGTTTGCTGAATGGAATGGATTTGTACATGTCACCTTGGGGGTATGTGAGATCTCGGGGATCACAGAAGGGGGAAGGAAGAAGAGAGATGAAGGCAGGCTTAGACACAGCAGTGGCACCCCCTGGAGATGATAGGTCCCCAAATCTAGTCTGAGCCTATTGAGATGTTATCCTTGACCTCTATCCTTGCATCCAAGTGATAGAAACGGTGGTAGCAGCAAATACCTAAGGGGAGAATTTGTCAGGGGTCTTGTGGGAACTGCTTCTTTCAGAAACAGCTGCTCTTCCCTGTCAATACTCGTGTTTCTGCCAGTTCTGGCTCGGGCTGACCCCTCTCACTGGCTCCCATGCAGATCTTTGCTGTGAGCCTATCTTGTGGGTTGGCGTCCACACTTAGGAAGGGTGGAGCTAGGGAGTTCAGGGTTTGGATCCAGTGCTTCCATTTCCTAGCCCACTGATCTGGGACTCGTCGGTTACCCAACCAGCTGGGAGCAAGCAGGCTGAATGAACTAGGTAACATGCATAAAGATCTTTGCGTAGTACCTTTCGAGCAGCAAATACTTAATAAATGTAGTTGTGACTTTCCTGGGCTGCCTAAAAGGCAAGAAATTCAACCACCACAGAGAAATGCACATATTGTAAGGCAAGATTATTAATGTGTTTTATAGATCATTCTAATGGTTCTTTTTCTATTTTTTAATTAAAAAAATTTTTAATGTTTATTTATTTTTGAGAAAGAGACAGAGACAGAGCATGAGTAGGGGGAGGGGGAGAGAGAGAAGGAGACACAGAATCTGAAGCAGGCTCCAGGCTCGGAGCTGGCAGCACAGAGTCTGATGTGGGGCTCGAACCCATGGACTGTGAGATTATGACCTGAGCCAAAGTCGGACACCCAACCGACTGAGCCACCCAGTCGCCCCTATAACATCTTACTGGTTCTTTTATGAGGCTGGCATTCTTCACTTGACTCTTCCCTTCGCTTACATGTACTGAGGGAAATCACAATAAAACCGTTATACATCTGAATTCATTTCTAGAAAAAAGATCATATATTTTCTTAAGGCCAAGCACATTTTGTGATCTTGAATTTGGGACTTTGTGATCACATTGAGGCCAGCAGACCACAGAGGTCTTCACATCTCTTTCTAGATAGAATTTCTTCCAGCCTTTCTCATGAAATCAGTTCTCGGATATGTTCTTCACACAGGTATCTTTCCAACATCTATACCAGCCCCAGAGAGGGATACACATGGAGTTCCCACAATTTTGAGGAATCACCCATTCACCAGTGATATTCAGATCAACTAGTCAATTCCTTGTTTTACACGGTTGTACACTTCCTTGTTTTCACCCCCACTGTGCTGGAGCCGGCTCATACTGTTACTGATTGTAATATCTCTTCTCCAGTCTACATTTGGTGGCATCACATTGGTAGCTTGAATTCAACCACGTGGAAACATTTATTTTACAGAAATCAGCAAATGCCACAGATCAGAGCTCCCCACCCTGGAGATCCAGCTGTTAAGTGCTCATCTACACATGACTGTACCCAATGGAAATGAGAAACAGAGAGATCAAGTGGCTTTCTCAATGTCACACGGCTCAGTAGCTTAGAAAAGAGATGATTGAGCAGTACTTTTAATTAATTAATTTATTTTTAAATGTTTAGTTTTGAGGGAGAGAGAGAGAGAGAGAGAGTGAGAGCACACAAGTGGGGGAGGGGCAGAGAGAGAGAGGATCCCAAGCAGGCTTTGTGCTGACAGCAGAGAGCCTGATTCAAGGCTTGAACCCACGAATCCTGATATCATGACCTAGCCAAAGTCAGACGTTTAACAGACGGGGTCACCCGGGCACCCTTGAGCAGGACTTTTTAGAAGGTGTAAGACTTGAATTGGGTTTCTAAGGGAATGTGAATAGAATAGAATAGAATAGAATAGAATAGAATAGAAGGCCTCCAAAGATACCCATACCCAAATTCCCTGGAACCTGGAACCCATTAATATGGCAAAAGGGACTTTGCAGAGATGAGTAAGGGCATGAACCTTGAAAGATCATCTTGGATTATCCAGGTGGGCCCAATTTCTTAAAGAAATGAGTCCTGAAAAGCAGAGAACTTCTCCTGGCTGGGTCAAAGGAGGAGACAGAAGAAAAAGGAGACATTCCAAGTGTGAAAGAGACCAGACTTTGAGCATGAGGGAAGAGGGCCATGTGCCAAGAATGTGGGTGGCCTCTAGCAGCTGAGAAATGACTGGATGAGGTTAATGAGCCTGCCGTCCATCCAACTGCTAGTCAGCGATGTAACCAGAATGTGGACCAAGACCGTCAAGCCCTAGGGCCCTCGCTCACCAAGGCAAGTGCCTTCCAGAACTGGGAGCTGACTCAAGCCTTGCTGTAATCAGCTGCCCATGACCCGCCAGGCCCCGTGGGCTGATACCAGCCCACGCTGGCCCTTCACAAGTGACTCTTCCCCCTACAGCTCCAAGGAGGGCAGTGTGGCCTCAAAATCCTGTCGCAGTTCAAGTTTTGACAGACACCACCAGCTGGAGAAAGTTTCTTCGGCTTTGATGGGAGACAAAATCCCAACCACGCAGCTCCGGGAGATGGCTTTGCTCTGAACAGATAACTCAATATAAAGGACAGGAAAAAGTGGAGGGGTGGAGGGAAGGGAGAGGAAGAGAGAGGGGGTGGGGTGAGAAGAGAGAGTCAGGATTTCACAGAGCCCAGCCCCAACAAGACACTCTCTGATGACCAGGGGGAAGGCTTTGAAAGTGGAAGGGCTGGGCCTCAAACCCAGTCCCTGAAAGTGGGGGTGGATCCCTGCAGAAATCACATGGGGACCCCTGCTGTGGAGCCAGGGAGACCGGGAAAGAGTTCAGGTGATAAAAAAAAAATGTTAATAGAGGACTGAAATGCATCTGGCTGTAATTCCAGTCTTCAGGTTTCCGGTCTGAAATCCTGAGAAGAACGCTGTCTCTCTGCTGTTTCTCTTGCACAGCCGGACTCCACTCACCTGGGATGATGACACTTGGGCCCTCTGCACCTTTTGTCTTTTGTGATATTAAATGTGGCCAAGCGGGCACCTTGGTTTGAATGGCTTTTCTGTTAAGCACTTTCCTTTCTCCCAGATCCCTGAACCACTTGGTGGCCACAAATGGTACCATCTGGAAAGAAGATGGACCCCTTTCTCCAAGAAAGACGGGGTGTCCATGCCTCTACTTAGGGCAGAGGAACCCCTTTGTTTTCAGCCTATTCTCCAGAAAGGACATCTTAAAGCACAAAAATGGGATCATGTCTCTTTCCCGCTAAAATCTTTGAGTGCCTTCCTTTTGTGCTTCAACTAATATCCAAATTCCTTACTTGGTCAACCAGGCCTGAGAAGTCTGGCCCTTGCCTTCCGGAAACCTCACTTTGTACCATTCTCATCCTTGCCTGCCAAGCTGCAGCTGAAGACCCTACTCTCAGTTCCTTAAAGATACCCTGTTCCCCATCATCACTGCCACAGGGCCTTTGCACATTCACTTTCCTTTTCTTGGACTTTCCTTCAGGCCTCTCTTTGCAGGCCTGGCTCTTTTGTCTTCTGGGATCTCAGCTTAAATGCCTAGTGGCATTTCTTCTCAAAGAAGGGAAGGTCTATTATTTTCTATCTTGACATCCTGTAGAGAACATCCACAATGTGTAGTTAATTTATTTATTGGCTGTCCCTTTCAAAGGCCACTTAAGCCCTTTCCCAGAGTTCAGGGACCTTGTCTGTCTTGTACATGTCTGTGTTTTCAGTGTCTAAGTGTAGGCTTATTGCTCAGTAAACATCTGATGAATCCCTGAGGGGCTGAAGGACAGGAAGCAGGAAACAGTTTGGAACTGCTGTAAGAGGAGAGGTAATTGTTCCTGGGGGGGGTGACTGTTTCTGGGGGTGATCGTTCCTGAGGGTGACTGTCCTGGGGGTGACTGTACCTGAGGATGACTGTTCCTGGGGGTGACGTTTCTGGGGCTGACTGCTCCCGGAGTGGGTAGGAAAAAGCTAGGAGCTGGCTGGTGCAGAGGGAAGATTGTGGGGGTGGGGGTCCATGCAGGCAAGACGCAGCAGCCTGTGCTGCTTCCAGAGTTTTCTGCTTCCAGTCTTTCTCTTGGCATTTGACTGCCCACTGGCAGATGTGCATGTGGGCAAAAGCAGGGCGAACCTTGAACCCTTCATTTTGTCTGGGCCAGTTTCCGGGGCTGGAGACACCAGCTCTGCATCTATTTCATTCTCTCCTTCTTTTCGCTTATCTATGGAACAGCATCGAAACTGTGCGTGCATAATTCCACCCATCGGATCAAAGCTTTTCAACTATTTTGAGGTTGTGTCGATGAATACATGGTAACAGAAATGATGAAAGACAGGAAAGAAAGACTACAGTCCATCCATGCATAAACATGTATGTATGTAAATCGCATATATTTTAAAATCACACCTATGCATGCTTACATTATGTAGGCAAAGGTGACCAGCAGAGGAAGTCAGACTGTGCTTAGTTCTATGAGGAAGAAGGAAGGATGAGAGGTGGGTGAGCTTGAGCGAGATAAATCCTCATCTCTCCAAGTAGAAGGTCGATAGATAAAGTGCACCATCGATAAAGCAAGAAGTGGTAATAGAAGCAGAATATTTGGAGATGTGGAGGAAATCACGAGAAGAAATAAAAATAGAAGCAATTTAAAAAATTAAGAAGTTGCCTCTGCACTTAACAGAGGAGGGTCGTTCCTCGTTAAACACCATCGAATGCTATCATTTTTTAAAGACATGAGTACATACGACTTTGATATAATGTAAAAAAAACTTTTAGTGTACATTTCAGTCGTTTTGATAAATATTTTTAAATATTTTATATCTCCTAAAATAGTCATTCATTTTATTATTTTTTTCCCCAAAAGGTGAAGGCAGGTAAAATCGCAGCAGGGAAAAGGAATGTGTTGGGTGCCGCGTAGGACCTGGGAAACAAGGTAGGACCGTCTAACTCTCCTCATTGTACTTCTGCCCAGATTCCCCAGGCAAGTTGCACGGACTGATGCGTCTTCTAGCAGGTTCTCCCCATCCTGCCCATGTGCTGTGCTCCTGGGAATATCTCAGATCCTGGAAAGGCATGCAAGCCTAACTGTCTTCCTCACCACATGACTGTGGGTGGAGAAAGGTAGTTACAGAGAAGCCCAAGTGACCCTGAACTGAGTCTGTAAGCACTTGAAAACTGACTTGTCCCTGATGTTCCCACATCCTTTTCAGGGGGGCATCCCTCCTTGTGTTCTCAGAGCCTGGAGGAGTGAGAACAGGTTGCTGGCAGCTTCTTGGGGGTCGGATTCACCAAGACCTGCAGACCCCACCACCCCCCCTTACCTGGTGTCCATGCTGGGCTCCTGAATTGGTCTGAAATCTACTGGCCTTAGAAGCACACAGGAAAACTGCCATTCTTCCTTCAGCCAGGAGCCACCTCACGTCCTTCTATTACTCTCTTCCTTTTAGTTCTTGATTCTTAATAAAACTGGGCCAGCCACTCCCATGGCCCTTGGAAACCCTCTCTCTGCCAGTTCCACTCTGCGGTGTCTTGCTTTGCTCTGCGTTTGTCACATCCCTTGCTCCTGACAGCTGGGGCTTGCAGGTTCCTACCTGCCAACCCTGTAGTTCAACTTTCATAGGTGTGATTAGAAACCCATGTGACTTATTTTAAGTCCCTGACACCTCCAAAGGAGCCCTGTCCTCTTGGAAGCTCTAAGTTCTCTCGGAAGACCCACAAATTCCAGGCAGGCCATATTGATCGCGTTGGGATCCACCTTCAGATCCCATGTCCCATTAGCCTCTCTGATGCTAATCCTCAGCCTTCAAGGCTGGGAAACCAAGTTTCCCACAAGAAATGGGTTGGCTGTCTTGTGTGTGTATTAAGGTCCTTTGCAAATGGACTGAAAGCAAACCTGGCCTGTCTTGCTGCACAGTCTTTGAAGAACCCAACACTCATGCTTTCAGTGGTGTAGAAACAGGCAGGTTGGTGGTCTCCCGGCTGGGAAGGAAAGACACGCTGGTGGTTGGACAGAACGCGTGAGCATCACCCATGCGGCCACTGCTCCTGTGCCCCTCCGTTTTCTGCCTCCCTGGGCTGTCCTAAGGAAACTCTCACCCTCTATTTGTCCTCCGTGGGCTTGTCTTTCTGTCCTTTGGCTGCAGGGAAAGGACACAATCCTCATTTCCACAAACAGCTCAATGCAGGGGCTTTGCGGAGGGGCTTTCTCTTATCTGGGCTCTCCTTTCTCAGAACGATGTTCAGGGCCGCTTTCAATTTGGGGATTAAGCTAACCAAAGTACAGAATCCACTTCTCTGCATGGAGAATGCTCTCCAGTCTGTTGTTTATCTGTCCTCCTCCCAACCCCCTCCCTGCTTCGCCCTAATCTTTGGAGCTTAAAAAGGCTTACAATGCTTCTTAGGCACGGAATAGTTCTTATAAGGAAAACTATTGATGAGCCAGACAGAAATGACTTCAAAACTTACTGTGTGAACTTTCCTCCGTGACCGCATTGCTGGACGTCAAGGGAAAGGGGGAAGAAGAGGGTCCTCTTGTCCTACATTATCAGCTGTTTTCGTCCCACAGAAAGGCTGGTCATCAGGATGTTCAAATGCGGAAACGTGAACCTGCCCGATGTAGCCCCCTCCTTTCTCCCTTTACTCACTCAGCTAAAATGGTAACAATCGCCATGAGAGCCAACTGCTTCTCATTCCATCAGTTACAGCAAAATGGCATGAATAGTCTCCCCTTGTCTGCGGTTCACTTTTCTGCAGTTTGTTACCTGTGGTCAACCCTGGTCCAGCAGGAAATAATCCTCCTCCTGACAGATCATTAGAAGGTCGATAGTAGCTTCGCACTACATCACGGTGCCTGGGCCATTCACTTCGCTGCGTCTCATCACATACGCATTTTGTCATTTCACATCATCATGAGAAGAAGGGTGAGTACTGGCAACACGACATTTCAAGAGAGAGAAAAAGAGAGGAGACCACATTCACATAACTTCTATTACAGTTATAATTGTTCTATTTTATTACTATTGGTGTTCATCTCTTACTGTGCCTAGTTTATACTAAATTTCATCATAGGTATGTATGTATCTGTATGTTTGTGTGTATGTATGTACTATCTGTGGCTCAGCATCCACCGGGGGCCTTGGACCATATCCCCTGTGAACAAGGGGGCTACTGTATTAGAATAGAATCATAACATTCAAGTTGCCCCCTTGCTGTTTGAAAACTGCTTTGGTATGCCTTGTTTCACTTTCTGCTGATCACAACACAAAGAGGTGAGTACAGTGATCCCCATTTGCGAGACGAGGAGACTGAGGCTCAGAACAGGGAAATGACTTACCCGAAGATCTCAGTTCCTGAGGAGTGCTGTTAGGATAGAATCCAAGGTTCTGACCGCAGCCCTCCCTTGGCCCCTTTCCGGTCCAGCTGCTGCCTGGAGTGATCAATGAAGCCTTGAGGTGAGTGACCTTGTGCAAGGCAGGAGCCCTTTGCAGTGTTAGGAAAAGGAAGCTCCATAACTCCATCCCAACTCAAATCAATTGGAAACTCCATGCAATGAGGTAGGAAAGAGAAGGAGCCAGAAGAAGGTATCTCTGAGTGGAAATGAACACACGAAGAACAATTTACCTTCATGAGTTAGGGAATGAGAATCCAGTGACCTTAAAACCACCCAGGGTATGTTAGAGCTGACCCTGAACATGAGAAGCAGGGCAGGAATTAAGGGCAAAGCCAGATGATTGAGAGAGTGCTGAGTATCCTTGAGGGAAATAGAGGCTAGGAGTCTCTTGATAATTCCATGCCTCTCCCTTCACTCTGCATCTTTAGACAGGCTGGGCCAAGGGAAGAAAGAGAATTTATGAAATGCTAACTTGCCTTAGCAGCCTCCATCAATGCTGATTTCAGCGTTGAGGTTAGAAATCTTTGCTGCTGACATTTAACTTTTGGATCTATTACTCACATTGTGGAGAAAGCAGTAAATGCCCGACGCTTTCTTTAAAATGTTTGTGTTTTCTCCTGATGCAGAAGAACAAAACTGGCATGAACTGGAAAGAAGGAACATGGAAATAAGAAGGGAGCCTAAGATGCACGAATGGAAATCTGTGCATATTTGTGTGGAGTTCTGGGAGGAACGACACCCTTGGCTGTCCTGTCTAAATCATCCGAGGAGCACATGATATCTACTCAGGGACTCCTAGAATACCCAGGGGTCCCTAATGAAATAATAATGGGGCATATCCTCTTCCCGGCATTTCTACAGGGAGGACGTACCATTACCCCAGACAGGGATTAGGCCTAATAAATTACCCTTCAGGATGCAGGATGCACACAAAATGTCAGGGCTGCGTACACATACGGTTGGCCCTGAGCACAGAAAATTCATCATCCTGAGGTTAGACACACAGCAGGCGCCAAGCAGCAGGAAGTGTCCTGGAATGTGTCCCAATTAAGTGGTTCTTGGAGCAGAGAAGGAAATACCAACAGTAGTGCAGAGATGTTTACTATGGGGGAGTTCAGGGCTCGAGGGACTTGAATATTGCATTTGTGAGTCCCTGCCCATGCTCGGGTCTACACCTATCTTTCTCAGCCTTGGCACCATTGACATTTTAGGTCAGATGCTTCTTTGCTGGTGGGGAGGGAGCCTGTCGTGTGCATTTGTGGACGTTTAGCATTATCACTGGTCTCTACTTTTTAGATGCCAGTAGCACACTGCTTCCTGCCACACACCATTTGTGATGACTGCAAATGTCCCTAGACTTTGCCAGAGGTCCCCAGGGTGGGGCAAAATTGTCCTCAGTTGAGAACCACTGGTCTCTACCAGGAAAGACCAAGAGTGATTTTGTTTGTCTGTTAGACTACCACAAGCTTCAATGGCTTCTGGCCTCATTCAGAGTCTACCAAGCACTCCAGGCTCCTTCACAATCCACTGGTTCAGCCTCACCTGACATTGCTTCCCCTTCCTGGCCTCACACCAGCCTCTCTGAGCAGCTTGCTCTTCTCTATGTGCAGCCGGCATGCCCCCTTGTTAGGATTTGGATATTTGCCTCTGACTCTGCCTGGAGTGCCCTTTGCACTTCTCCCTCCCTAGTATCTGCATGACTTATTTCCTCATTTTTTCAGGTCTTTGCTCGAATGTCACTTGGAGACATCTTCCCCTGACTATACAGCTTGAAGAGTACCCAACTCCTGTCAAGCTCTAACTCTTATTCCTTATTATTCCTATCCTTCTTCTTATTCTATGGGGATGTATTCTCCCCATAGCTCTATTCACGGCTGGCCATTCTATATCTGTTGCCCATCTTCCTCATCAGAACACACGTCCCTTGAGGGCAGGAACCTTGTCTGCTAGGTCACTTAGCATAGTACCAGCTCTTCCCAAAGGGCCTGGCCATCACAGGTGTTTAGAAACCTTTTGATTAAATTAGGACAGAGACAGTGCCTGTACTGGTTATCAATGTGAATTACTCAGTGCCCACATAATGTTAAAGAGGTCTATGGAGTAACGATTAGTGAATTCTTGCATGGTGTCCTTTCTTCTAGGTGTGTGGTGGGGATAAAATAGAAATCAAAAGTAACCAAGCAAGATGAATGTACTGGGTGCCCACCTGGGCCTGACATTTCATGGGGCTAAAAGCTTGGCTTGAGGTCAGACTGATCCAGGTTCAGATATGTGCTGTGGGTTCTGGTGAAAAAGTCAGACATTGGCTGTTGGATCTTTGGCAAAGTGTTAAACTCTTATAAGCCTCAATTTCCTCATCTAGACAATGGGGATAACAACAGTCCCTTCCTTGCAGGGATCTGGGGAGAAGAACACAATACAATGTCTACAAAATGCTTGGCATGTCCTGAATGCGATGAACGGCTATTCTTAGTTGTATATAAACATGGGTCTGGTCCTCAAGAGACTTACAGTTTCACTGGAGATGGGGGAGAAGTCAAATGTAGAATCAGGGGGAAACCCTTCATTCCCAAGAGGGGCTGGAAGACCTCGGAGGAGGGGAGGAAGCTCTAGGTCACAGGTAGCATTCGCTGCAGACACGGGACAGAAGCCCAGAGTGCCCTCGGTTCACGATCATCTCAACCCACACTGGACTTGAGTCATAAAACCCTTTCCCATTGTTGTCTCATTTGATCCTCATGACACAATAGAGCAGTATTCCTTCCCCCACCATGAGGAAAGAGAGGTGTGAGACACCGATGGACATAAGGAATGGTGAGGACGTGACGGCACTGACAAATCCAGATCTTCTGACGCTAACTTCACTCCAAATTTCTAAGAATCAGGGCATGGTAAGAATGCACTTAACACTATTACACAAATAGCTACCGTTCTTGGTGGGCTGCAGAGTGCCAGGTGCTACACTGGGGACCCTGCCGGCTTTGTCACATGTCATCATGAGGGAGGTCATCCCTGTGAGGGAGGTCTTCTTATCTATTCTTTGCAGTCAGGGTAGCCGATGCTCGGAGAGATGAAGGCACTTGCTCAAGGGGGCAAAGCCGGCTGTAAATTGAAGTAGATGTGGCTCGAACTCTGTGTGTCTAACCTCTGTGACATTCTGCCGGCCCCCCAGGCAGAGGCCCCTGGGTGCCCCATGTCCTCTCTCTTTCTGTGACCAGTGCTGTCTGAATGGGTTGGGTGATGGAGGGAATGAGGGAGGGAGGAAGGAATGGCTTTGCATCTTCAACCTGGGCAAGTCCCACCAGGCACATCTGCAACAGAGCTTCCTGAGGATGAGCGGAGGTGGGGGGGCCTGGCTGAGCCCAGAGTTCAGAACCAGTGGGCAGCTTGCTTCATGGGGAGGCCGAGGGGTACCTGCTGCCATTTCGCTCCCCCCAAGCCCTATGTGGGGTCACCTCACCACTATGTCTTCCCAGTCATGTCAGCAGGGAAGAACCCCTGGGGCCTCCAAGCTTCTGGATATTTCGGGCTGTTTCCACGAGGTGCCTGAAGTCTCTTCTCCTCCAGACTCCAGGCTTCTTGGAGACTCTGTCCAGCTTGGCTCTGCAGCCCTATCTTGCAGCAAGACTCCTGGACGGAGGAAGTGCTTCGTGAAGTGAACGTCTGTAGAACGAATGAGAGGGTGGTGAATGAGCGGACTGCAGTCGTCCATTCCATGGCCTTCTTGTGTCTGACTTGGACTCTGTGTGGACCCAGGAATAGGACAGCACGAAGTTGCTATGGACTTATTCTCCAAGGGCCCTGGGATCTGAGGTACATTGCCATATGGCTGTCCTCTACCATTTCTGCCTGAGATCTGTCCTAAAGCTCTAGCATCCACCACCACGCCTTCATGCCAGTGGCTGCAAGAGAATATCATAAGAGTGCATTTCGCTGGGTGTCCCCTAGCAGGGAACGAATCCCTTAGCTCCTTCTCCTGAAGCTGGGATCATGGGCGCACCTCCGGCTTTCTGTTGCTCCGCTCCTGCCCTCCCCTTGTCAACAGCTTCGTTAGAGCAGACGCAGAGGTGGGAACAGTGGTCAAGCCCCTGGGGTACACTTCCAACCGGGACAACCATTCAGCTGGGGTCCCCGGGCCGTCTCTCCAGCTCCTCCACTGCTTGGGGGGAGGATGGTGCAACAGGAAAACTTTTACCTTTCCTATTGAACACTGTTTGGGGATGAGAAGAACGTAAGAGTAAATATAGGAATTAAAGCAATTCTTGCAGTGTCCTATTTATCCCCAGGAAAGGAACAAGGAGATAAAAGAACAAGGGCCCTTAGAAGAATCCAGCAGCTTCCTGAGGGTGACTCATCACTGGGAACATCTGACAAAAAGGCTCTTTATCTGGGCGCCTGGCACCAGACAGAACGTTCCACTGAGGTGGGTAAACAGCCTTTGCCACAACGTCCTTCCTCAGGTCAGGCTGCATGCTGTGGCCCTTCGCCTCCCACAGGTGTGGACCGCTGCCCTGGGACACAGCTGTAGCACAGTGGTCAGAGAACTGGCTCTGCAGTCAGACCTCCTGGGTTCAAAACTTCCTTCTGCCACTTAGTGTATCTTAGTAGATGTGAATTTGCTAACATCCCCGGGCCTCAGTGATCTATGTGTAAAATTCCCTCATAGGTCATGGTGAAGATGGAGTGAGTTAGTGCACACTTGAAACAGTTCCTGGCCCTTAATAATTGCTCAGCAAATGTTAGGTACTGCTATTATACTCCACATTTAATCCTCCTACAACAAATTGCCTTTCTGCCCTAAACTCCAAACTGTGAACCAGAACTTTCCAGAACCTTCCAGATTTTTAATTCGTTGCTGGCCATCGGTGCTAGGAATTCTCCAAAGTCTCCCTCAAGGACAGGCCCGGGGTCAAGTAGGGGCCCTGTTTCTGCTCACTGGCCTTGGCTCAAGGGCATCTCTTTGGGTTGGTAGGGCGTCCTCACTTATGAGTCAAGGTGGCTTTAGCACAGGTCCCTGTGATGCCTTTGGAACTCCTGTGTCATGGACACACTGGTGGAAAGGGGGAAGGACACAGGATTTAAGACAGCAGAGCCCTCTGGCCCCAACCTGGGCCACAAGCCCATGGAAGATGGCCAATAGGCTGTTCATCCCCTGAATAATTCCGGAAGCCTCTCCCACTTTGTCTCTTACTGGGCGATGTAATGGATCTAGGCAAAAGAAATGTGCTTGGCTGGTGCATTATCAGTGTAGGGTTTCTCTGCCTCCCTCAGAGGTCTTCCCAGGAATCCTATCAGCAATGAAAAGATGCACTGGTTCTTTAAAATCTGTTCCTAAAAAAAGTTAGATGATAAGTTAAAAGAATAGCTCTCATACATTCAATGCTTATTACTTGGCGAGTTCTGGACTAAACCTTTATATACATCATTTCATTTGATTACTACCACAGCTTTGTGAACTAGGTACTCTATTAGCTCCATTTTATGGATGAGGGAGCCATGGTTCAGAGAGGTTAAGTATCTTGTCCAAGGTCACACAGCTAGGAAGTGCTGGAGCTGAGGTTCAAATCCAGGTCTGTTTGACCTTTGAGATCAAGTGACTTTATTACACATTAGGAAATTGAGTTTCCTAATAAAGGAATTGTCTCTCTGACCTCTCTTCTGATTGCTTGGGTATTTCAGTTAAATATACACTTTCTTTCTTAGCAATAGGGACATTAGGGGTCCTGGGCATGAGACTTGCTGTTCCCTATTACCAAAAAAACATTTTTTTCCTACTAATTTAGGTGATATTGTGAAAAGGACACTTGACCCAGATATGCAGTATCTTTTGGAAAACCGGATTGCAGCGAATGCCTCTTAATTAAGCCATGACCTTCACCCAGTTCATCTTTTTCCTGAATGTACACTCTCTTTTCCTACCCAAACTGCTTTGAGTAAAAGAGAGGCTGGTCCTGTAAAGCATTAACCTTTTCCTCTCTTCCTTTCTAATTCTGCAGCTCTAGCTCTGGTTCCAACCTCCCATTTCCAGCTGCCCACAGGAAATCGCCACTGGATGTCCCAAAGGCACCTCAATGCCTGAAACAAAGCACATCCTCTCCGCTGGGCCCCAGCCCCCCTTTCCTGCTGGAGGCGCCATTATTCTCCCAGCCTGTGGAGTTCTAGGCCAGGGAAGCAGCTGTCATGGCACTGCTACCTTATATTCCTAATGTGCCCGGAGTCACCAAGCTCACCAGGGCCTCCTCTCCAGCATCCCTGGCCTTTATCTCCTTCCACACCTTGTCCTGAGTTCCAGCCCTCCTCACCCCTCCTCAGGGCTCAGGCCCTTTTACAGACCACCTGGCACTAGCAGCCAGACAGATCTTGCCCCCCAAATCACACCTGCCCAACAACCTTCAGTGATTCCCTTTGCCCACTTCTGCAAGTCAGCCCAGAGCCAAGGGGCTCCATAAAGCAGCCTGTCTCTAACTCACTTCCTTTGCCTGGAAGATCTGTCTTCTCATTCATATTTCAGCTTACCTTACTCCCTCTGGCTAAGATGTGCACCCCCTTCCTTTCCACATCTTTAACTACCCATGTGTCAAGATCTGAAAAGGTTAATTAGATTGTATGCCATTTCCCCACTCTGCTTAATTGTTGTAACTGCCTGGAGCTCTATACGGAGAAATCTGAGATTATAGACTTGCTCTACGTGAAAGAGGGTATGATGGATTAGTCATGTCTGCCAGGTCATAGGAATGATGTCTTCTGTGGGTTTAGGAGGGAGAAGTGATTGATCAGTGATGTCGCCCATGGGTGTGGGAGGGAGACATGATTGATTAGTGATGTCTGCCGTGGGTGAAGGAGGGAGGAATTGAAACAAGTTGACTCTGGCTAGAGCCAACTGATAGCCTACCTCTTCCAAGCAGCCTTAAAACAAGGCAGCCCTGTGGGCCATCTTGCCCATGATGCACTGTCATATTAATAAATACCATATTGCAGTGAGCTCTAAAAATAAGAAAACTGAGATCTGCCTTTAGGAAGGTCATGATTAGGAATGTATTTATCCTGTTCTTTATTACACCCCATTCTGTTCTCTATCTGCACTAGACAATTAAAAACCTTACGTATAACAATAACGGCTAACACATGGGAATTATCCTGTGCTGGGCTGTATGCTGAGGTCATGACACTCATCATCTGGCTTAGTCATCAGGATTCTGTGAAGGAAGAGCTCTTAGTGGGTCCATTTTGCGGATGAGGAAACATTCAGTGTGATGAAGTAGCTCATTCAAGGTCACCTAGGCAGTAAGTGGTGGGACCAGGATGTACATCCAAGCCTGCCTGATTCCAAAGCTTGGCTGTTAGGCCGACAGGCATTTTTATGATTCTTTTATTAGTGTACAGCGTCGTGTAGTGCATTTCCTGAACTTCCTGCACAGGTGTTGCGAATCGACCGTTAGGGGTCTGAGGGAAGACATCTGCCACACACCTTGTCATATCCCTCCCTCCCATACCCAAGCACCCAACATTCTTAAGCCAGAGCTGACAGACCCTTGGCATCTCTTCGATGCTCATTTTGAGGCAGTGCAGGCCCTGCTAGTTATCTATCTGTCATGATTTTAACATATTTTCAAGGCACAGGAGGAAGGGTCATGGGTACATCTAGGAAATGTGGGACGGGATCAGAGTGACTCAGGGACCCTACAAAAACTCGAGGAGGCAAAAATACCTCCCTCTCCCCAGCCTCAAAAAAAAAAAAAAAAAACAAAAAAAATCTCTGGCTTTTTCAGATGCAACAGTAACTTTTGGCCACAAGAGGGAAGTAAAGACAAGGCTACCAAGACCAAAACTCCCAGCCTCCATCCAGGTCTCAGAAGCAAGTGGAGGCCTTGGCAGTGGTTGTTTCTTTTTTAAAGGCCACTACCATCAATCTGCAGATGAGATGTGCCACACAGGCTGGTGCAAGGGCCTAGCTTATGACTTCTCCACAATTTCCAGCATAAACTAAGTTAAATGGGCTTTATTCATGAATGTATTTGTTCCACCTGCATTTATTGAGCACCTACTGTATTCCGAGCAGTGTACTGCTCCTGAGGATGATGGATAAGTAAACTGACAACTCCAGTACAAGTTTCTGAAATGAATCTGTGTTCTCAGAGGAGGCACCCACCATGGTCCTGGAAGGGTCCAGGCTGGCATCTCAGAGGGGGTGACATTTGAGCTGGGTCTTGGAGAAGGTCTGGGAGTTCACCAGATAGAGAAGGCTGGCTAGAGGATATCCCAGACAAAGGAAACAGGAGAATGGCAGCGGCAGAAGTCATTGGAGCAGAAGGGAATTTTTCTACTGTTGCCAGGGGCTGGAATTTGAGGACTACCTTCAGATAAAGATTCCCAAAATTCTCCTGTCTTTTTGGTCAGGTTTATAGCCACCCGTAGGAGTGGAGCTATAGGCTGTGGTTAGAGGGTAATAGTGGGAACCCATGTTTTCTGGAAAGTTCCTGTGATTATATTCTTCCTGAGCATACACATGCGAGTTCCCAGCAAGGGCAGCAAGCTTCCTCTGGAGCAAGCCCAAAGGGACACGCAAGGCTGGACGGGAACCTGGATGGTGCTTCTACCCCACCCTTCCTGCATCAGGCCAGGGATGGGCTGAGGGCTCAGCTGTCATCTCTGGAAAACAAGCTGCAGTCCCCTAGCAGCTGGATTTCCAGCCCCTTTCCCCTAGGCTCTTTTTCCAAAATGGCCCTTATCCCTTTGCCCCTGTTTTAGGCCTTGTCTGGATTCTGTGGCAAATAACAGCTTCCCTGCCAGTTGATCTGAGCCTCTGGGTATAAGGCAGAGCCAGGAGAACACAACGTCATTGAGATCATCCCTGAGCTTGAATCCAGGCCATGTCCACATCTTGGCTATGTGAGCTTGGACTTGATACTCAACCTCTCTGGGCTTCTATTTCTTCATCTATGGGATGGGCATCATAGTCCCTTCCTCCCAGGCTTGGGGTGAGAGGTATCAGAGATAACCATGAGTGGGGTCCAAGTGAGGACCTGGGTAGACTCCTGTATGCCTGAGTATTGAGGGGTAGTGACTGGGCATGTCAGGATGTCAGTAGCACCTGGGCAAAGGACATAGTCTAACCTGCCCAGGGAGCCCACTTGCGTAATTGGGTGTTCTCCTTTACCTAGCACAAGAAACCTCAATGAGACAACAGTAGCAGTATCCCCCGACAGTTTCTGGGGGACTTTGACCCATATTCCCATCATCATCACGACTATCACCACCATCATCATTACCACCACCACCACTATCACCATCACCAGCATCACCATCACCACCATCATCACCATCACCACCATCATCACCGCCATCACCACCATCATCATCACCACCATTACCACCATCACCACCATCATCATCACCATCGCCATCACCACCATCATCATCACCATCATTACCACCACCATCACCATCACCGCCATCACCGCCATCACCACCATCCTCATCACCACCATTACCACCATCACCACCATCATCATCACCACCATCACCACCATCATCATCACCACTATCACCATCACCACCATCATCATCACCATCACCACCATCATCATCACCATCATCACCGTCATCATCACCACCATTACCACCATCACCACCATCACTATCACCATCACCACCATCACCATCATCATCACCATTATCACCATCACCACCATCATCATCACCATCAATACCACCATCACCACCATCATCATCACCACCATCACCATCACTACCATCATCATCACCATCACCACCATCACCATCACCACCATCATCATCACCACCATCACCACCATCACCATCACCACCATCACCATCACCGCCACCATCACCATCACCACCATCATCATCACCACCATTATCACCATCACCATCACCATCACAACCATCATTATCACCACCATTACCACCATCACCATCACCACCATCACCATCACCACCATTATCACCACCACCATCACCATCACCACCATTATCACCATCACCATCACCATCACCACCATCATCATCACCACCATCACCACCATCACCATCACCACCATCGCCATCACCATCACCATCACAACCATCATTATCACCACCATTACCACCATCACCATTACCATCACCACCATCACCATCGCCACCATCACCACCATCATCACCACCATCATCACCACCATTACCACCATCACCATCACCACCATCACCACCATCATCATCACCACTATTACCACCATCACCATCACCATTATCACCATCATTACCACCACCACTATCATCACCACCATCACCATCACCACCATCACCACCATCATCATCACCACTATTACCACCATCACCATCACCATTATCACCATCATTACCACCACCACTATCATCACCACCATCACCATCACCACCATTACCACCATTACCACCATCATCATCACCACTATTGCCATCACCACCATCATTATCACCATCATCAATATCACCACCATCGCCATCACCACCATCACCACCATCACTGCCATCACTGCCATCGTCACCATCACCATAGCAATACTACTACTAATAAAATAATTCGTAACTAATTTACTGAGTGCTTGCCACACTTTAGGCGTTTGCCTTTACAAGAACTCCTCACAGCAGTATTTCCGGTAGGTGTCGCCATTATTCACATTTCACAGATGAAGATAACAGGCTGGGGGTCTAAGGAGTCCTTCTCTTTCCCACTCCCTCAGCTCTTGGGAGCAATTTCTCCCAGGGCAAGAACGTGGGCCAAGTCTCTTCAGAAATAGAAGAAATGTCACTTTTAAAGTTCTCAGAGAAAATTTCTTTCTCTCTCTCTCTTTTTGGAGAGCATGTCAGACTCCCACCTGTTCTTTGAAAGTGAGAACATTAGCTGGGTCAGCAGGGGAGCGAAGCACACCACAGAATTCTACACTCAGGCAGAACTTTTCTTTCTGCCGCAGTGGGACCGAGTGTTCTGTTCCATCCCCAACTCTTGACGGCTGGCTCTCTGAATAGCAAGGCCCTTTCACCTTCTTGAAAGACATTCACGATCTGCCTGGAGAGGCAGAAGTCAGTTTGGTGATTCCAAACCCTCATAATTGTGATTTATGCAGAACTCATTGGTTGTCCATCAGCTGGTGGAACAGTGTCACTGCCAGGGACAAGGAGGGCCACCTCCCCACCCCCAGCCCATCACATACTTCCTCACATCTTTGGCCTCTCCAACTTGGACCCTTTGCTTTCACTTGGCCAGAAGTAGAAAGGGGGAAGAGGGCAGAAATTATCAAGGATGCTTCTGCCTTTGAGAAGGGACTGGCTTGGACCCTGCTCAGAGAGATGCCCACCCTCACTCACTCACACAGTTGGGAGGACCCAGCTCACTGTCTAGCCACCGGCTCTTTGCTGGTAGAGTTGGCCTGGGCCTCGCCCACAAATACTTCATTATTGTGTGTACCTGTGTACCCCTTACCCTCAGGGAAATGCCTGCCCCTTCTGCCAGCAACTTTGATTTCTTTCTTCCTAGAACCAACTCTGGCTTCATGGTTACTACATAGTGAGCCAAGGTCCTTGTATGTGGATGGACAGAGGCCCTTCCCTGCTGCCCTGGAAACATTTACTGTTCAAGAGACATAGAATGTTCTAGAGCCACATGGAATGTTCTAGAGCTCCCAAGCCATGGTAGGGGAGTCCATGGATATCTCATTTTTGTAAAAATTGCTTAGAGAAAGGGACGGTGGGTGCCAAGTCACCACGCTGTTGAGGAACCCAGTGGGGCACTAGAGACTCAGCCACCTCAGTCAGCCCTATACTCAGGAAGGAGGCCCAGCTGGGGTTGGGGTGTGGGGGTGGGGAGCAAAGCCAGAACCAGTTGAGCTCAAATCAGAGACTGAGCACTGACCCAAAACACATGGAGTTAATTGACCAATGATTGTTTAAAATTAGAAGACAATGGGGCACCTGGATGGCTTGGTCAGTGAAGTGTCTGACTTTGGCTTGGGTCATGATCTCATGGCTCAGGGGTTCAAGCCCCACATCGGGCTTTCTGCTGTCAGCACAGAGCCTGCTTCAGATCCTCTGTCCCCCTCACTGTCTTCCCCTCCCCCACTTGCACTCTCTCTGTCTCTGTCAAAATAAATAAATAAACTTAAAAAAATAAAAATAAAATAAAATTAGAAGAGAATGAGGTACAGAGAACAAACTCGTTTGACCTCAGCTTCCTTATCTGTTTCATGGGCATTGTAGGACAGGTCCAAATCTCCTTCCTGTCCTTCTGAAATCCAAAGAGCTCTGAAAACACAAAGCCTTTCCCTTTTTCCCAAATGTTTAGCACTAAAACACATTTAGTGGTGAGGTCTGACCAGACAGAATTCATGTAAAGCAATTTATAACTTTTATTTATCCCACCAAATGTGAAAATACAAATGTATTTGATCAAGGAGTGTCCACATACTCCATGATATGCCCATATTTTTCTTTACTAAAATCTGGGGGGAAAGGCTTAATTTTGGAACACATCAGGCCCCATGCATTTTGGGATAAGAGCTGGAGGAGCTACCGTACAAAAGATGATTCTGAATATCAAATGAGATAACACATATAAGGCACTTGGCACAGGATTTGGCACCTAATAAGTCAACTCCCACCCAGGCCCTGCTGCCAAATGTCACTGTCGCCAGGTTGGGGCCTCAGATAGTAATGACAGCTGGGCATTCTTTCAAAGCAGGGTCTTTCCCCTGAGGTAACAAAAGGGACTTCCCATAAACCAGGAGAAGCTCCAGGATCTCCCCATGCACCCCCAGTTTTTTCCCAGGGAGTCAAAGTATCCACTCCGATGCCTCCCAGTTTTTCCACTGAAACAAGTCAGTTTCTAGAAAGAACTGTTGTATTTTACATGGCTTTCTCCCCAGCTGCTTTAAGTTGCAATACTCCCTGTTGGATATGAAGCCGAAAAATACATTCACATCTGTCCTTGATCTGGTAAGTCAAGAACATAAAAACTCAGCAACACAAAGGCATTCTTCCGCGCCCCTTCCAAAGGGGCGGTTTCCATCAACTGCGCAGGAGAGTAAGAGCTGCTTTACATATGTTTTTGATGCTAAAACTATAACATTTGACTTTTTTTTCCCTGCTCCAAAGTGTTAAACAAATAAATAAGAATTAGATGGTGTTTGTGTAAACTTAGATACATGACCTAAGATTCTCGTTTCCCTTCTGACTTCAGCATGAGACTTAGCTACTTAATCCTTACACTTTAAAGCATGTGTTCTATTTATTTATTTTATCAAATCCATTTCTGCAGCGAATAACTTCTTTCTTGGCAAACATACAAGCAAGGAGGTTGTTTTGTATTTCCACGAGGTAGAACGAACCCGGCATTAAAGCCCGTGGCTCTCTAGGAGTTGGGCAATTGTGCTTCCTTATCTAGTCAAGGTGGGTTCATCTCTGTGCTCTTAACCTTGATTGCCTGACCTCCGGCCACCAGCCAGGAGGAGGAAGGGGTGTAGGGTGACCAGTTGACTCCACCTGTCTGAGACTGAAGGGTTTCCCAGGTATAGCACTTTCAGTTTGGAAACTGGGAAAGTCCTGGGCAAACTAGGACCAAATGGTGACCCCAGCACGGGTGAGAGAATGGGGTGTATCAAAGTAACGTATCCCAGCTACTGGATTAGAATGCATGGACAACTGTCTGACGGTTGCCATGAATTCTGAAGAAGTTCACTTACCACATGGCCACACAACCAAGGGAAGGGAGGAGAAGGAGGTTACCAAGTACTAGCACTTTGATGGGGAGCCACTGTGGGCTGTATAGGAATGGGAAGCCCAGCCTCACTTACAGGTACCAGCCACCAGGGACCATGGGGTGGGGCATATCTCTGGAGAGCAGAAGGGGGAGATGCCCAGAGATCTGCCTCTCCCACAATGCCAGAATGGGACAGAAGCTCCCCACCACACACAAACAACCACAACAGTGAATACTTCGTCCCAGGGAAGAGGGCTGAAGAAGGGGGTGAAGAAAATCCAGAATGAATTGAGATCACATTCTGAAAAGACCAAATATTTATTACAAAGAGTTCATCACAGATTATTTTAAATGGCAAACAACTGAGATATTAGCAATGTCAGGTATGAGTTTTTTATTTCTCTGTGGTGAGGGTGCAGGGTCAGACTGACATCCGTTACAGGGGAAAAGTATACACTTAAATTATCCTTACTGAGGATACTTTTGACTCTTAGAGTATAAGTGTAGACACCTCCCCCCGCCCCACATAGTGGTTTTAAAATTATGACAGCTTCCATTGCTTTTAGGATAAGGTCCAATTCCGTCTCACAAGACGCTGGATGACCTGGCCCCTGATCTGTCCTTTTTGCCTCTGGTACCATTGCTTCTCCTCCCTCTTCATGCCCAGCACACTAGCCTGTTTTCCATCCCCCATTCTCAGGTGTCCTCCTGTCTCAGGGCCTTTGCACATCTCCTAGTCCTTCTTCCTGAATAATTCCCTTACTTCTTCTGGATCATTCTTATTTTCTCCTCTTTATCCCACATTAGGTATCCTTTCTTTGGGGATACAATTCATGACCCCTGAGATGAGGTCACAAGCCTCTGTTGTTCCTGGAATCAGTGGTAATCAGTCATTTGTGGTTGACTTCTCACTCCGACTCAACTACCAGACTGTAAATTCCATGAAGGCAGAAACCAAGTCTATTTTTATTGCTGCTTTAGTCTTAACCAGTAGGTAGTAGTGGGCATAGCCTATATCTGTGGGAGGAAGGAAGGAAGGAAGTGAGGGAGGGAGGGAAGAAAGGAAAAGAAGGGGGGAAGGCAAAAAGTGGGAAAAAAAGGAGCCAAGGGAGGAAAGGATGTGTCCAAATAACTGACTACCACTCTTCATGGTGCCTTTTGGTATTGTGTAGACCTAGATTATTTCGCCAAGAGTTTCTGTTTATCCTAAGGATCGTGATTTATTTAGGACCAGGGACCTAGACTTATTCTGTATTTTGTCTCTACCAACTCTCCAGTATATAACACATATAAAATATTTTTTATGAAATAGTTGCATTTGGAGCTGACAGTGTTTCCTGGCAGACAGCATAGCTCAACTGGATAACTGAGAGATAGTTCTTGGATGCTGCCATGGCCTATGGCCATTCCAAATTAACCAGAGCCTCTAACAACATGTCAACTCTATTAATCTGATGGCCATCTATTTCCAAATGAGGTCAATTCAGCCTAGGCCTAATCAATGCTCTCCAAGTCCCAGGTTCTCAGGTTTCCATTAATAGCTCATTTAAAAAGAGAAGCTTCACAGAAGGTCAGTTCTGAGCTGGCCAGGAGAGGACTGCCCTTGTCTACTATGGGGTTCTAAACAAGGACCAAAAGTGACAGAGAAGCAGCTTCCACTTCGGAGTATAGCCTCTAGAAGCTTAAGGGAGGTGGCAAGGAGATGCCTAGGAAACTACTAGTAAAAAGGACTTGGCACGAACACCACTGTCTCCTTAGAGAATTCTGTCCTCTGTGACCTCCCTTGGGAGTAGGAATCTTGCCCTCGAGCAGCTGCTATTTTGGACTAACCTTCATTATTTCATGTACCAGAATCTTGCTCCCCTGCTCCCCTGTAAACTCCCAAAGGTCAGAAGCCAGTTTTAAGCATCCCTGCATCCCCACTGCCTAACCCAACATCGGTGCTTACAAAATACTTACAAGATGGATATCAGTGAAAATGGCAGAGCAGAGAACTCCAAGAGCTTATCCCTCCACAAAAACAATAAGTGCTTGGGAAAAAACTCAGAAGCAACCCTTTTGGAATTCTGGGAACTAACCCAAAGCATACAGCAACAAGGGGAACACTTAATAAAAATTTTGAAAAACAAAAAAACAAAAACAAAAAACAAACAAAAACAACTGAACCTCAGTAAAAGAGCTTTGTGGCATGTCTAACTTACCCTGGCCCCAGCCCCTACTCCCCAACTCAGCAGTGGCCTTGAAGAAAATGGTCCATATCACCGGTATAGGCAGCAGCACTGTGAGGGAGAAAAATAGATCTTTTTCTCAAAGAATTGCGGTTGGTTGTTTTGACATGTCTGGTGGCCCCTGGAGCCGTTCAAAGGGCTCACCTTTACCTTGCTTAACTCAGAACTCTCCCAGTGCAGAGAGGGCTGTCCACAGGGCATTTGTCAAGAACATTTAAAGGCCAATGTATCAGTCCCTGCTGCCTTGACACAAATAATAGACCAGCCAAAAAATTGGGGAGAAAAAGCTAGGGAATGAGATGTGCTGGGAAATAAGGGCTCTGAAATGCTCTGACATGTTCTTGGGCATCTTGAAGGGCACATGCATGCCCAGGTCTGTTTGCACACTCAGGGAAGAACTGAGGAGGCCCTAACCTCTCACTGCTGGCTGACATTCAGGTGCTGCCCAAGAGAGAAGTAAAGACTCAGCGGAATTGTCAGCTGCTTAGCTGAGTATTGAGGACGGGCCCCAGTATACGCCCAAAGCCCACCTGCTGGAATGGGAGTCTTTGTTTTTGTCACTGTTGCAGACATTTAAAGAAACCTCTGTCCAATCTCTACCTGATCACCAGACAAATGGAAGAGAGTCTTTTTTTGAGATATACTTTATTGTCAAACTGCTTACATACAACACCCAGAGCTCATCCCAAAAAGTGCCCTCCTCAATGCCCACCACCCACTTTCCCCTGGAAGAGAGCCTTAAGTGATCACAAATGACAAATAATACAGGCTTTACAAAATTAGTTCAGAAAAATCATTAAGGAAACAACAACTATAACGTGTTGCATCAATACACTCCAGGAAGGATAAAATCTAATTTCCAAATTTGGTTCGTTATAATGTTCAAAATGTCCAGTTTTCAACAAGGACAACAAAACTGTGGAGAATGCGCAGAGACAAAAGAGTATCATCCATGCACAAGAAGAAAAGTAATCCATAGAAACAATTCCTGAGAATTCCTAGATGTTGGACGTTCTAGACCAAGACTTCTTATCAACAGTTTTAAATATGCTCACAGAGATAAAGGAAACCATGTACAAAAAACTAAAGGAAACCCTTAAAATGATGTACATGACCATTATAAGCATATATACACATGACAGCCAGTCCTCTGAGATGTATGAAGCCAAAACTGGCACAATAGAAGGTAAAGTAGTTGAACAATACTAGTCGGAAACTTCAATAACTTGCATTGAATAATAGAAGAGAAATTAGACAGAAGAACAGCCAGGAAATAGAACCTTGTAAACCAACTAGACTAAACAGGCATCGGTAGAACACTCCACCCAACAGCAGCAAATACTCATGCTTCTCAAGTGCACATGGAATGTTCTCCAGGAAAAGCTCTATGTTAAACCACAGAACAAGTGTCCGTAAGTTTAAAAAGTTTGAAATCATGCATTCCTTGGCCACAGTGAATAAAATTAGAAATCAATACCGGAGGGAAATCTGAAAAATCCACAAATATGTGAAAACGAAACAATACACTCTTAAACAACCAATGGGTCAAAGGAAAAAATAACAACTTGTAGGAATTGGGAACTGGAAAATACTTGGAGATGAATGAAAATAAAAGTAGGACATACTGAAATTCATGAAAGTACAGAACTCAGAGAGAAGTTTACAGTTGTAAGTACCTGTGTATAGAAAGAAGAAAGGTTTCAAATCAATTATATAACCTTTCACCTAAAGAAACTAGAAAAAGAAACTAAATCCAGAGCAAGCAGACAAGAGGAAATAATAAAGCTTAGAGCAGAGCAGAGATCAACAAAATAGAGAGTAGGTGAGCTGGACGCTGACCTTGGAGGGCAGCACTGGCCCTGGGGGATGCCCAGCCCTGGGGAGGGTGTGGACTCATTTGCAATAAAAGCTCAGGACCTGCAGGGATTAGAACGCTAAACACTGCTTCCTGGATTAAAAGTTAGAGAAATCTGATAGGATGTCTCTGGCTGCAGTTCTCTAGCAAGAAAGAAGACACGGGATTACCTAGAAGAACCATGGAGAGCAGAAGAGGGAGGGTTAGCCTGGGTTAATGGCCAGAAACACATCCCAAGAGCCCAGGAGTTTTGTTGGGAGGTAGGCAGGTGGCCCAGCATGCATGGCACCCTGGCACCCTCACTGATGTTTCAAGGATAAATGGCTTCCATGATAGTGAATTGAAAGAGCAAATGAGAGGGGTGCCTGGGTGGCTCAGTCGGCACCCTGAGGGGTGCCGGGTGCCTGGCCTGACTTCAGCCCAGGTCATGATCCTGCCCTTTGTGGGTTCGAGCCCCGCATTGGGCTCTGTGCTGACAGCTCAGAGCCTGGAGCCTGCTTCAGATTCTGTGTCTCCCTCTCTCTCTTCCCCATCCCCACTTGCACTCTCTATCTCTATCTCTATCTCTCAAAAATAAATAAACGTTAAAAAAAAAAGAAAGAAAGAAAGAAAGAGCAGATGAGAGGACCTAAGACCATGGCAAGGATCTCGAACACAGGAGTAGATTGCAAAGGACCAGGACACCATGAGGACACCACGTGGCCATGGCTATATCAACAACCCAGCACACTACTCAGCTATCTTGTTCTCTCTGTTAATCCAGAAATTGGAGGCAGGACTGAAAGTTTCACTTCTTCATTTCAAGACTCAGGGGTTCTGAAATGGGTGGGAGGCTGGGGCGAGCCTTCATGACGGACATTCTGCTAACAGAGGGCAGATGGTGCTCAAGCAATGAGCTGGAAAATTGAAAGCGCTGTGACCATATTTGTGTCATAAGCTGGAGAAACATACAAACCACACAAATGTGTACACACACACACCCCACACTCACTGACATATAATAGGGCAAGAACAGTTAAAAACAGCTGAAGAAGAAAAGGAAAAGGGAACCAAGACTAGAAGAGTCATCTTGTGCCCAGTGAGGGGGCTAACTCACAAATTTGGGTCTTGGAAGGTCTCTCCATGTGCTAGAGGTGGGGCCAGATTTTGTCTCTAAGTTCCTAGGAGGCGATGTGGAGTAGGAAGACCCCCCAGTTACTTGATGCACAGTGCCCGTAAGGTGCATGCATATTTGTTGCTTAGATATTAGACCTGAGAATCTTCTCCCATGAATCCCCATGGAGTGCTCACTATTATAATATACTGTAATCAAAGTTATGTGAATATGATTTCTCTCTTCAAATACCTTATTGTACGAGAGTCCCCTTTCCTCTTGTGATGATGTGAGGTGATAAAAGGCCTACATGATGAGATGAAGTGGAGTGAATGATGTAGGCATGTGACTTGGCATTAAGCTACTACTGACCCTCTGACCATACGTCAGAAGGTGATCACCTGCTTCCAGACTTTGGTTGACTGTGGGTAACTGAAACCACAGAGAGGGAAACTGTGGATAAGGAGGGCTACTGTACAGCCATATCGTGCAATGCCCTCTGTGTAAGTTGATGGCTCACCCATCCTTGAGTACAATTCAGTAAAATAATCAGGAAGGGTCAAGACCCATGTTTCTCTAATGATCGAGATGTGTCCTTTATCCAGACACAGAGCATGGGAATATGGAAGAATAAACGGACCAGGCATCCTTCATGTGCTCAGCTGGGCTTTGGTAGCTGGTGAGGAGCTGGAAGCCGGAAATTATACTTCTGATCAAGAATTCGGGGAGGACCTTCTGGAGCCTAGTGGTTCAGAGTGCCAACTCAGGAGCAAACTGCCTGGGTCTGAGCCTAGCTCCCCACACATCTGTGTGACCTTGGGTAGTGTAACATTCTGTCCTGAGTAATACAAGGCTTAAGTGAGGTCCCACATGTGACACGCTTATTGTCTTAGTCAGGGCTCTCTGGAGCAGCAGAGCCAATGGGATATATATGGTGTATTAGAGGAGCTTTAGGATGGGGATTGACTCGCGGTTATGGAGACCAAGACATCCAGGGTCCGCTGTCTGCAGGTTGGAAAACCAAACAGCTAGTGGCAAAATTCAGTGCAAGTCTGAAGGCCTGAGAATTGGGGGCTGATGGTAAATATTGTCCGAGTCCCAAAGCTTGAGAACCAAGAGTTCCAGTGTTGGAGAGCAGGAGAAGACAGATGCCTCAGCTCGAGCAGACTTTGAGGTGGGGGTCATCTTCTTTACTCAGTCTACTGATCCGAATGCCAACCTCTTCCAGAAACACACACACACACACATACACACCCGCGCGCACACACACACACACACACAGAAATAATGTTTTACCAGCTATTTCACAGCCCAATTGAGTTATGCTAAGTTCTGGGACTGCAGCGTGAGTGAAGCCAAGTACACTCACTCATGAAGCTTCATTTAGCGAAGGAAGAGAGGCAATAAACAAACAGATGAACACGACGTGTCACACGGCAGTTAGTAATTCATAGAAAAATCTCCCAGGGGAATGGAGTGAGGCCTGGGGCACGGGTCGTTGTTGTTACTTTATGCAGAGCATTCAGGAATGGCTTGACCAAGAAGGTGTCTTTGAGCACAGACCTGATGGAAGTGAGTAGGAGCCATGAAGATATCTGGGGGGGGGGGGGGGGGAGACTGTCTCAGCAGAGGCAAGGCCAAGTGGGAAGGTCTTGGGGTAAGGGTTAGGCCTGTTTGAAGAACAGCGAGAATGCCATGTGGTTGGATCAGAGTGAACAAGTGGCAGAATGGTAGGAGATGAGGCCAGTGGAAGCAGCAGGGGCCAGACCACATGGGGCCTTGTGGACAAGTCAAAGAACATTGAACTTGGCCTCTAGACTCACCTGGCTCAGTGATCAAACCAAATAAGTTTGTCTGCCACAAAACCATTTGCTCCCAGGATGTGAAATACTCTGGGTGTGAGAAGGATCTATGATGCTAGACTAGGGCTGGATGTGTCCTGGCCCATGTGGCTAGAGGCTCTAAAGAGAAAGAACAGTCCAGCAACTTGGCTACCACAGCCCCACCTGGTTCCCTGGTCACTCTGAAACCATGGGGAAGCAAGCCAGTCATTAGGGAGGAAATAAGTGAAAAGTCTAGTCATGTGCCCCAGGTACCAGAGCCGGTCATCCTCAGGAAAGAAGGGATGCTTTATCTATGTGCCTTCCTCCAGTTCTCCATCACCCCTTTTCCAGGAATTCCTTCTAGGGCTTGTGTGGCCTTCGTTGCCCCTTTGCGCACAAGCTGCATCTCATGCAGGTGCTTGTACAGCCATCCTGACTCTGTTGAACACTCTTGGTTGACAAATCTTAGAGGAAGTGTCACAGGCGGAAATCGAGGTCATAGTCTGGGGCATGGCTGCTGCTGCGTCATTTGGACAAAAAAGAGGTAGGCGTTTGTATTGGGGTGTGGTTTGGGGCTGTTTCTTGGCTTAAATGTACATCTTTGGGGTCTTAAATGCACACATTTGGCTTCCACACTTGAGGATCCCCTTCACGGAGGACTCACAGTGAAATCTCAGTGTTCCCAGCATCCACGCAGGATGAGACGATGACTGTGCTTTGCTGACTCTACTGTGGCCCACGCAGGGTTAACCCAAATTTGCCTGTGCTCCCCTAAAAATAAAAAGCTGGAAGCATTTCTGTTTTATTTCTGTTCTCTGTTTAAATGTTTTCCTACATTGCCCATGTTTTCAAGAAGTAATTCCTTTGTCCTTTTGGAAGGATGAAGTCGTTTTTATCTCATTGTGTTTACCCAGACCCTTATCACCAAGGGCTTTGTAAGTTACGCCTGCTATTCCTTCGCTTCTGGGTATAATTAGTGCCCATTGTAATCATACAACTGACCAATCGTGGGAGGCTCCCAAGGGGACCGGCGCTGGGAGACAGACTATTCACAAAATCATACTTAATATAGTCTTATCTTGCCAGGGAAAAAAGCCATCTGTCTGGCATCCTGCAAGCCAGCACCGTTCAGGTACTCCAGCCCTTCTTGAGGCAGCAACTCTCACCAAGGAGTGCCGCACATGGACTTTAAAAGGAAAAAAGCCACACAGAGGAAATGACCGGAACGTTTATGAACGTTGTCAAGGGGGAGTTGCCAGTGTGCCGTGAGTGCGCGAAAGCACCTTGCAGCCCAGAACACAGAAAAGGATGGAGACGAGAGAAGGGGAAGGCTCTTCGGCCATCTCTATCCTAACTGTAGAAAGGCAGCTGGCTCTCCTCCTCCTAAAGATTTTCCTAGAAACTGCTGCAAAAAAGCATTGCCAGGAAGTTAATGAGTCCCGCCCTGTCCCTTTCTCCTATTCCCTCCCAAAGAAGTGAAATATGCTTATTTATATAGGTCAGCATCTGAAGGTAATTAAAAATGTAATCTCGTATTTGCAGCCAGCTCTCTCATCTGTAATAATTTCCCACCACCAAGAGATGCTACTGCTCTCCGTCTCTGGTGCTCTGGAAGCTTCTTTTTTCCCTCTTCTCACTTATGTGATGGATTCAGATCTGCATAGCAATCTGCCCCAGCTGAGTGGATAGAAAATGAATAAAATATTCCCATTTTACAGATGAGAAAACTGAGACGGACTGGATTCTATGACTCACCTAAGCGTAACAAAGCCAGGACTAAACAGCAGGTTTCCTCATTCTCCCAGTGAAGAGTTGTTTTTCCTGTGCCGTGAAGATGAGAAGGTAAGGTTCGTTCCGGTGCATTGATTCCCTTGGTTGGCTCCGTTTCCATGTGTGCTAGCTTAGCCTGCAAAATGTTCAAACAATAAAAGGAAGATGCCACTGCAGAGGATTTTACGTAGAATTTCGGAGCCAGACGTTGACTTGCAGCACACACAGACCACTCCTTACATCATGGACAAAAACCTGTGCCCTGGAGAGGGGCATGTCAGCCAAGAGTGACACATGAAGGAAGTGGCCATCGAAGCCGGAGGGGCTCCTGGCTCCTGGAAGGTTGATGTGGCATCTTCCAATGGGTCCAAATGTTACTTCCAAATCCTCCTCCTCTAGGGGTGCCTGGGTGGCCTAGTCAGTTAAGTGGCCGATTTTGGCTCGGGTCATGATCTCGCTGTTTGTGAGTTCGAGCCCCGCATCGGGCTCTGTGCTGACAGCTCAGAGCCTGGAGCCTGTTTCGGATTCTGTGTCTCCCTCTCTCTCTGCCCCTCCCCTGCTCACACTCTGTCTCTCTGTCTCTCAAAAATCAATAAACATTAAAACAAATTTTTTTTAATGTTTAGGAAAAAAACAAATCCTACTCCTCTATAACCTTGTCTGCTTATTGTCTGGGGTCAGCACTGTGAAACCATGTGCGACTAGGTGAGCTTTCTGGTTGTTTGGGTTCTAAATGGAATTTCTGGTCTGAAAACCAAGCAAACACAGATTGGAATGTTGCACCAGAAAGCAGCATCATGTAATAAGTAGGTCAAACACTTGACTGGCAGTAGAGACCCTTCTTTTCTGACTTCAGGTCTGTTGATAGTTCCTTGGGTTACCTTAGGGAAGGGGTTCGAGGCCAGGGTCTGGTTCCCTGTCTGCACCAACTGGCTATCTGATTTCAGCTTCTGACACTGTTTTTTCATCTGTGAAATAAAGAGAGGAGGTATGGAGATGTTGGGCAGATTGATCTGGAAGGGCCCTTCTGCCTTGAGAAAGCTTTGATTCTAGGGCACACCCGTAGCACTGTCTGTCCCCCATCCCAACCACTGGGAGATTGTCTTGGAATTAGCAAATAATTCAAGAGTATAAGTCAACTCTCAACTGGACCTCCAAAGGAGCTTCCATTCTACTTACATTGTACTTGTGATCCAGGGAGTATCAAATGGGGGGCAGTGGGTATGAGAAGTCTTTAGTTCTGCAGCTGTTTTTGTTCAAATATAATGGTATTTGTTCTAATAGAATTTGATCTGTACGAGTGAACATTTATGTTCCCTTAATAAAACATCTTCCCTTCCCTCAGTCCAGGGTACTCTTTCTCCCAGCAAACCCAGAAGCATCCTTTTTAAGGTGGAGGTGACAGCCAGGTGACGATGCCGAGAGATCTTCCCGTCCATCCCTTCACTGTTTAGAGGAGGTGGTCAATGGCGACCGTAAACATCACCAGGGCTCACAGTTAGCCATGACCTCCTCGTCTACTGACCCAGAAAACAGAAAAGAAAGACGGACACAGAAATGAGAGGTCAGCATTTTCCTGACTGGTCTTTCATCTCCTAGGTCCATTGGAGAACTTCAGTTGAGGGTCCAGAGGGAGGCCACCTCCATTGAGGGCACCCTGGCAGCTCAGGGGGTAGGAAAGGGGAGGTAGTGGGGAAAGCACCCCCTTTCCTCCCACTGTTAGAATCCAGAGCAAGCCTCCTTCACACCTTCCACTTCAGGCTGCGTTCACACATCGCCTCCCACCCTCAGTCCCTGACACACAATACTGAATAAATATGCCTGGCCCTGGTCCACATGGGAATTCTGGAGTTACGATTGTTATTTCCAGGAATGCACAGACACCAGCAAAAATTCATTTCCCAGACGCATGGCTATTTTGAGAACCAAATCTCCTGCTCTGTAGCAATCAAACTGGGGGCTTTTCAAGTCTTGCTTTACAATAGAAACCTGTTCTGCCTTCAGCTGCCTTTTACCTACAAGAATTCAATGAGAGACAGAGAGAGAGAGAGAGAGAGAGAGAGAGGCCATTAGAGTTTCCTCTCCCCATCTCTGCTTTGGCACGACATACATTTCTGGCCAACTTTCCTGGCTCTACATCTTAGTAAATTCTTCCTGACAATAGTTAGTGACAAGCATGTCAGAAACAACAAACTCCGTCATCTATATGGCTTATCAATAATTTAGTTTCTTCCCCCTCGTGAGAGCCTGTGTGTTTTGCAATAATGAAATATATGATTTTAAAAATAAATAATAGGCTCTTGTCAGCCCGATTGTAGCTGCAAGTTATGAATGTGATTGATTGATTGAACATTTGACTTCATCTGCTCTAGCAGGATCAAAGGAAGACTCTTCCACCCGCCTAAGGCCACTAGCAATTTATTTAGAGACTGTGTTCATATCCCAGCAGGTAGCAATATTGGACTGAGGTACACAGAAAATCTGCTCTTTGAGGTTTTTTCCAAGTCCAAGGGAAGCAACAAATGAGATTTTTTTTTAGTTCATTAAATCATTAACCACTTAATCTCTAAAAACAAGACATTATAAGCATTCCCCTTAGCTGGGATACCCGGGAAACAGAGGGAATGTTGCTTGGCCAAGATCTGGAGTTGGAAGGTGGGCCCTTTTTACACAACGTGACAGTCTCTAATTTTTTATTTATATGGCACCGTATATTTTTTTCTTCATCTTAACTAATCAGCGTGGCAACAGCCATGTTGACATCCGAAAGTGACAGGTGTCTGAATTGCAATGAGGTGTCTCTACAACAGCTGACATGGGGGCAGGAAAAGACAAAGGTGTGGAGGAGATGTTTGTAAAACAAATACTGCCACGGAGAGTTTGGCTGAATGGAAAAGGAAAAGAAAGAGAAAAGAAAACCAGGGTGCAGGAGATCACCTTCCCAATTTCAACCGTGGCACTGGACCTCCTTAGTTTGGGTGCCCCGTCGGCATAGGAAAGACTGTCCTTTCTTTCTCGAGGAGGGTCTCGGGGTCAAGTGTGAATCTCCGTCCCTTGTGCATTAGCTTCCCCAGGCTTTTAAAAGCCCTGCAAGCCAGAGCTCTCCCCAAGAGCGGGGAGCTGTTCAGCATTCCGATGAGCACGGCTGGTGAGGAGCCTGAATCTGGTCCTAACCAGGGTGCTGGGAATAAAGGAGCCAGGATAAGAAGGCCCGAGGACATCCACCCGCAGAGGGACAGGCCCATCTTCACAAGAACAGGTGACGGTCTTAGTTGTTCCAGCAAGGGAACGGAAGAAAGGGAGTGTGTCTTCCCTTTCCGGCTCCCCTAGTCCTGCGCTGTCTGACCTCAGGCAAGGCAATTTAATCATCATCCGAATGCTTTTGACTTCATAGGGCCTTTCATCCACGGATCTCAAAGCACTTCACAAATAGCAATTCATTAACCTTCACAACCCACCCTGGGGGACAAAGGGTGGGCATGTTTCCCCTGTGGTGGAAACGCTCAGCTGGAGGCACACGGAAAAGCAGTTCTTCCTTCAAGGTCACTTGAAAGTTGACCAGGAAACTCAGGAGTGAGCTCTGGAGTAGCTAGCATCAAGACGGGGTGCTGCTGATTGCCGGGGCCTCAGTTTACCCTCAGTTTACCTTTGTGCCGTTTGGGCTGGATCCCCACCCTGATTCTCCTCACATAGAGCAAAGGAGTCAAGTTCAGAAAGGGCGGGAAGAATAATGTTGTTCACTGCCAGCTGTGTGCTAACTGCTCTCACACACACTCAACCTCATCCCCTTCCTATGGGAAGCCGGTGAAGTTCCATCGACCACGTCTTACAAGGAACGAAATTGAGGCTAAAGGCTGTAAAGAAATTGCTCAAGAGGGGCACCTGGGTGGCTCAGTCTGTGAAGTGTCCAACTTCTGCTCAGGTCATGGTCCCACGGTTCGTGGGTTCGAGCCCTGCATCGGGCTCCACGCTGACAGTATGGAGCCTACTTGGGATTCTCTCTTCCTCTCTCTCGGCCCCTCCTCCGCTCAACACTTTCTCTCTCTCTCAAAAATAAATAAACTTAAAAAAAAAAAGAATTTACTGGTGGGGAAACTCCACTCCTGTTTCCCTGGAGAAACCATGCTTTCCGGCTCACTGTGACAATCCCCAGATATGTAGCTTTATTTTAGAACACAACCGAGCACGGTTGCTCATGGATTGCACGGGTTTAATAATGACAAAAATCTGCTTCTAGCACTGTCTGTTTCTTTTCATTTTCCCTGAAAATACCAAACCCTGGTTGTAACAGAGAACCAAGGCTGAAATATTGCAAAGCAGCGCCTCACTTAGTCCTTTCTCCCAGGTTCTTTTCTCTGCTGCCTTCTATTCTCCCTCTCTTTCCATTTGTAAAGACAAAAGAGAAAATTCTGTAACCATTGGCCTCTGTCCAGGAACATGGGAGAAAATGAAGCAAGAAAAACAACAGAGAAATGTGAACACCAAAAGAACTAACTCAGATGAAATGGCTTAACGGTCTTATGGTACAGCCCCAGCAGGTGCGTGTGTTGATTTCTTTTCTTCTTTTCCCTAAATGTCCAGCTCTTGGTCCAAATTCTTAGAATAAAATCAAGGGTTGACAAAAGAGTCCTGGAAATGACTTGCCCATCAATGTGTATCCTGAATCTTTAAAGAAGTCATTTGATTTGGCTCGATAGTTTTACTTCTAAAATTCTACCCAAAGTTAATGACTTAGTTTGGAGTCTCCCAGAAGCAGAGCCTGAGACAAAGATTTGGTACAAGTGAGCAGTTTTTTGGGGAGGTGATTCCAGGAAGCGTGATGAGGGAGTGGGTGAATGTGGGAAACAAGAATGAGAGAAAAGCCAATATGATAGATACACCAATGAGTCAGACGAGGTAGGTAGCTGGAGCTCAATCTGGTGAGGACCGTCTGACGTCTGACAGTGTGCACAACACACACCTGTCAATTGTGTCATTTGTCATGCTGCAGAGCAACGAAGCTGGAATTCCCATCCTCACTGGTTGAGGTCAACTCAGAGACATTAATGATGGCACATCCAGGCTATTCCACATGTACGTTTCCGTGGCCAGGAAACAAGTCCAGGCAGGTGGCATACAAAACCAGCAGACCATCCAGAGACAGTCTTCAGGCACCCCTGTGAAAGGCCTAGGGATGGGATGCTGACAGTATCTGCTATAGATAATAATCCAATATAGAAAAAAAAAGCCTAACAGAATTTCAGCATTACCTACAACAGTGAAAAATTGGAAGCAATTTTAATGTCCACATTAGAGAGAGGTTTACATGTGTTCTGGTGTAGTTACTCAATGAAATATTCCCCATTGTGATTTTTTTCAATAACATTACTGTTGCCAGGCTCTGTGCTAGCTCCCAGAATCACTAAGATTAAAAAAAAAAAAAGACCTAGTCCTTGCCCTCCAAGAGTGTGTGGTCTCATTTGCTTCTGCAGGATTCAAACAAACAAACAAACAAACAAACAAACATAGGTATCTGCCTAGATTGTACTAAAATACCCCAGAATCAGGACTGTGTATATTGCATCATCTTAATTCCATTTTCAAAAATGCATAGAAAAAAGACTGGAGGGAAGTATACGAAATTGCTAATAGTGATTCTCTTTGGAACATGGGAGTTTCTTTGCTTCTTACATTTCTATTTTCACCAAATATTCTATAATAAGAATGTATAAGGGAGAAGATGATAAACTTTACTTGAAAATAAGAGAAAACGGAGTCACCTGCCAAGCAGAGGGGAACTCAAAGCTGTGCTGAAATCACAAGTCACACGCTCTACCAACTCCCTGTGCTGAACTTTTATCTGTGTCTAGCATTTCTGGTTCCCTGCTGCATCTGCAGCCAGCATCTAATGCGAAGTAATTTGGGGCACTTCTCGGGCATCACTGGCGCTTGGAGGGAGCAAGCATCTCCTGATTAAATGTGAAGTTCTTAGGGCACCACAAGGAGAACAAGAAATTTCTATCCTCTTTATTTTTCTTACATTAATTCACAGAAATATGAAGCCCGTGGTCATGTTGTCCAGCCTGGTTTCTCTGTATGCTGATAAGCTCTGATACTGTCTTGATATCAGACAGTATACTCGTAGTTAGCCAGTGACCTCCTGTCTGCAAATTTCCTACTTCCGTTAGAAAGTTACCATACCACCAGGGGGAGGGGACCTCCATGTTGGGGATTTTCTTGCCAGTTCTGTCTCTAGTAGATTCTTGAAACTTGGGGATGAAAGATGTTACCTAAATACAAAGTATTCTTGTCAAACGCTCTGAAAATGTACAATAAGCTAGGCTTAGAGGAGCAGAAATATGACTGTAGTCAATGTCATTTCATCTAGTAGAAGACTTACACTTGGCAAAATTCATCCTGAAATGTTTTCAGGATGTTTAAAATGTTTTCATGCAGGTTGAGAGTTAAATATCTTTAAAACCCTCTTCCTAGACTCCTCCAAACACCTCAATTCTAAGTGATTTCTGGTGGATGGAAACATTTTAGTCCTCTAAGACTTTCATTAATTCAGTATTTGCCTATGGTCCAGGCTGCACATTGCATAAGGCCAGGGGACTCCGCTCACATAGCTGTCTCCTGGAGTTTTGCAACATAGTGTCTGTATATGGATCCAAAATTGATTTTCAAAACAATTCTTCTTGATATTCCTGAATTTCTGATAGATAAGACTTTTGCATACTTCATTCTGATAAACACACCCAAAGTGAGGGTCCTATACAATTTGGGATCATGATAATCAACTCTTCCCAAAGTGTATTATTCATTACTAGTTCCTTGGGATATCAACAGGTATTTTGCAAAATACAAAGTCCATGATTTAAACTAAAATGAATTTAAGAAAACGGGCGCCTGGGCCGGCTCAGTTGGTAGAGCGTGTGACTTGTGATTTCAGGGTCGTGAGTTCAAGCCCCATGCTGGGTGTAGAGATTACTTAAAAACAAAAAATGTTTAAAAATGAATTTAGGAATGGCTGTTTAAGTCAATTTAAACAGGCTTTCTGCTGTGGGAGGAGTGGTCTTGAATAGGCTGGTGGCACGTATCTTTATGAATCTCTAAGACAGCAACAGAATATGCAATCTTTCCAAGTTTTTGAACACACATGTGCCTGCCTCTGCGACTTCCCTTTTCTGGGTTTTGCAGCTATGCCCCGTACAGTTGCTGTCTGCACTGGGTACACATTATTAGCACTAAAGCATACTGGGCATCAAATCTGGGCTAGTGGTTCTCAAACATCAGTGTGCGTCACAGTAGCCCGGAGAACTTGTTAAAACATGATTCCTGAATCTGTCCTGAGAGGTTCTGATTTAGTAGGGCAAGGTGGGGCCCAAGAACATGCATTTCTGGGTTCCTAGGTGAGGCCGTTGCTGCTAGTGCAGGGACCATATTTTGAGAGCTACTAGTTTAGAGATATTTAGCGATTCCCCAGGAATCCACCACAACCCGGAGGAACAGGAGTGGTTTTCTAGTATAGCTGGTCCTTTGGGATATGAATGTCCTATTTCCCCATGAAATGCATGATAGTGAAGGGATACTTGGTTTGAAAGACCAGGGTTGGGGGCCTAAAGGTGCAGATGAGATGTCTCTGGGAACACACCTAAATGTGGTCACAGAAGCTATGGTGTGAGGTAGGGGCTCATCTGGGACAGGGATAAGGAGCAGTAGCTTTGGTGTCCGACAACCTGGCCTCAAAGTCCAGGCAAATAATCTCTCTTAAGCTTCAGCTTCCTCACATGTCATATGAGCATCATGGCCTTTGCCTGCTGTGGTTATGGGAAGTGCAAACCAGAGAGCAGGTGAAAAGCACTTAGCACTACTTTACATGGCAGGCAGTCAAAACATAGGAGGAAGAGGACTTGCTAACTGGGAATAAGACTGGGATCAGGTATAGGAAGTGGGGCATCACGGCCAGACAATAAACCTGATTTACTGAGCAGCGGTCCAAGTTCCCTTAAAACACTTTTGTCTGGGGTTGGTTTCTTTTTGCAGAGCTGGGATTAGGACTGAGAAGCCCCTCAGGGTTAGAACTGTGCACCCCAGGACCAGGACAACCATCTCAGACACCTCCAGGTCTCGGGCTTCTCCCAAAGCCTTTCCGTGCCCACCGTAACACACAGTAGGTGCTCATTAAATATCTGTTGGTGAATCAATGTATTTTGATAGAGGAAATGCGACCAACTTGGCCCCACGAGCCACTGAACAATAACACACCAAGATTTCGCTTTAGTTGCTCAAGCTTTTTCTTCTCAGAACAAGCAAACAAAAAACAAAACAAAAAATAAAATCAGACAAGCCTTTGGTTCTGAAAGACACTGAGCAAATACACTTGAGTTATTATCTCAAGAAAAATCAATGGCTTTCCCATCCACCAGTGTATGAGCCTTCGGCGTTGACTTGGAAACGCTGAAGTCGGCCCGGCCCGAAGCTCTCCTGAGTCCACAGGCTGAGTACACAGGCTCCAGCCCTCCCAGCTGCCCGATCCAGTGTGAAATCATTTCCTTCTCAGAGCACAGAACTGCCGCCGCAGGTATCAGCACGCCTGCGAAGCCCTCTGCCTTTTGGCTAACATAGCGAGTGCACAGAGAAAAGAGGAGGAAATCAGGCAGCTGTAGGGTTTGGGGTTTTGGAATATGGGGGAGGGGATTAACCACATCCGGGAGAATGGCCAAGAGCTAAGCAGATACTCGGCTGAGCAGCAGACTCACGGGGAAGCCTTGTATTGAAAGTATTCTCATGAGAATTATTAAAATGATGATTAATGACAGATTCCTAGGTCCCGCCCTAGACTAGATTCAGAATCTCCATCGTGTCATCCTCTTTTGGAGATTCCGTGACGGAAGAAAGTGCAGGGATCAGTTCTGTTTCAGTCCTGGAGATGCCATCGTTCCAAGCTACGTCCAACCTTTTGCAGCCCACCTAGGGGTCTCAGGCTCAAGAGAATTCCTCTCCAAGCGCTCTCCTTGGAGGACCACGCTGACAACACTGAAGCAGAGGGAAGTGCCTTTAGGAACGTGCGATATGGAAAGGAAGAGCTGGGAAAGGTGTCAAAGACTCTTCTCATGGCGGCAGCTGCGTGTCTCTAAGTACGTCTTAGAGAGCATTCCTCTTCAAAAATGATCACAAAGAGTGTCTAATGCAGACGAGAAGCATGCCATGATGTCTGTTGAGAAGAATGTCAAGATGCCTCCTTTCGGCACTTTGGCTCTCAGGAAAAAAAGTAGATGAAGAGGATCCTTTTGGTATCTTGCTAAGAAATGAGGGGCCAGAACTCAAAGCTGAGAAGCTGTGAACCAGTCTCCCAGCTGCTCTCTCTGGACGTCCCTGCTGCACAGGGGAGTGGCTGTCATTATGGAGGGGCCTGTAACAAGTCCTTGGCACACACTGTCTCACTTCATTCTTCTAACGGTCCTATGAAATGGGTCAGGGGTCGGCACGCTATGGTCAGCCACCTGTTTTTGCAAATACGGTATTGCTAGAACATAGGCACTGCCATCCACTGCATATCATCTGTGGCTGCTTTTACTCTACAATCGCAGAGTGGGGTGGTTGTGACAAAAACCCTACACTCTGTATCACAGAGATATCTGCACACCCGTGTTCACTGCAGCGCTGTTCACAATAGCCAAGATTGGAAACAACCTAAGTGCCCATCATCAGATAAATGAATAAAGAAGATGGGGTTTATATACACACACAATGGAATATTATTTAGGCATGAGATAGAGAAGGAAATCCTGACATTCACAGCAGCATATATGGACCTTGAGGACATTTTGCTCAGTGGGACAAATAAGACCAAAAAAAAAAAAAAAAAGACAAATACTGTATGATATCACTTTTATGTGAAATCTATGAGAGCCAAAGTCATGAAAACAAACAGTAAAGTGGTGGTTACCAGAGGCTTGGCGAGGGGAATAAGAGAAATGTTTAAGGGTACGAACTTGCAACCAGTCGATAAATAATCCTGGAGATCTAATCACAGTATAGGGAATACAGACAACAATGTACTATTGTAATAACCAGACTTGCTAAGAGACTAGATCTTAATTATTCCTGCCACAAACATGAAATGATAATTATGTGAAGTGATAGAGGTGCTAAGATAATGAAATCATATTATAATACATAAATGCATCAAATCCACACAATCAACATACTGTGCACTTGAAGCTTACACAATGTTATCTGACAAATGTATTGCAATTCAAAAAATTAAAGAAATTAAGCCATAAATAAGAAGAAAATCCTACCAGTTGTGACAATGTGGATAGACCTTGAGGGCATTAGGCTAAATGAAGTAAGTCTCACCGAGAAAGACAAATACTGCATGTTCTCACCTACATGTGGACTTAAAAAGGCTGAACTCAAAAACAGAGAGTAGTGGGGCGCCTGGGTGGCTCAGTCGGTTAAGCGTCTGACTTGGGATCAGGTCATGATCTCACAGTTCGTGAGTTTGAGCCCCGCGTCGGACTCTGTGCTGACAGCTCAGAGCCTGGAGCCTGCTTCAGATTCTGTGTCTCCCTCTCTCTCTCTGCCCCTCCCCCACTCGCACTCTGTCTCTCTCTGTCTCTCAAAAATGAATAAACATTAAAAAATTTTTTATTTAAAAGAAAACAGAGAGTAGAATGGTGTTTGCCAGGGGTCAGGGGTTGGGGGGAATGGGGAGATGCTAGTCAAAGATACAAACTTCCAGTTATAATATGAATATAATCTGAATATTAGGTAAAGCATGGTGACTATAGTTAACAACACTGTATTAAATACTTTAAAGTTTCAAAGAAAGGAGGCTATAAATGTTATTAAAACCAAAAACTAATAATAATAACAAAACAAAACAAAACCCTCTGCTCTGTCAAGTCTAAATTATGTGACCCTTTACAAAAAATGTGTTGATCCCTAAACGTGTAGGACCCTTATTGGCCCCACTTTACAGATGGGGAAACAGAGGCACAGATGCTGTGTGTTACTTAAGATCATTTTGGTTATAAATGGCAGAGTCAGAGATGCCTTTGGCCCCCAGAGATAACTAGTCCTACGCTTCTCCTACCTTTCACTGTAGTGCTTCCTGCTCTGTCACATTGGCCTGTTCCTGCTAAACGCATCAGCCAAGAAGGGCATGTTTATTTGCTCTGAACAAAATGTCTGAGGCTGACCACCACACAGAAGCCTGCAGGAGATTCTGGAGTCCCAGAGAGTGGTGAGGGAACCCACCTCCCTTCTCCTCTCCAAGCCCCTAACAACAACTCCTAGCCTGCCCAGAGTTTATGAGAGAGACAGCCATCCAACACGGACAGAGATAGTTCTCTAATGTCCAGGAGGCCAGCGCAGGGATACAGGGACTGGGAAAGAACTAGAGAAGAGCCAGATAGCTCCAAGCACAAGGGCAACAGCTGCTCTTGGCTGAACACTCCCCATGGGGCTTTTCCCTAGTCCTCTCTCTGAGGACAGTTCAATGTTTGCCTCACCTGCTGTTCTGCCCTTACCCTTGGCTTTCCACCCAGCCTCAGCTTGATCTGCTGTCGAGATTGCTTACCACCATGATGCCCTCCTGTGCGGAGTTCCCACCTGGTCCTGGTTTCTGTCTGTCTGGCTTTGGCTCAGACTTAAACCCTGTGGGTAACAAGCCACCCCTCATATGGGGTCTGCAGCTCCTAAGGAGTGTCTAAACTAAGGCTCCACATCTTGCAGAGTAAACCCTAAGTTTCCATACACATCCTAAGACCAAACCAATCCCAAGACCAGGATCAATAAAACTGATGGAAGAGACTGCTGAGTAAATACCACCAAAATACAGAAATACTTACATAAGTTGATAACCCCACACAGTGGAATACTATGCAGCCATGTAAAATGAGATTAACAAAGATTTTTAAATAATGTGATAGAGGAGAGGCAGGGCCAGCTTCATGGGTGTGGGACCTGCACAATTAAACAGGGTCCTGTCTTTGGTGCCCATACTTGGTTTAATACTCTATAGTTACTATCCAGAAATTCTTAATAATTTTTTGAAAAGGGGGCTCAACATTTTCATTTTGCACTGAGCCCAGAATTATGTAGTTAGTCCTGAGCAAAGCCATCTTCGAGAATTCATTCTCTCCTGTCTTTTAGCAATAGAACTACTCCCCCATATTCTCACCCTGACTAAGGTTTCCATGTGAGGATTCCTTTCTAGCATTTCTTGGGAAGCTCTTATGTTTTTCCAAATCCTGAAAGAAAAATTAGTGAAGAAATTGGGACTGTGAAAAAAAGTGATATAATTTTCGTACAAGAATCTAAGCTTAACAATCAATACAGAGGCATTACTGGTTTAAATCCATCAACGTCAACTCAAAATCAAAAGCAGGAAACATGGGCAGGCTCAGACTGACATTGCCAGGAACCAGGATAGGAGCACATGGGAAAGGAGTGGTCATGATCTACTTGGTCAGTCTGTTGTGCGTGTGTTTTTTTAATTTAATGTTTATTTTTGAGACAGAGACAGAGCACAAGCTGGGTAGGAGAAGAGAGACATGGAGACACAGAATCCTAATCAGGCTCCAGGCACTGAGTGCAGAGCCTGACGCGGGGCTCAAACCCACAGACTGTGAGATTATGAACTGAGCTGAAGTCAGACATTTAACTGATTGAACCACCCAGGTGCCCCTACTCAGTCAGTCTTATTTGTGGCTCTTATCTTGTTACAAGTATGTGTTCATGACCCTGACTGCTTTGAATGGAAAGTCATTCTTGCAAATAAAAAAAATATTGTTAAATTTATATGTGTGTATACTTTATATATATATATATATATCCTGTTAATGATAATCTCAAAAACAACAAGTTTGAGGAGCAAAGTAAATCCTTAAATTGGCAATTTTGACATGTAATTTTGTATACTGCTTTAACTTTACTAGATCTAAATGTTATGTTATTTGAATATTACCCAATACTGTTCACTGATATTTTCTAACATTTGATTATTTGCTACAAGCTATCCTTGTTGTAAATTTGCTAAACTTAGTATATCTTATTCATTGAACCAATATTGTTAGATATCCATAGAATGAGAAAAGAGCATGAAAAGTGTGGGAATTCTTTTAAGACTAATTTAGGAAGTTCCAAGAACTCCCAGGAATTCTGACTTCTCATTTATAAACACCAAAGATTAATATCCACTGGGAAACATTAATGTGACATGATTGTCAAGCTGGAGACTACAATTTCCAGCCTCCCTTGCAGCTAGGCATAGCCATATTCTAGGTTTTGGCCAATAAGATGTAAGCTCAAATGAAGCCTGAACCTTCCGGATTATGTTTTTATGAGGAAGCTCTTTGTCCTTCCCTCTCCTTTTCCCTCTTCTCTCCGGCTTGGAAGGGATGAAAACTGGAGGAACCACTTGGGATCAAGATAAGGAGACCATGTATTAAAGAGAGCGTTCCTCCCGTCTGTTCCCTGGATTGCCTTGTGGAGCAGAATTGCCCGCTGCCCTAGCCTACTGTTAGACCATTACATGAGCGATAAATAAATTCTATTTTATTTTAGCCTCTGTATTTTGGGGTCTCTTTATTACAGCAGCTTAGCTTATATGAACACATGTAGGAACATGTTTATGCAATAATGTTACTTGAGAAAGCATTATACAAAATTACATTTTATATTACATTGTATATTACATTATCCACAGTTATGTATATGTGCAATCTAACCTTAGTCACTAAAGCATACAGGGGAACCTGGGTGGCTCAGTCAGTTAAGCGTCTGACTTCAGCTCAGGTCATGATCTCACAGTTTGTGAGTTCGAGCCCCACGTAGGGCTCTGTGCTGACAGCTCAGAGCCTGAAGCCTGCTTCCAATTCTGTGTCTCCCTCTCTCTCTGCCCTTCCTATGTTCACTCTCTCTCTCTCTCTCTCTCTCTCTCAAATGTAAATAAACATTTTTTAAAAATTAAAAAAAAAAACCCTTAAAACATACAAAGAAAATGCCCAGGAGAAAACATGTCAAAAGCCTGGCAACAGAAGGGAATGAAGAAGCCAAGTCTCAACTTGTTGAGCACTATTTATGTTCTGGGGAAAAAAGCTAATAAAGAACAAGAAAGACTTATTCCCTGTTTTATGGAGTTGGCAATGAAATTAGAAAGGAAGATGTTTGCAAGCAATTACCAGTATGAATGATATGAAGAATTTATTCCCTCCTTTCGATGAGTTTGTTTTTAGATATTGGAATATTGGTGAGATGTGGGATTTTGGATACTCTCAACCTCCTTCAAGGACTGGCAATTTCTACCATGCCTCCTAGAAGCGGATGGTTTCCCCAGGAGGTTGTCCACCCCTTCAGCGATCGTCCAAGGCTAACAACGGGCAGAACTCCAAAAGAACTTCCATTTCACATTCTTGCCTCCATCTTCAAAAACCTTAATCCAGCTTCCCAAGCCCTGGGCTAAAGAAAACTGGAAAACCTCCATCCCTATCACACTCTCTGTGTCGAGGGAGCCCTTACCTGAGAACACATGGCTGGCTGTTGGGTTGCCATCTTGGGAAAACCAAGAGCTTCGATGTGGTTTTTGTTTGGGGGGAAAGCTAAGAAAGCTGCACAAACACATGAGTGGAAAGTTGGCACTCATCTTATACAGTAGCTTTAATTTTTGTAGCCTTAAAAAAAGTGAGAAACTCTAGTATTCTGTTTAGCAAAAGCATTAAATATCCTGTAAGAGCCTGTTCAAGTCAGTGAGAGGCAGTAAGCTTGCTATTAAGTAATACTTGGTATTTACTAAAGACTTTATCTGCCTATCTGTCCATCTACCCACCTGGCTAACATGCCCAGCTCTGTCAGCCACTGCAGGGCATTTCTGTCCACATACCTGTCAGATTCCATTTTTCACCAGAAGCTTCATTAGGAAATAGAGCCTGAGCAGGCGTAGAGGCACTTTACACAGCTGAAAATAATGAAGGAGAAGTCAATGCAATTAACTAAGCCCTTAACAGTAGGATTTGAAGGATTATGTGCCCCAGGCACCCGCATATTGTGTTTGCCACATCATCAGGCAGCAATAGAGAATGTCTCAAAGCTGTGCATCTCATGGGACAGGAGTGAGACCGGAGTTACCTTGGTGAATTCCTTTCCTTCTTCCTCTCCATAAAGAAAGCTGAATCTCGCAAGTCCGTGTCTGCAGTTATCATCAACCCACTATCCACACTTCCCTTCTTTATTAAGAGAAGTAATATTTTACTCAGATTGACAACGTGCCCGGATAAAAAAGAACATATTTCCTAGTCTCCTATGCAATTATAAGTGGCCAGTGAAATGTCAGCAGAAGCCAACTGAGGCTTCTGAGAAAGCTGTCCTTCTCTCCTTTCTCCTTCTTCAACCTGAAACATGGGTGTGATAAATGGAGTTCCAGCAGCCACATTGTTACCATGAGGCGATCTTATGAGTGGAATTCATGAACTTAGATGGAAGAAGAGAATGATTGAAGGATCTTGAGTCCCTGGTGATGTTGAAGCTGCCATACTGCCATGGGATTATCAGCCTTCTACACTTCATGTTACATGATAGAAGAACCTGGGATTTATATCACGACTGTTCATTCAGGTGTCAGCACGTCTAGTTTTGACAGGTGCAACTTGCACTCAATTTCTACCTTTTCCACCAATATTTCCAAGAGCCCTAGAAAAATTCAATCATTGACTGAAGTGGTCATTTACCAACAGACATTTGCTTAATGCCCAACTCTTGGGTCCACATTGGGAATGGAAGGGTGAGTAGCCATGGTCTCTGACCCTGTCACACACTTTCCCATTTCCTTACTAGAATGAGTGACTCTGTTCCACCGAGCTTGGATCTCTGTTAGAGCTGCCTTGCAACAGAGGAATTATTTAAGCGGCTAGAAGGCAGAGAATCTCCCTTGTTCTTCTTAATATCACCAAGAGTCCCAATGCCTCTCTGTCAACGTCTCTGGGCAGGGGTGCATGAAAGCTGAGTTTTCGGCCCAGACCAGCCTGTTTATGCATCTGCCCATATCTGAAAATCATCATATCAAGAGTTACCCACTTTAGACTCTAGGTTCACCGATGAGGCCTGGTCTGTTTTCTAGCCACGTGCTTTGAAGCTCAGGCTCCCATTCCATCCTCAACACTGTCTTCGGATATGACGCAGAGGAAGATGGAATTTCTCTCAGTTCTGACTCTGCCTCTCCATCCTGGCCTTGCTTCAGGCATAGCCTCATGAGGATAACCAGGAGCCCTTAGGCGATGAGCATGCTTTGCATCCTCTAGGATACATTCAGGGTGAGGAAACCATGGACTCTGCCAGGCAGTGGCCCATTCTGTCAATTCTCTCACAGTGGGGCAATCTCTGAAGATCAAAGTTTTCATCAGACGGGGGCCAGTGGGCCTCCCGTGGTACATCCCTGGGGGTCATTTTTGGCAAAGGAATTGTGAGCCAAGTACACCATTTGTCTTTCCCCAGCCTTCTTGGCCTCACCCAAGTGCCAGCTCCCAAGCCAGTCATGACTGAGGCAGGCCATGTGGCAGATCCTTTACTCTGGCCAGCTGGTGAGGGGGGCACCAGTCTTGCTGTCCAGGCCCACGTTATGCAGGAGAGCCACATGGCTTGAGTACCAGCTCCATCCCTTTCCACCTCTGGGACTCTGGACAAATCGCTTAACCATGGTTTTCTTGCCTGCAAAATGGGGATAATATATTGACCTTACTGAGTTATTATAAGGATTAAAGGAGTAAGTGTATAATAACTCTCAGCCCTGTTCCTAGAGCACTGTGAGCTCTCAATGAATGTTAACTGTCACCATCAGTATTATTACCACCTGGCATCACCTGTCATTTTAACTCTTTTGTAACTTGGTGAACATTAAACACATTAAAGGCTCTGATGTTGATAAAGCATCTCAGTTAAATTTTGGGTGGGAGGTAATTTCTTATTTTTAAACAAATTTTTATTTATTTATTTTGCAAGAGAGAGAGAAAGCATGCACAAGTAGAGGAGGGCCAGAGAGAGAGAGACAGGGAGAGAGAGAATTCCAAGCAGGCTCCGCACTATCAGCACAGAGCCCGACTCAGGGCTCCATCTCACCCACCGTGGTATCATGACCTGAGCCGAAACCAAGAGTCGGATGCTTAACCCACTGAGCCACCCAGGCACTCCACCTTTTTAAAAAATGTGTTTTTATTTATGGATGCAAAGTGACCTTTTACTTATTTTTCTCAGCTCTCAGCTCTCTTATTTTTACAGTATTATTTCTCAGAAATAAATACTACTTTATTTCTCCTTCTTCTCTCTGGTGATATTATTTGTCTTTTCAGTTGTACGGAAACAACAGAATTCCACTCCAAGCCCTCATTCTAACTCCATTGCTCTGAAGCATCTTTATCACTCACCATCTGATTGGGTCAACTTGCTGATTTGTGTGTGTGTGTGTGTGTGTGTGTGTGTGTGTGTGTGAAGTTTACAGTAGAGGGTCAAGTTACCTGCCCCTGTTCTTCCCAGGACACTCCCACCCACAGACACGTCTGAGGTGTGGTGTGACAGTCAGAAGCATAAAGACACATGTGGGAATAAATGTGTAAATGTATTTAGACTGTATTTGGGCAAACTGGGCTTTCACCACCCTCTAAATTCAACAGAGATGACTATGCAGACCAAACAGTGGTTAGCCGTTGACAACAAAAACCATTTGCAGCCCAAATTAGACACAACAAATCTGGGAAAGAATTTTTAAAACTCCAAACCTTGCAACCCACCCCTCACCCCAGACTACTTTAGGCATCAGAAGGGAAGGGAAACGTGCATGCCAAGAGAAGGCAGGAGGCCCCAGCAGATTCCTTGGGCTACAGCAGGTGAAAAACACATTTGCCAAAGCAGAGCATGTTTGGGGATGGGGATGAAAATGTGGGGGTGTTTATAAGTCGAGGCCCTTGGTCCTGCTTCTCCTGGGTGGCCACCAGGAAAAGCTGTCAGAGCTAAGCGTGGGCTGGGTTATCCTTATGCTGATGTGACCGGTAACAAAGTAGGAAAACTCAGGGTGTCAGAGCATGAGACTGGCCAAGGCTGAGGCTGCAAAAGCGAGGCAGGAACATACATACATAAGTGGAGTGGCTGGGCTTGGGGGACCTGGGTGGGCCAGGGAAGGCGGTCCCCCTGCAGGACCGGAGAGCCTCCACACACACCCCCCAGAGGGCGCTGTCTCGCGGCTCCTAAGAAGAAATGGACGCCTACTGTGGCCTGATCTTCAGTTGTTTTAAGAAATGCTGTAAAAGCTTCCGATTTTCAAATGTTGGCAACCGCTCCAGCACTGTGTACAGGCTGAAACAAACTAACCTGTCTGCCGGACCCAGCTTTCCTGCGCAGCTTCTGAAATTCGAGGTGGGGGCTGACTTTTATCTTACCTCTGAGGCTCGGGGGTGTCAGGGGTGGGTTGAGAGCCTGCGTGTATCCACGTTCCCGTCTCTGCCCGAATCTTCCTACTGCTAAATTAATCTAGCCTAAGAACTCCTTTGCAGCTTTGAGAAAAGTGAAGCTCAAAAATCAAAGTACAAACCCAGCAAAAACCTTCCAGGTAGAAGCCTCAAGATTGAGCTTTACTTTTATTTTTTAGGTATTTTGTCATGTCCCAGAATGGTCGGTCATGTTAAAATCACAGATGTAATAATAGTCGCTGATGCTCAGGAGATGCTCCCAGAACAGCACAGGCTTGGGCAGGAAAGGAGAAACGGAGGCGGACAAGTGACATACTCAAAGCCACCCAGGAAGCCGAGGATGCCTAGGCGGAGGCCAGATTTATGTCCCCCCCCTTCCACCAACTTTCAGTTTGGGGCCTGCATTCCCAATCTGCCCCTGGAATTTGGAACCTCCAGACAATGGCTCTGTGGGGCTCCCTGGGGAGCAAGGTTTGCAGAGAAAAGCATGTGCGTGGGAGGGAAGCTTGAAGTCAGAGGGCACCTCACAGGTCACAGTTGCACCTCTAAGTCTGCACACTGACCAAGCAAGGACTGTCAGTGGGAGCCCAAAAGCAGAAGAGGCCAGCATGTCTGGGAGTGAGGTCCAGCATCAGAAAATACACGCAGCACACAAATCTCAAATTCCAGGCAAGTGCTGTAGCCACTCCACCAGTCAGGGCTTCTAACGGTTGGCACTCTCCTCTCCCCTGCACAGCGTGGCTTCACCATCACGGCGTATCTGGGCAAAGGGAAGAAGAGGAAGGCAAAAACAAACAAAAAACCCCAAAAAAACAAAAACAAAAAAACCCTAGACAAACAAAAAAACAAAAGGCAAGGTAGAGCTCCCAAGCCTAAGATTAAGCCCTAAGGGGCTGGCTGGTAATCACCATGGTGGGAGCAGATCACTCCCCACACCCGCCTTGCTTTTCCTGTGGATACCAAAGTACCTCTCTCACCCACAAGCACACTCGAACCTTTCACTTTGTTCCCTAGAGCTCAGACACCGGGGCTGCGTGGAAAGATCTGGGAGCTTGCAGAGCATTGTGGGTACTGACATGCAAATGAGGAGCACAACCAAGCGTGTCCCACATTGCTTCAGAGGACCTGAATTTTTTATGGCTTGTATGTGCTTTTTGATGTTTCCATTGTCTCCAGCATAACTGATATGCATTCCGATTCTGACAACTAGAAGTTTCTGGGGTTTTTTTTTCTTTTCCTGGAGCTGGTCTTCTCTACCTCAAAACAAAACAAAACAAAAACAAGGGGGGAAAAAACAAAACAAGACACAAAAAAATCTGGCGTAACAAACTGAGGTTACTTGAAGAAATGAAATATTGTAAGCAATCCAACCACAGATGCAACCAAGAAAGGAAAACATGTTGATTCTCTTAAATTCCTTGGAGGAAAACAGCTCCAACTTTCCTACCTCACTTAAAGGGGCAACTTCCAAAAGGTGGGGGTAGGGGGACAGTGCTTTTTTTTTTCATGGTGGTCAGTGGTGGAGAAGCCATTTCTATTATGAAATACACCCCCCCACCGCCATCTGTTGGCACTTGCTCTTAATTAAGTTGGGGAAGTTCATTTGGAAAAAGTGAGAGGCTTATTGGACCTCCTCCCCTGCATACACATACAGACGAGCACTTCAAGTGTGTGCTTTTAAGGGAACCATTTTCATTTTACAGCCATTTGCCCTTAAAGGATCCAGAACACCATCCACCCACGCCAAATACCTCAGATTCAGTGGTTTTTCTGGTTTGGCTGAAGGAAGGAATTGCTGGACAAATCACAAGAAAGTCATTTCTGAGAGAATCCTGCCAATTCCCCGCCCCCCATCTCAGGTGACTAAGATTGTCAGGTAACGGGCTGAGTCGGAGAGGACCTGTCTGAACCTGGACGTGGGACCTTCCAAGCATTCCAGTTTCATTCCAACCTTAACCACACAAAGAGAAAAGAGGCCATATCCTGGGAACGTGAACATGATGGCAATATCTCTAAAATTTCTAACAAACCTTGCATTCTGCTTGCCCTTCTGCTCATCCAAGGACTCACAGCGCATTGCTCCAGGCTCCATATGCCTCCTTTGTCCAAACTCAGCCTCATTCTCTTCTTTCAGCACCACGCTGTGGTTCTGTGGGCCTTGGACAACTTTCCCACCCCCCAGTGCCCCCACTCCCCACCCTCCATCTCCTGGACGGGTGAGACCCAGTTGCTCTTTCACTGGGTCTTTGGAACTTCCTCCCATATTCCTTACCTTCGCGGAAATTCCCCCACAGACTCCAAGTGCCTCCAGGTTCCCAAGCCAGAGCTTGGTGGCACCGTCAGGCTCAGAACTGCTCCTCTGACAACTTCTGTCGCCATCCTCAGCTCCCAGCCCCTTTCCTGGCTCCCAGTCAGTGTTCCGAAGTAGTTCTGAATGAAAGAAGGCAGCCCTCCATTGTTTACCAAATGGTTTCAGACACTTGGCATCTAATTTCCACTCAAGACCTAACAGGTAGGTATTAGCATTTTCATTTCACAGGTGATAAATTTGAGGCCCAGAGAGGGTACACGACTTGCCCAAAGTCCCCAAATGCTAAGCGTCCAAAGTTCGGAGATCTCCCAGTGACACATCCTCTCTCCAGAGGAGACAACTTTTAGTCCTTCTCCATTTTCAAACCACTCCCCCAAATGACATTTCTGGGACCTCCGCAATGACATTTCTGGGACCTCCGCAATGACCCCTGTAGGGCAGATATTAATAGGGCAGATATTAATAATGACCCTGTTTTACAAATGCAGGACTGAGTAGCATAAATCCCTGTATTCCTACTGCCGGTCTGTTCTCTTTTTTCCAGAACCTTCTTTGAAAGACCACAACAACTGCAGTGATTAAAAAGGAGTCTGAGTCTCCCATAGCATAAGCTCCTGGGAGGGGAGGAAGGTCAAGTGAGGAATTTGAAGAAGCCATGTTAACCTTTTCAATTACAAACCGCCTGTAGGGACTTGATTCACGAAACCACGCTGAAGACCACAAGCATTTATGATCCTTCTAAATGTACCCAATGAGCCTCCGGAAGTACCTCAGGTAGTCAGAACCCAGCTCTGTAAAACACATAAATACATTTAAAATAGCAGAAACTGTTTCCACCCTTCTATTTTTTTTTTAAATGAGTCAATATACTCCAAATAGAAATGGCGGCCACCCCTTTCATACCACTATTTATATTTAACTTATCAGCATATAAATGGAAGCACAGAGGTTCACATAGCAGGTCTTGGGTTATTTGCTTTCAACTTCAGAGCCAGACAGTCCTGAGTTTCTAGTGACAATAAAAATAAAGAGAGACACCAGTAAGCATTCTCACCTCATCTGCGGCTTTCAGCTATCACACCCTTCAGTATATCCAGTTTTCTCCCACCGGAGCATCTGAGAGGTCTCCCGTGGGGAAAGGAGGGAGATGTCAAATGGGCTCATCTTTTCAGATAATGAAAAGGAAGAGGACTTCTGGAGAGAGACGCTTAGTGGGGGTGACTACAGTAGGGCCCTAGGAAAACGCAACCGGAGCAAATCAGGGCGAACGCAAAAAGAAACCATATTCCTAACTTCAAATAAGAGCTGTCCAAACTCCCCGCGCCCAACCCCTCCCCAGCACCCTCACATTGTTTGGATTTCAGGCTCTTGAAGAAAATGTATTTCTTTTGACATTTAATAATGTCTGTTGACATGCAACATCCCTGCTAGGGCTTTTTTTCTTTCTTTCTTACTTTCTTTTTTTTTTATTAAATGATGTAAGTTCTGTAACTGATACTGGTTGTCATCAAACATCATAAAGCCAATCATGCCTCAAGTCATCAATATTTATTGTCCCCGGTGGGGGAGAGGCTGTTTTCAGTTTGGGGCAGATGGGTTTAATTTTTAAGTGGGATAGTTAAAGCAGACGCACCTAGGAGCAAATGTCAGGCCAGCAAGGATCTGCCGACAGGGTAAAATTGAGATGTTCACGCAGCTGGAGGGAAGGGGATGAAGGAGAGAAAGAACTGAAAAGAGGAGAGGAGGCATAGACCACAGAGGGGGAAGAAAAGGAAATGGGAAAAGAGAAAAGAAAAAAACAGAGTGTATGCTCCTGGACATGTAGCATTTACAAATACAGAACCTCCACCAAAGGATGTCCAGAAGGACTTGGGGAAGTGAGGGAGATGCCAGGCTGAGGGGAGGGCAGGCTGAGCGCCGTAGAGAAAGGTCAAGTGGAGAAAGTGAAAGTGAAGTGCAGGAGAAGGAGAAAAAGTGAAAGAGAACCTGAAAGAGAAGGTAAAAGGAAACAAGATAAGATGTGAGAGAAAGTGAAAATCCAACCATGAGAAAGGAAAAGAAAAAATGGTAGTAAAGTGGAAAGTGAAAAGAAAAGAAGAAATGGATGGGGAGAGCCGTGGAGAGAGACAGTAAGGGAGGGAGTGTGTGGGGAGGTGGGGGCAGGAGGTCCAGCCTGGGTGACAGGCCCCAGGGGATGGGGGTGGGGAAGTCTTTGGGCAGTCCAGTCCCAACCAGGGTCAGTCAGGAGTGGGTGGGGTTTGTCTTTGGCACCCTCACCTATCTTGCCTGTGCTCCCTCCGGCCCCGTAAAAGTTCTCCTATTGCAGGCAGGCTTCTGGAAGGTTCTAGAATTTTCTCACACTCAACCCTCAGCAAAGGCTCTGAGTATCTCATTCACACTGAGGCATAAATGACTAATAAGCCTCAGTGGGATACTTCTGGCTGGGCTCAAGTTTTCCTTGTTCAGCTTTAGTTCCAATGGCAAATTCTGAGACATTTGTCAGCCAGGTAGGGAAATTTTTAGGGGATGTGAAGCTGGTGGCCAGAGTCTCATCCCATAATCAAGTCTGTCCTGCTTCCTGACTGTTCTCTGAGGGATACAGTTTGCAGACCCAAAATTCCTTTTTGGAGTAATAGATGGGGAACGTGTGATAAAGCCTTGGGGCCCCGGGATAAACCTTGGGTCCGCAGCCTTCTGCTTGGGACTCCTCCTGGACTGCTGAACAGAAGGACCAGAAAGTGGGCTTCTGGAGGACAGGGGATGAGAAGCTTTGTCCTCTGTCCTTGGGTCTCAGTGGAACCCTTGCAGAGCCCAGGGCCTGGGAGGGAGGAAGGGCCAAGAATGGACCGTTCTGCAGTGTCCTTAAACACCCAAATTCTGCCCACGCCGGCTTTGGTGCTGACGTCAAAGTCAGAGGGAAGAAAGGAAGAAGGAAGGAAAAACCTTAATAAAGAGAATTTCCAAAAAAACTCCTAGAGAAAAATAAATAGGTCAGACCTCAAAGCAGCCCAGCAAAACACTCCTTAATGGTCCAGCCCACCACTTGCGTTTTTGAAATTACAGGCCTTGGTATTTACGTAACCTGGCCCGAGAGGTAGGCTGGGGCCAGGACCCCCCTCGGTGCTGAGGGTTCTGAGGCATGGAGGGCCCCTGCGCAGGGTCCCAGAGCACGTCAAAAGCATCAGAGGAGTCAAGCCTGAGGACCTCACCCACATCCGCCACCTTCTTTCCGTCCTTGGAAGAATGAGAGACGCAGGGCTGGTGTTAGTGTTCCAACGCCCCATGACGGGCCTCTACGTTCCCCACCTTGTCCTGTGCTTTCCGAAGTGGAAAGAAATTGCATTCTGTAGCCCTCCCACCCCACTTCCTGAATTTTCCAATCCCATCTGGACAAGTGCCAGGACCTGAATGCCACCATGGTCTCTCCTGTTGGCCCGCATTCGGGCAGCCCTGGGAGCTCATTTACAGCCCCACCTTGCGTCACCTGAAATGGCTCCAGGCCATTCCGGCCCAGGCACCCAGCTAGCAGCCCAGAGCTCACTGAGGACCCTGGGTGCCTGTATTTCTGCAGAGCCATGCTCTGTGCTGACTGCCAGCACCAAAGCTGACTGGACGGTTCGTTTCCCCACATCCTCACTAACATTTTGTCTTTTCTTTCTGACTTTTCGAATTCTTGCCAGTCAGTATCTCATTGCTATTTTATTTTCTTTTCAATTTTTTAATGTTTATTTATCTTTGAGAGAGACAAACCATGAGCAGGCGAGGGGCAGAGAGAGAGAGGGAGACACAGAATCCAAAGCAGACTCCAGGCTCTGAGCTGTCAGCACAGAGCCCGATGCGGGGCTTGAACCCACGAGCTGTAAGATCATGACGTGAGCCAAAGTCTGACACTCAATCAACAGAGCCACTCAGGGGCCTCTCATTGTTATTTTAAATTACATATTTCTAATTACCGATGAGGTTAAACAGTTCTCCATAAATGTACTGGCCAGTTAGCTCCATCTTCTGGGAATGGTGTACGTCTTTCCATTGAATTTCCTGTGTTTTCTTCGTCCACTTGCGGTATATTGCATTCTAGGGTCTATTCCTCTTTGGGTTTTAGACAATGTTTATTATCTCCTCCTCATCCTCCCATCAGCTAACCGTGGCTCCAGTGGCCATGTTTGAACAGATCTTTTTCATTTTGATGTAGTCAAGTTTACCAATCTTTGCCATGTGGTTTATGTTTTTGGTGTCTAATTGAAGAAACCCTTACCATGCTAATGTTAAAAAGATATTCTTTTACATACTCTTCTATCGAGTACGTAGCATTTTCCCTTCAAATTTAGGCCTTTTTTGAGTTTATTTTTGAATGTGGTTTGAATTAGAGCCACGATTTTTTCATCCAGTGAGCCAGTTACCCCAACAAAATATACTAAATAATTCATTTTTTTTCCTCCACGGAATCCCAGTGCCCCTTTTTAAAAATGATATATCATGGGTCTCTTTCTAAATGTTTTTTTCTTAATTCCATTTGTCTATTTGTCTATTTCTGCACTAGTACCCCACCATCTTTATTACCAGGCCAGTGTAGAATGTTTTGTTTTTATGCTTTTTTTAAGGGTTGAATTAAAGCCAGTTTTACTCTGGCTGCTTTCGTCTTACTATGACGGTGTGACTCTTTTTAAAAAAAATTTTTTTTTAACATTTTTATTCATTTTTTGAGAGACAGAGACAGACCATGAGCAGGGGAGGGGCAGAGAGAGAGGGAGACACAGAATCCGAAGCAGGCTCCAGGCTCTGAGCTGTCAGTACAGAGCCCGACATGGGGCTCAAACCCACGAACCACGAGATCAGCCGAAGTTGGCCACTCATCCGACTGAGCCACCCAGGCGCCCCACTACATTGTGACTCTTTCAGTGACTCTGCCAAAAATCCCAGATGGTCAAGAAGGACTATCCTTTAGTTGGTCACAATTCAAGTGTCTCCCAGCCTTGGGTGAACTCTGAAAATTATTACTTCACAATAGAAACTTACAGGAAAATTCTTTTCCTGGCCTCATGGAGTTTCACTTGACATGTGCACATTTGAAAATGGAAACTTGTGGAGTTCTTTCTGCATCTAACCTTCTTCCCCTCTGGTTCTCTGCCCACAAGGTCCAGTTTCCTCAGCCTCTCCAAAGCCTCTGTTCTCTTCCTTCTCAACTCAATGGGGCAGCTATGAACTGCTTGAGACTCTTCTGTGTGGTGTATTCTAGGATGTTCCTCCAGGAAGAAGGCAGGGATCATGGGGTTTACCTCATTTGTTTAACTTCAACAAGACCATTAGGTAGAAGTCAGAGATGACTTTTTTCACTGACATACATAAGTTACTCTTGCATCTGGCAATCTTGTGAACACTTCTGAGCATTAACAGTTTTTCCATTGATCATTACCATTTAAAAATTTTTGTTTAATGTTTATTTGTTTTTGAGAGAGAGACAGAGCATAAGCAGGGGAGGGGAAAAGAGAGAGGGAAACACAGAATCCAAAGCAGACTCCAGGCTCTGAGCTGTCAGCACAGAGCCCAATGTGGGGCTCGAACCCATGAACCATGAGATCATGACCTGAGCCAAAGTTGGACGCTTAACCGACTGAGCCACCCAGGCACCTCTGATCATTACCATTTGTAAAGAAAGACAGTTTTTCTTTTAATTGTTATAATTTCCATGTTTTGTTTCTTTTTCTTCTATTGTATTAAATAGAATATCTTATACTTTAGTGTATATATATATAGTACATAAATTTATTATATATATTAAGTGTTTTTAAAAAGTAACCTTACCTTTTTTTCCTGAGTTAAAAAATCACAATTAGATGTTGAACCTTATTGAAATCATATCCTGGATCTATTGAGATAATCATGTAATTTTTCTTTTTAGAACATTACTAGATTTTCTGAAGTGAAACTATCGTCACACTTTGAAATACAGCTTACTTTACTATTATTTATTTTAGCTACAGTATTGAATTTGGTTCGCTAATCTTTCCCAAACTATTATCTTTTTACTGTTTTGTCTAAGTGTTCAGTGGAGGCATATCCCTCTCACAAAGTATGTTTGACAACTTTCTCTCCTTCTGGTTTCTGAAACAATTTGTATAAAATAGGAATTATCTCTTAATTTGACAATTTAATAGAACTTACTTCCAAAATTTTTTGATACTGGGGCTTAACATGACTTTATTAGTTATGTCTATTCTTTTTATTAGTTATTACTCTATTAGTTATTTCTATTCAACACTTCTGTTTTTCTTACCCCAATATTTTGGCTTTCATATTTTTCTGATAATTTTTTCATTTTGCTTAAGTTTTCTGATTTTGGGTACACAGTTGTTCATAATATTCTTTTATGATTCTGCTGCATCTCTAAGTATTTATCTGCTTTCATCATGTATCCATTTATTTATATCTTCACTCCCTTTTTTAAAAGTAAATTCTTCATGAGAGATCCTTATGGTGAAGGAACTGGTCAGTGTCTTGACGAGGGTAGTGGACACACGAATGTAAATGTGACAAAATTGCATAGAACTAAGTACACACATGCACACACACAAATGTGTACAAGTAACACTGAGAAATTCTAAATAAAATAAAATCAGTATATTGTATTCGTGCCAAGATCCTGGTTGTGCATTGTGCTATGGTTTTGCAAAATGTTACCTTTGGGAGAAACTGAGGAAAGGGGATGCGAGACTCTCTACATTATTTGCTTTGATTGCATGTAAATCCACAATTCTCTCAATGAAAATTTCAGTGAAAGAAATCAATTTTGCCAGATATTTGTGTCTCCTTGTTAACCTTTTCAAAATGCTAGCTTTCGGTCTTGTTAGATTATCTGTTTGTTTGTTTTTTTCTGTCCTCTGTTTCATTAATTTCTTTCTTGTATTTATTTTTTCTTCCCATCATGCCTTTCTGAGATTTCTTTTTTGCTACTTAAAAAGCGTAAAAGCTTAAATATCAAAGCTGAGATGATTTGTTTTCAGGGCTTTTTTTTTTTTCCTTTTTGACAAATGTGTTTAATGCCATATGTTCCCTCTTTTATCCGTTGCACAAATTTGACATATAGTGTTTTCATTTGCTTTTAGCTCTAAGTATTTTAGAACTTCCTTTCTGATTCTCTCTCTGACTCAGGAGTAATTAAATAGCTCACTTATTAGTTACCTAGCATATGTAATATTTTTAAGCTAATAATTAGATATTGGTTTCTTATTTTCCAAACACAATGAGAAAACATTGCCTGGTTTCTTTCTTTTGAATTTATTGAGGCTTCGTTTGTGGCTAAATCTATACCAGTTTTTGTTTAGGTTCTGTGTGTGCTCAAAACATTATGCATTGTCTGTGTTAAATGCACTGTTATATAAAAACTGAATTTGAGTTTACTAATTATGTATATTTCAATAGCTTGGTTTTTATTCATGTGTTTGGTTTTTACTTTTGATCCAGTCTGGAATCTCTGTTTATTTTTTATCAGTGAATTTCACCTATTTACAATTACTAATATATTAGGATTCATTTCTATCACCTTATTCATGTATTTCCATTGACCTTACTGGCTTAGGTCAAGTTCTCTAGAAGCAGAGCCTGAGACAGGAATTCTTGTCCAAGTGATGTATTAGAGGAGGAGCTCAGGAGAGGGAGGATCCAGATGCAAAACGGGTGAGGAGAAAACTGAGTTAGACCGCGTTTCTGGCTGGAGATACACTTCTACTGGGGGGGCTGGAGCTCACCCTGAGGCTTCCCTACCCTCCTATCCCCAAGGAGCCACTGGCCAGGCACTGCTGTGCCTCCCACAGGAGATAACGTGATCAGTGGTCTGCCCCCGGCAACATAAGAAAGAGAAAAGAGCAAATGTTAAAAGCACTCCCACACCCTAGGAACCGAGCCTCTTTCACTTGGGGTGTTCCTACTTCCCAACCTGGAGACCCATCAACTTCCACCTCCTTCGGAGTTCCACACCACGTGCACCCTCACTTTGCATTTTCCATCCACCTTGCTCTGGGCCTGTGTAGCATCTGCAGGGCTAGGGGCAGGGAAGGGGGCAGCAGCCTCTGCCAGCTTGCCATTTCATCCTACCCTTTCTTTCTTTATTTATTTATTTGAGAGTGAGAGAACGAGTTGGGGAGAGGGGCAGAGGGAGAGAGGCAGAGAGAATCTTAAGCAGGCTCCACACTGAGCGCAGAGCCCGACGTGGGGCTCGATCCCGCGACCCTGAAATCATGACCTGAGCCGAAATCAAGAGCTGGGAGTTCAGGGATGCCTGGGTGGCTCAGTCCGCTAAGTACTCAGCTCTTGATGTGGGCCCAGGTGGGGCTCTGTGCTGACAACATGGAGCCTGCTTGGGATTCTCTCTCTCTGCCCTTCCCTCACTTGCTTTCTTAAAATAAATAAATAAACTTAAAAAAAAAGATTAGAAATAAAGAATCAGAAGCTCAACCAACTGAGCCACCCAGGTACCTCTCAGCCTACCCTTTCAATTTCTACTCATCATCTAGTGTTTCGGACCCTCCTTTGAGGACTCAGGCCCAGCTCTGGTGGGTGGGTGGGAGGTTAACCTGAGTGACCGCCTGCACTCGGAGGACCAATCCCCCATCCTTTAACACTGTCCATTCTCCCTTCCCCTTAGGATGAGTCTTGTCCCAGGAGGTTCCCCCATCTCTCAAGTAAGTAGACTCTTGCTGGGTGGGCCCCGGGTCCTTCAGACTGGACCCCACATGCCTGCCTCTTTGGGGGATGGGAGTTCAGATGAGCTACAATCCTCCCCCACCTCTACTGTATTATGTGTACCCAAGCTGACCAAAACTGTTCAACATGGCTCATAATAAAGAAGGAACATGTAAAGTTAGAAACAAAACAACATACAAATCAAATTCAAGCAACTCCAAGTCACATGCAAATGCATGGAGAGGTAAAAGAATTCTTTCAGGAAAACACTGTCAGATTTCAGTGCCAACTTTTCCCAGCAGCTAAGGTAAACTGGGAGGCACCAGACCACCTTCAACTGGGGATTATCACTGAATGCATTTACCTGGAAAATCAACAGCAAACACTTCTAATTTTAAACATTTATTTATTTTTGACAGAGAGAAAGATCACAAGCAAGAAAGGAGCAGAGAGAGAGGGGACAGAGAGGATCAGAGGCAGGCTTGCGCTGATAGCATCGAGGCCAATGGTGGGCTCGAACCCATGAACCATGAGATCATGACTGAGCCAAAATCGGACATTCAAACTACTGATCCACCCAGATACCTCAAACATTCTAATTTTTAAATTCCTCTTTGTCAAAGGCCTGTCCATCTCTAAACAGTTCAACCCCTCCTCTTTTATCTGGACAATTTTTCCTTCAAACTCACTTGACAAGTAAAAGAATATTCCCTGACGTTCTCTTTGCATCTGCTTTCAGCTGACAATGACTGCTCGATGATGATCCGTGAGGGTCTATGATGCTGGACAGGGACCAAGAGCTACAAGAGAAGGAGCTAATCATCCTGGAGGAGCATGTTGTGGGTGCATTTGGAGACTTTGGGCTCTGTGTCCTCAGCTTCCTGTCCCCGCTCGGCCTTGGAAAAGCTAGGTGACTCTACCAAAGAGACTAAATGCTGTATGACCCTTCCTTTTGTCCAACCTCTAGGCATCAATTTCCTCATTTGGAAAATCTGAATAAGACTAGTGCTACCCCCTTCTAGGTGTGTTGTGACAGTGAAACAAGATGATGACCACACAACACACAGCCAGGGATAAAGGAGGGATAAAGTGAGTTACAACATCACATCACGATGGGAGCCAGTATTGACGGACACGTCCTAGTGCCAGACCAGGTGCCAAGGACTTTCTACTCAATTCTGCACTGAGCTCTCCAGGAGGCCTGGGAGCAGGTATGCATTTTAGTAATGAGGAAACTGCCCACAGGTCAGCTCTTCCCTTCTCCTCTGATAGATGTGGAAGCTGAGGTCCAGAGGGAGGGAATGACTTGCTCAAGATCTTTGTTTTTTGTTGTTGTTGTTATTTTTTTTTAATGTTTATTTTCGAGACAGAGTGCAAATGGGGGAGGGGCAGAGAGAGAGGGAGACACAGAATCGGCAGCAAGCTCCAGGTTCCAAGCTGTCACCACAGAGCCCGATGTGGGGCTCGAACCCACAAACTGAGAGATCATGACGCGAGCTGAAGTTGGTCACTTAACCAACAGAGCCAGCCAGGCACCCCTCAAGGTCTTTCTAATGAGTGCAGAACCAGTACTGTTTCAGACGGTGTCCACAGCTAGCTTCGCTTCGCCTTTCTGCGTCCGTTTTAGTGTAGGGTTAAACAAAACTTGTTGAAAAATGTGTCTTCACCATCCCCTGACCTGTAGAAGCTTCTGTGGGTTCTGGGAAGGAGGTGTAGTATTGGGCTCAAATAGTGTGTGTGTGCACGCATTCGTGTGCATGTGTATTTCCTGTCCCCACTCCCAGAGCAATTCATTTCCTACCTTGAATCCTTGTGCTGGGATTTTTTGTTGCAAACTATCCCCATTTCACAAGTAGCCTCAAGCAACAATTAGTCCTGAATGTAATTTCTGAATCAAATGGTGGCTTTGGGTAAGAACTGAGCAGGCAGTTTGGAAGCAGATGTAGCCCGAGGTGGAGTCACTCCCAGTGTTGAGGGGAGGCCGGGAGGGAGTGGAAGGAAGAAGGGCAGATGTACCGTCGGGTGTATGGCCTGCATTAGGAGGCAAAAGAGTGGATTAGGAGCTCTGGAGCTCTGCATTAGGAGGCAAAAGAGTGGAGACTGTGTGGTGGGCAGAATAATGGCCCCCAAAGGTGCCCACACTCTAATCCCCTGGAACCTGTGATGTCAGAAGGGACTTTTGCACTTTTTAATGTGATTAAAGCTCCGTTGACATGGGGACATGATCCATGTGGGTACAAGGTAATCCCATGAGTTTTCAAAAGCAGAGAAGCTTCCTTAGCCGTATGTAGGGAGGTGTGTCTGCCGAAGGGGTGGGGAGATGCCTGCCAGGGGCTTTGAAGATGGAGGAAGGAGCCATGAGCCAAGGAATGCAGTGGCTTCTGGAAGCTGGTAAGGGGAAGGAAATGGTTCTCCCCTAGAGCCTCCAGAAGAATTTTTAGCCAGTGAGACCCATGTCTGACTCCTTATTACTAATTGTGTGTTTTGTTTTATTTTTTTTATATTAGTTATTTTTGAGAGAGAGAGAGAGCGCGCGGAGGAGCAAAGAGAGAGGGAGACACAGAATCTGAAGCAGGCTCCAGGCTCCAAGCTGTCAGCCCAGAGCCCAACGTGGGGCTGGAACTCGTGAACCTCAAGATCGTGACCTGAGCCAAAGCTGGACGCTTAACTGACCGAGCCACCCAGGCACCCCAAGTGTGTGTTGTTTGAAGCCACTAAATTAGTATAATTTCTTACAGCACATGAATGCAAGTCTGGCTCCAACTCTGCCTTTTGCTAACGCCTCAGCCATGCCATGAGCTCTCTGTGAGCCCCCGTGTCTTGGTCAGTAAAGCGAAGCCAGAGTCACTTCTTAGAATCCCACACACTCAAGCCTGGCCAGCCCCGGGGACCTGTCTGAAGTCAGTTCAACAATAACATAAAACTGTGAGGCTCTGCCCCATATATGCTGAGTCTGCAGACACCTGGCAAGCCTCCTCTGGGCAGCCTCCCAGGAGGACAAGCTCCCCTGTGCTCTAGAAAGCTGCCCAGAGCTTCCTTGCCAGGCCCCACCGTGGCCCCACCGAAAGGATCCTGCTATGGATTTCACAGTCCCTACCGCAGGCCCACCTCCATGGTGCTGAACCCCGGCCACCTCCTGGACCCCCCCCCCCAGCCTTTTAAAACCACAGGATCCCAGGCCCCACCCCCAACGGGCTGAACAGAATCCCTGTGAGGCCCTGTGAATTGCCATTTTGTGAAAGAACACGAGGACGTTTGGGAGACTGAGGATTTAGTCTGCCTTCTTCCAATAATTGTATCATTCCTCTATCATTCGGGGCAAGTCATTTGATCTTCCTGGGTCTCATTTTTCCCATTGTAGAACCTGAAAATGTTGGAGTAGCCATCCCTAAGCCTCCTTTCACAACTGAAGATCTCTCACGCACAACTGTATCTTCCTTTCATTTCCTGAAGACACCGTAGGACGGTATCCCATCTCGGGGCCACTGTGGCAAGCATCCATTTTCTCTATACAAGACAGTCATTGTAAATTTGAGACCCTGGGGTGGATCTGAACTAAGACCGTGGTATAGCCCAGAATTTGTTTCAAAATGTATGAATACTTTTCTTAGAAAAGTAAAATAAAAGCAGCTCCACCAGACATTCTGATGGACACGCAGAGATGGAAAGCAGTGCCTGAAAAGATGGAGGTCACTGTGCAAACATGGGAGAGGGTGGGGGGAGG
>CM053561.1:65799610-65816485 GCA_028646485.1 Cryptoprocta ferox | reverse complement strand
GCGTCCGACTCTCGACTTCAGCTCAGGTCATGATCTCATGGTTCTTGAGATCGAGCCCCACATGGGGCTCCATTCTGACAGTGTGGAGCCTGCTTGGGATTCTCTCTCTCTCTCTCTCTCTGTCTCTCTGTCTCTCTGTCTCTCTCCTTCTGCCTGAAGGAGAAAAAACATAAAGGAGAAAAAGGAAGCACAGAGAAGGCAAGTGACTGGTTCAAAGTCACACCCTCTTCCCTGATAACGAGTCATTGATCAAAATCAAGCCCGTTCCGTCAGTGAGGAGAGGCAGGCTGTGCTACAGTAGCAAACACCCCCAAATAACAAGCTTTATGTGTCCCTCATCCTACAAGTCTGTCATGGGGCAACAGGGGTTCTGATTGTTGGAATCATGGGGGACCTAGGCTGACGGAGTGGCCATCATTTGAATTCCATGCGTCACTGTGCTGGAAAGAACGAGCAAGCTCTGGAAGGTCTAGCACTCTGACCTAAAGCGACACACATCATTTCTGTTCACACTCATTGGTAGGAACTAATTACGTGGTCCAACCAACTCCATGGGGCCATGAGTAAAAGGAAGCACAAACCCATCGGGTCTCTCCACGGCTGAAAATACTTGGCAAACGGCACTATGGCCCATCACACCCATCTTTCCACCCCGGTCCCCTCCATGCTGCCTCCTCTATGAAACCTTTCCTCATCCCATAAACCATATTTCCGAAAGTTCTATGTGACCCAGACTTCAGGGTGCCTTCATCTCGGATCTGTCAGCATTTCGTACAGGCCAGGACTGGTGCTTCGTCCCTGCGTCTTTGATACCGAGCGCAGGGCCTCGGGGCACGAAAAATTAATGCCGTTTCCAAAGTCATGTGACATTTCATTTAATTTTTTTTTTAACAGTTATAACACACCGGCACTATTTAAATGACTTAAAATTATTTAATCCTTAAAAAATGCTTTGTGGCCATAACTTTTATTTCCCCCATTTTGTAGCTGAGGACAGTGAGGCACAGGGTAACTTCTCCAGGGCTGCAAAGCTACGCAGGAGTCAGCAGGGAGCTGTACGCACACAGGCATCGTCCTGACGGTCCGGGTGCCCAGTGCCCACACTCGTCTGCTGCTGCATATTGCCCCAGCAGTGGGGGCCACAGCTGAGGGCCCCTGACCACGGTTTCATTCTAACCACTCAGCCCAGTGCTCAGCCGGCTCCATGAAGGGCCCCCCTCTCCTTTTGGGGAGCATCCTAGATCTAGCTCCCCTTTCTGTCAAAACATGCCTGTCCTGTGTCCAACCCCCTTCCCTCAGGGGCTTGCCCTCTGCGGATCTGGTAAGTTCCAGGAGAGCTGGGAGGTGCAAAAGATCATTATTTTCCCCTTGACAGCTTTGCCGAAGGCTGGCCCTGCAGCAGATAATCCACCCTGGGCAGAACCAGGCTGGTGGCGCAGGCGGGTGAGAGCTTTGTGATGCGAACATGCATAGTCTGTTCGAGTGCTGTCTTCTAGCAATCAGCCTCCAAGCACCTGGTCCAGGCTCTGCTTCTTCATTTCAAAGGAGATCCTCAGATGAGGAGCCCAGGATGCTGCAGGATTCAGGGTGGGGGGGGGCGGGAAATGGGAGACTGCGAACATCCACTGTTTCGGTGCCCTCACCTTGGAATCAGCAAGTGGCTTTTCTATCTGAAGCCCTTGAGGGGGAAGGGGGGGGGGTTGCTGGTGGTCCTGATGAACAAATTCTTTTAATTCAGGCTGAATCTTGCAGTGGGAACACCATGGAGTTTGCAAGGGAGCTTTCAGAAGCTGAGGGTAAAAACCCACATCGACCATGGGGTTGCTGGACAGAGAAGCCAGCAGAAAATGCTCTGGTCCATGGAGGTGGAGCCAACATATCTCGGCTGCATGGCCTGTGCTCTGAGCCAGGCCCAGAAGGATGCTGCACACACTGGGGACTCTCCTCATGGACTCTCAAAGAAGTGCTCTCTCCGAAGAAAGAATTCCAAAAAAATTCCTAAGATTTTCAAAAGTGCATTCAAAAGCGGTGCTCTTTTCAGAAAGAAAAGTTCCAAATTCCCGAACAGTATTCAAACATGGATTTGTTGCCACTCTGGAGCAAAGTGTGGTGGGGGGAGGGGGAGGGTAATGGCAAGATGGAAAAAGATGAGTAAAAGGGACCTGTGAATTTGGGAGGAGCCCTCCAGGTGCTGGTTTGTTGGAGAAGTTGGCCTGAGGACCTTGCTCTGGCCTGAAGGCACCACAAGATGGCAGCATTTCTGAACGTTCCAGATCCACCCCCCACCCCCATCCCCCACCCCCACCCAACAGGCTGCCTCTCTGGGCGCTGGGGCGCCTTGGCGTCCAGTCAGGAGTACATCCTCCCTCATGTTTAGAAGGATTAAGAGTCCCGACCTGAGATACTCTTGTCCTCAGCCAGAGACCAGAGAGAGAAGGGCCAGGGCAGAAAGGCTGGATCTCTCTGGTGCACGTTCAGCTGTTTAAACAAAATCAGTGTTGAACCCAAGTGCCTGTTGGCCAGTGGCCACTTTGGATGTTGGGCTGGGTTGTCTTAGTCTGTCTGAGAAACAGAATGCTTGTTTGGCCAGATGTTGTGTGGGGGCCAAGGAACTTTGTGGTGCTTTAGAGCGTACATCCCCGCCAGCGAGCCTCAGTTTGGAGGCGCTGGGGGGGGGGGGGACTTTGCTCCGTACAGCCTGGCACCAGCGCCTGCATCCAGGTTCCCAGCCCCCTACCACAACCCTGGATGCCCGCCCTGGTCATTCGGTGTGAAATGGTGGACAGTGGTTGCTAGTAAAAACTCTCCCTGCTATCTGTTTTACATACTCTATTTGTTCATTCATTGATTCACTCTTCAATATTTATTCAGCACTTACTCTGGGCCAGGGGTTCCTCGGTGTCCCACGGATACAAGAATGACCATCCTGCCATCATGGAAGTTAATTATAATTAATTTTAATTATAAGGGGCACCTGGGTGGCTCAGTCAGTTATGCATCTGACTTCGGCTCAGGTCATGATCTCAAGGTTCTTAGGTTTGAGCCCTGCATGGAGCTCTGTGCTGACAGCTCGGAGCCTGGAGCCTGCTTCCGATTCTGTGCCTCCCCCTCTCTCTGGTCCTCCCCTGCTCGTGTTCTGTCTCTCTCTCTGTCTCTGAATAATAAATCAATGTTAAAAAAAATTCATAAAAAATTATAAGAACTACTCTGCAGGAAAAGTGCGGGGTGTTATGGCAGGAATTCTGAAAGTTTCCGCCATTTTTTAGCTGTTGATCTTGGGCAGGTTACTTAGCTAGGGGAGCTGTGTATCATTCCTTGGATTTTGCATGGGACGGCCGTGAGGACTAATGAGTTAAGTGGGTGTAACAGTGTCTGGCATACGGTAAATGCAAAGAAATGCTGCCTGCAACCTCTAATACTGTTACGCACCTCACAACCCCAGGGGGTGCTATTCACTCAGACCACACGTGCAACTGATCGTGGCAGCTTTGATTGCACCATTCCAAGACTCAGTTTCCTTATCTGTAAACAGAATAATAACAGTGGTATCATGGGACTGCTGTGAGCATAAAATGAGTTATGAAAAGGGTGTTCTTTCCACAGATCTAGCTCCGTGCCTGGTGTCTGTTACTATTATTAGATCTCGAAGCCATGATATCAAAGCTCAATATAAAGGCTTAAATCTGCATGTTGGAGCCGTGCGTAAAGCCCCAGGTGCCCGTTAAGGTGTGTGCTTGGCTAATTAATGGCCTATTTTCAGCTACTAACTGCTTCCTCTTTCTACCAACTGAAGGGGGTGTGGAGAAAGCTGATGCCAACCAGGTGGGAGTGTACCCATGCTGCTGGGTCTGAGCTCTCAAGATCAGGTCAGTATCCGTCTTTACGGAGCACGAAGAAGATCTAACGGCTGGCCAGTCGTCTCTGCAAAGAGTCAGCTGAGGGAGGGAAGAGGAGGGGCTCTCCCTCTGTGGAGTGCATTTCCACAGCGGCAGCTACTGGGTCTGGTATTTGTTACCTCATGTCATCCTCACGCTGCCCTGTGACATGGGCCCCTGTATGAGCATCCTTACAGATTAGGAAATGGAGGCCAAAGTTCACTCAGAAAATATTTGCTGAAGCTAAGTGTAAACCTGGGTTGGGTAGACTCCAAATCCTGAAGGCTGTCTTGAGAAGTTTGATGGAACTGACTAGAATGTTGTAACTAGCTTGTCCCCAGGCCGAAAGAGGCACTTAAATCCTTGTTGAATTGGTCCATTGGACCAATTCTGTCCTAACCAAGCTATCTATTGGCTCCACACGTGGACAAACACAAGATGCTAGAAAATTTTTATGCGGCTATTTCACCAGCTTACATGATGCCATTACCTTCTGTTCAGCCCACCTCCAGCTGCCCCTAGGTGACCTGACTTGGTGGGCAGATTGTCTATCTGTGGGCCAGGAAGGCCCCGAGAGCCCCGTTCTGGCACTAGGGCTGTCTCATCTGACTTCTAGGAAGGAGATCTCGTTGTCCCAAGACCATCGGGGTGAAGTTAACCCTGTTCAGACCCCTAAGGGAAAGGCCATTTCGAGGTGTCCAGGGGAGAGGGGAAACCGCAGTGCTTCCGAAGATCTCCCTCCAGCTGACTAGGAAAACAGTGACATCCAGCCACCTGCAGGGCCCGGGAAGGTGAACACAGCCCAGAGGATGAATCGGAGCTCGGCCGCACACGGGGGGATTCTACTGTGCTCTCGGCGCCACCTTGGATTTTAGGATGTCCTGGAAGATGAAAGGGTTTCTCAGATAAAGAAAAAAGTGTTCTTACCAGAAAGTTTGAGGATTGAGGGTTTGGATCCAATAGGGCATCAAGTGTGATGCAAATAGCTTTTTGGTTTTTTTCTCAATACTTGTTTGGCACTTTGTAGTGAACATCTGATGTTTCCACCGGCTGGCATCAATTCTCTTTCTTCTCATACTAGCGTCCTGGGGTTTCCGGTGGGAGGGCTCACCTTCCCCACTCCCGGTCTTCTGGTTTGAATGAGGCTGACTCTTTCACTGGTTCTGGGGATGGTCACCTGACCAGCGCTGACCAATCCCTAGGCTTCATACTCTGGAGGCATGATTATTTCAGAGGTGGGTACAAATCCTCAGCCAAACAAAAAGAGAGTCCAATCCTGAGGTTTTGTTGGAATTTAGGGACAATAACACACTGTTTCTGAAGGGGTTGCTGGGCTTGAAGCCCATTGGCCTGGAATTGCTAGTGGCTGTTTGCTCCGACATGACGGGAGCCACCTGAGACAGGACAGACCAGAGAAAAGAGGAGAAAGGAGATGCTGAGATTTCTGATGGCATCTTTTGAGTGGCTGGATCTAACTGTGAATTTTTCTAGTAATGTGAGTTACTAGATTTCATTCGATGTTTTTGCAAATTTGAGTAGAGTTACTGTCTCTTAGTCCCGAGAGCATCCTCTCTAATATAGAAACATTCTCAAAATACATCAGTACACTGGGTGCTGAAAATACAACGGAAATTACACTGGGTGCTGAAAATACAACGGAAATTTCATTTGAAGTGTATTTGATGCTAACTATCAATCATAATTGTTTTTGTGTTGTAGATATTAAAGATGTAAGAGAAATTGTGCTACACCTATATCATGGAAAACATAAAATCCCAGAGACCTGCTTCTCTGGGGTCAGAAAGATCTGAGTTTGAATTCTAGCTCTCCCAGTTACTTTGGACAACTGGCACAACTGTCATGGGCCTCAGTTTACTCATCTGCAATTTGGTGATAACTAGAGTAGCTATATCATTGGGTCATTAAAGACGATTGTCTGAAATAATAAGAACATCCAGCCTTATAACACAATAGTACCATGAGATAGGACTGAAGGAAAGAAAGATTAAGTAACTTGTTCAAGATCAGCTAACTAGTTAGTGGCAGAGCTGGGATTTGAACCTGGGCAATGTGGCTCAGAGCTTCCACTCCTGACCGTCATGTTTACCATCTCTTGAACCTAAAAGAGGTGGAATAACTTGCCCAAGTTTGCACCTCATAATATGGTACACAAAGTGCTTATCATGGGGTCTGATACCAACAGACGTTAAGGAGAACGTAGCAAGGAGTGTGTAAACTAGCTGGTTACATTTCAGGGTGGGGCCATGTCTGCCATAATGGGGGGGATGCAAGAATGGGATTTAGGAGACCTGGTTTAGACTTTCCTCTGTCACTAACCTGACATGTGACCTTAGGCAAGTCACTTGCTTTTCTGATCTTTGGTTTCTCATCTGTAAATCAAGAGGATCGAGATTGTTCTGCACCCACTGTAACCATCTATTGGTCCAGGGGTTGGAGCCATTCAACAACCAAGGAGACTGAGACCACATGAACTGGACTTGGCAAGGAGTTTTGGGCAAGGTGACTGGATTAGAGACCCCATCTCCCTGCCAGTCAGTCTGAAACTGTGGGTCCCTGGCTTCATCCTCCATGCTCTACACAGCTTGCAGCTTGGGGCTTCTCTCTCAAGTTTTCCACATTTCTCTACCCTAGTCTGTTTCTAAGATCAAGGAAGAATAATGTGGCTGAAATTGGCCGCCTCTGACCCAAGCACAAAGAAAGCCCAAGACTGGACCTCAGCCTTCTCATATGTCAAATCAATGGCGGATTTCCAGCCTCTTCCCTGATCATTTTAAAGGCTTTTATCACATCTGAAAATGCTTCCCGAATGGCAACAAACTCTCCCAGGAAAAAGTAAGGGTTTTGATGAGTTAAGTGTAAATGAATCAAAACCATATGGATTAAATTTCCTCTGAAATACACTCAGGGTTGGCCATTAAGGACACATGCTTTAGGACAACATGGCCTGCAGGTGAGAGGGGTGGAGAGTCTGGGATCTGACTAGAAACTTCATCTCTGCTCCTTAACACCAAGGCCATTTGCTCCATAGTGTGCACAACCCCAAAGGCTCAGACCCCCTAACTCGTGCTGTCTTTAACAAATGAACAGATAATCTTAGTTTGGAACTTAATAAGACCTTGGGGTAAGAGTTCAACTAACCAAGGGCATCTTGTTTTGGCTGCTTTGCTGTGAGAGTCTCCCTGAAAGTGATAAACTTACTTGTTCAAGGTGGTAGACAACCTTGAAAAGTGAATTTGTTCATTTATTCAAAGAACACTCATTGAGTATCTGATTTATGTCAAAAACTGCAATGTAATGAGAAGGAAAGAAAAATAAAACAATGTCCTGGCTTCTCTGTCCTCTCCCCCTCTGTCATGATGTCATTTGCCCTGCTGCTACTTCAGCCTCTGATGAGAGGCTTTCAAACCAGTTTGGGAGTATTTTCTCAAGGTTTTCATTGAGGTTTAGAACATACCGAATGGCAATTTCTCTACTCTTACCCCCACTAATGTTCTGCTTATTCATCAGACCTCATCATCTCCTACCAGAATACCAAAGCAGACTCCTAACTGGCATCATGTTTGTCTCTTACCAATCCATCCTCCACCCAACTACCAGAACAATCTGTCTCAACCTCAAATTGGACCACATCGTTTTACTCTTGAGAGTAAGAGCTCCCAAGTGTCTACTCAGTTAAGGGCAAGCTCCAAGCATGGTAGACAAGACCTGCTACAGGACGTGACCCTTACTTGACTCTCAAGCCTCTTTGGAAAGATATCCTGTATTCTTGGACTGGAAGTATTAATATTATTTAAATGTCCATACAATCCCAAGTGATCTACAGATTTAATGCAATCGACATCAAAATTCCAATGGCATTTTTTACAGAAATAGAAAATCTGTCCTAAAATTCATGTGGAATCAAAAAAGACCCTAAATAGCCAGATCTTGAGGAAGACCAAAGCTGGAGGCATTACACTTTCTAATTTCAAACTGTATTACTAAGCTGTAGTAATAAAAATGATATGGACAAGGGAGCCAAGAACACACAACAGGAAAAGAATCGTCTCCCTAATAAATGGTGCTGGCAAAATTGGATGTCCACTTGCAAAAAAGTGAAACTGGACCTCTATCATGTACGAGTCACAAAAGTCAATTCAGGGGAGTCTGGGTGGTTCAGTCAGCTAAGCATTTGACTTTGGCTCAGGTCATGATCTCATGGTCTGTGAGTTCAAGCCCTGCATCAGGCTCTGTGCTGACAGCTCAGAACCTGAAGCCTGCTTCAGATTCTGTGTCTCTGTTTCTCTCTGTCCCTCTCCTGCTTATGCTATGTCTCTCTCTCTCTCTCTCTCTCAAAAATAAATAAACATTTTAAAAAAGTTAATCAAAATGACTGAAGACTCAAATGTAAAACCTGAAATTATAAAACTCCTGCAAGAAAAATTAAAATTAAAAAAACTCCTGGAAGACAACAGTGGGAAAAATCTCCTTGATGTTGGTCTTGGCAATGATTTATTGGATACGACATTAAAAGGATAGGCAACAAAAGCTAAAACACAAGCAAGTGGAACTACCTCAAACTAAAAAAACAAAAAACAAAAAACAAAAAACTACACAGTAAAGGAAACAATCAATGGATTGAAAAGGAAAGCTACAGAATGGGAAAAAAATATTTGCAAACCACATATCTAATAATATATCCAAAATATATAAGGCGCTTAATAGCGCACAACTCAATAGTAAAAACTCAAATAGTAAAACAACAGCCACACAAAAACCCCAAAAACTGTTAGAACTGAGCCAAGGACCTGAACAGACATTTTGCCAAAGAAGACAAACACGTGATCCATGGGTACATAAAAAGAAGCTTAACATCACCAACCGAGTGTAACCAAATGCAAATCAAAATCACAATGAGATATCACCTCATCCCTGCTAGGATGGCTATCATCAAAAAGGCGAGAGATGACAAATGTTGGCAAGGACATGGAGAAAAGGCAACACTTATACACTGTCGGTGAGAACGTAAATTGGCACAGCCATTATGGAAAACAGTGTAACGGTTCCTCAAAAAACTAAAAATAGAACTGGCAGGATGATTCAGCAACCCCACTTCTGGGCACATATCCAAAGGAAACACAATCAGTATCTCAAGGAGATATCTGCACTCCCGTGTTCATTGCAGCATTATTCACAATAGCCAAGATCTAGAAAGAACCTAAATGTTCTTTGACAGATGAATAAAGAAAATGTGAGATAATATACATCTATATATCCCTCTACATGTATCTGTATATACATATACAACGGAATCTAGAAGAAGGAAATTCTGACATTTGCAACAATATGAATGAACCCGGAGGGCATTATGCTAAGTGCAATAAGCCAGACAGAGAAGAACAAATACTGTATTTATTACTTATACGTGGAATCTGGAAAAAAAAAAGATCAATTTTATAGAAACAGAGAATAGGACGGTGGTTGTCAGGGGCTGGGCAGAGGGGGAAATGGGGAAATATAGGTCAAAGTGTACCAACTTTCAGTTGTAAGATGAATAAGTTCTGAGGATCTAATGTGCAGCATAGTAACTATATAGTTAATAAGATGATATTGAATATCTGAAATTTGCTGAGTAGATCTTAAGTGTTCTCACCACCAAAAAGAAAAGAGAGTTAACTATGTGAGGTGGTAAATGTGTTAATTATCTTGATCTCAGTAATCATTCCACAATGTATATGCATATCAAATCATCATGTTTGTACGCTTCAAATGTATACAATTATATTTGTCAATTGTTTCTCCAGAAAGCTGGGCAGGGGTAAAGGATACAGGAAATGTCTCTGTATTATCTGTTTAATTTAAACATTTACTGTCACAAACCAAACAACTTATGCTACCTTTAATATCATCTTCTAAGGATCCTGCTGTTTTTGCTCTTGTGAAAGTCTGTGGGGCACCTTTTTTTTTTTAGTTTATTTACTATTTTGAGAGAGAGGGGGGCAGAAAGAGAAGGAGAGAGAGAATACCAAGCAGGCTCTGAATTGCCAGCATGGAGCCAGACCCTGGGCTTGAACCCACAAACCCCAAGATTGTGACCTGAGCCAAAACCAAGAATGGGACGCTTAACCGGCTAAGCCGCCCGGGCACCCCTGGGGCACTTTTTCATCACATACACTTAGTTCTTAGTCTTAGGGTCCACAAGATGTCTCATATGTCAATATAAGTTCTATAAATCACAATGATGAAATATATACATATGCATATGGATGTATACACATGCATATTACCCCATGGTGGGCATTATTAGCACTCAGCATTAGACCCGAGACTGTGCGAAGTGCAACGCAAACCCAAAAGCAGAATGGTATTTTCCCTGGACTTGATTGTGAATCTGCTTGATTGTGTGGGAGCTGGGGCGGAAAGAAGGTAGATGTGAGACTCCCAGAGGTGTCTCTTATTTGGGGACATAGCTCACAAAGCAGCATGGTGTTTCCTCCATGAAACAGCCAGTTTCAACTTTCAGTTGTAGAGGCGCTTGTGATTTGGAAACACTCCACCTGAAATCCGCGAGGAGTGGGTTGTGGTTATAAAGAAGGCACCTCTAAGCAAATCTGTGTAATTACTTTTATTTTTCCCAAGAAGAAGCGTGGTAGGAAAGGAACGACTGAACCAAGCTAGAAGCAACGTGAAGGCTTACGGAGTCTATCCTCAACTTAAGGCCTCATCCACTTGAGAGACTGAAAATCCAAAGGCACAAGGGCCCGGCCACTTGTAAAATGAGAACTTGGACCCACAGTCCAGAGCACATCATCTGCAATGACCAGCCCAGGAGGCCAAGACACTATCTCTAGTGACAGTTCAGGAGGCTGAAAAGTCCCATCTGTAAGTCAGTCCCAAACAGCCCAGACTTGATTAAACTGATAACCTGGTTGTCGTCCCTGCTTCTCACTTAGGACCAACAGGAGAAAGCCACATATGTCCCCTGAACCCATAATCAACCACTCAGGACACTCCACTTCTAGGTGGCCCTCCTGCAGCTTCCCCAGGCCAACAGCCTCCAGCCAGGCTACACCTGAAGCATCCTTTTTTCACTATAAAACATCCCCACTCCTGCCTGCCTTTGAGTCTCTGTCAAAACACAAGTGATGGGGGCTGACTCCCTTGCCATGGCAAGCTTGATTACATAGCCTTTGCTTTTTTCATTTTATTTCCACACACCTTTCTAGATACTTGTGGAATAGATGATCCCAAGCAACCAACGGTATCACCCTCTTCCCTGATTCTGTCTCCTGCGGCACCAGCTGGCAAACAGATGGCTGTCGGCTGCTCTCTCCTCGTTGCCTTGCAAACGGAGGTTCCTTCACTGACTCGACCCCTGGTGTGCGCCATGACAGTTTCCTGAGGTCTAGAGCAGGCCTGATGGTCAGCTCAAAGACGCACTGGGAGGGCATGAGTGGTCGTTTATGGCTGGTGTCCATTCTGTAGGCTCTATGCTCTTGCCCCAGTTCGGCATTGTCTTTCTTACTCAAAACTACCATGGAGGATAAAACGTTGTAGGTTGGCTTCTAATCCCAGAACTAATGAGCAGAGAAAGCCACATTCCCTTCATGGTCCTATCTCTGCTGCTATAATATGAAGACAGGACTGAAATTTTAAGTCCCTTCTGTATCTTACCCAGCTGAATCTTCTCTCCATTGGCTTCCAGCCCTCACACGTGTTGGTCATTATAAAAAATCTCAAAAGGACCACCCCCGATGGGCTCACCCTTCGCAGAAGGAAGGTTCATTGAGCCAGGGGCATTTGCACTGCTGGCCAAAAAGAGGCAAACCCCGGGTGGAATCCAGTCCCTATTTTCCTACACCAGATTCGTTGTTCCAAATGGTACCATTTAGGCAACACCAACTCTTGAGCGGCCACACCCTTTGTTATAATTCACACTCATATACTGGATTCCCCCTGGGAACATGTTTTTAAAATTGAATGAATCCAGAGTTCACATATGTTGCCTGAATGCAACATTGTGTAATACCTTTTTTCCCCTTGACTATCCATACCATGGTCCCCTTTCAAAACCCACTCTCATTGAGTGGCATTAAAAACAAAACAAAACAAAACAAAACCTTCACTCCCACTTAGAGGCCTAAGTCCTGGGGAGCCAGAGCAGAGGAGAGGTTGTCACCTCTCACGTTCAGCAATAAAAATGACTTCCTCCTTTCAGCCGCTGTTCCCTGATGTGACTCTGTGATCAGTATCAAATGCTTGGTAGCAAGGATTTCTGTAGAGCCTTCCCAGCTAAAATAGATTTAACCTGCCCGCTGCTCTTTGTGCGGGAACAATGGGCGTAACAATAAGGAGCTGCTATATTGTTCATGCATGAATAGTTCTGATTCTAGATATTTGCTGTTGGGCCCTGTACATTACCTGCAAAGAATGTCCAGCTCCCTCTGTTGAGAAAGGTTATGCTACAGGCAAGCAGTCCAGGCTGTTTCATGGTAATGAATCAATAGGGGCCTGCAATTAATGAAGCCTTATTTCAAAATGGTAGGGAGTCACCTTTTGAAATAGGGCCTGTTTTCTTCTCCAGCCTAATTGCACAGCTTGGGGTGTCTCCAGTTTGGATGGGTCAATTTTGTGTGTGAACCGGGGTTGAGGGCTGCCAGGAAGAAGCAGAGGGTGACAAGCAAGGTGGCATTGGGGGCTTACTTGGGCCAGCTCTGGGGGAAATGAAACCCATATGTGTGGTTATTAGCATGTGGCTCGGAACCAGGCAAACAACAGAAGCAAGCTGGAAGGGCAAGAGCACCTTCTGAGTTTTCCATTCCCAGTTTTCCAACTGCGCAAAATCTAAATAGGCAGGGGTTTCTGCTATGTGGCTATGAGCGAGTCTTTGAGAACCCATGGCTAGTGCATGGTGGTAATGGCTGAAAAAAACCCCACATGCTTTGGATCCAATCCATCTAAATCTCAACTGTTGCACTGTCATTTACCAGTGGTGTGATCTTAGGCAAACTATTTAACCCCTCTGAGCATCCTTTGTCTGATCCATCAAACAGGGATATCATCACCAACAAATGGGGCTCTTGCAAAGAAAATATATTCCCTTAGTAGGCATTCAATACATGGCTGTGGCAAATGCTGCGACTTTACCAATATCTGTCCTTCCTTCCTTCCTTCCTTCCCAACAGAATCTCAATTTTGTTCAGGGCAGCAATGTATCCAGCCAAGAAAATCCTGATTTCTCAGTGTCCCTTGTAGTTGAAGTATCTATATGACATAGTTCTGGTCATTCAAAAGGGAATGTCTGCTGGATAGAGCTTCCTGAAAGACTATGGTTTTCTTGATTTAAAAAAAAAAAACTTTGCAAGGCTTTAGTTTTTTCCCTTCCTTCCTCTCTTCCTTCCTGGGATGCAGTTGCAATGCAATGGGAGCTGCCATCTTGCAGCCATGAGGACCAACCCCATATAGGCTAAGAGAGCGGGACAGAAGAGTAGAGGGTGGGGGAAGTTTCATGGAGCTGTGGGGCAGCTGTTCCAGTCCTTGAATGCCTCCTTCAGCCCTCTTGACAGGTGAAAACAATAAATCCCCATGCATTTAAGTCATGGTTATTTGAGCTTTCTCTTATGTGCATCCACGCATAATCTCTGTATGGTATCTTCTGCGTATTATTTCTTCAGTCTGCCACAAGTCTTGGGAACTTCCCTGAAGACTGACTAAAGTAAGGAAGAGGAATACACTGGGAGAAAACCATCTAGACTCTGATATTTCAGGACCTCCCCTTTATCTGTCAACCCATGCACCTGAGCTTTTTTATTTACAGAGCCTTCCTTGCTTATTATTAAATCAGGGATTCCAGGGAAGTAGAGTGAAATTAAAGGAGATCAGAGGCAAAGATAGCCATGGCTACTATCTAAATACCTGTCTACATCATATAAGATACTGGAGTCAATCAACTCCAAGAACAAAGGCAGTGTAGCTCCAGCAACCCTGCTGAGTGTGGGAAGTAAATATGGGAACCAATAGGCCAAAAATAATAATGGTAATGAGAGTTTTTAAACTCCATCCCTAATAAAGAAGTCTTTGCTGAATTCTTAAGCCCTGTAGAAATAGCCAGGAGTATTTAAGTTTACCCAAAAGGACTTAGTGGGAACTTGGGAGAAGCGTAAGCATGACTTAGCCGAGGTTGAGATGGGGCCCCTTGACCTAGTGAAAGAGCTAGGAGGGAGCCTTCTCTTGACCTTTGAAAGTCAAGTTACTGGCCCATAGCTCTGGACAGTGTGGCTTAGAGGCTGTCTCTCCAGGAGGATAGTGGAGTAAAGTGAGTCGCAAATGAGCTAATCACCATTAATGTTTCGGCTGAAACTGCCAGTCTGACATCCTTCCTAATGGCTGACAAATGTCAGGGTGACTTGTGTGCTTTTTTTGTTAATTGAATTGGTTAATTAGGTCCCAGAGGCCTAGCTGCTAATTATGAGCTACAGCCGAATATGAGCTTTAAAAAAAAAAAAAAAGAAAAGAAAGATGCAAAGAAGTTAAAACAAAAGAGAAAATACACACACGCACACACACATGCACACATACATACTCCAACTCCTTTGTGTTCTTTACAATCTGTACTGTTACCTTCTCTTCATTTTTGACCTGCCACATGTTACTACCTTCTTGATGTGTTCAAAAAAAGAGGGCAAGAAAAACTCCAATTCTGCCTTTTTCCATGAGGAGCATCTGTTCAATCAGTGCCTCGTTCATTAATTTTCTGCCAATTAGCAAGAGAAAAAGGTAGACTGGGAAGGGGGAGAAAAAAGTCCAGATTTACTGCTTAATGCCTTACCTTGTGAAGATGGTGTTTTCAAAAGCTACACATTGCCTCTCGTTTGGGTAAAGAGGCATTAACAGTCTAGGAGACCCAGCAGTGACTTGTTGATGCTTAACAAAACTTTTCCAGAGTTTCCTAGAACAGGCCCCAGACACTGAACAGTCTACAGTGTCCATTGAGGAATATCCTTTCTCAAAGGTAAGTAAAATGACTTTTTACTCACAGACTTTTTACTCACTTACCTCACCTCACGGAGGTCTCTAGGAATTTAGTGCTGAAGGTGTCTCCAAGAAGTATCTCCCAACTGTCAACCTCATGTTCCCAGTGTTGTCGTTGGTTTTTGTTTCCAATTAAGGGACAACACTGAAGGCAGTTGGACACTCCAGCTTCAAACCTCCAGTTCACCCTGCTTCCAGGAGCTGGCAGACCCAAAGTATCTGAAAAACCGGGTGACATTCTTTGGTTGGTGGGGACGGAACCTGAGGTAGAGAAGAGGGAAAGGAGAGGCACTCAAAGGAACTTTGTGGCAGAATCAGATTTTTCCAACCCCTAAAGTTCTGGCAGAGATAATTGGATGGGGGTAAGCTGCCCAGAACAGCACTTCCTTACTCTTGGAGTCTTGGGCTAGCAGAGTCTGGGATTTTGAAAACATGTGGCCAGAAGTTTGGGGACTTGAAGAATGTGTGTGGCCCAGATACCACTTGGAGCCATCTTCCCCTGACAGATCAGGTGAACTTGACTCACATTCCCAATTCCAGTCTGCCTCCCAGCTCAGCCACTAAGGCCTCCTCCCAGTTTCTTCCAGTTCCCAGCCTCCCTCACCTTCCATGAATTCCTGTGCATGCATTCCTGGGGGTATGCCTCAGGTCAGCCACAAGCTAGATTTTGGTCTCTTGTTATTCCCAAGGTTTCCAATCATAAATGTTTTAACTTTTCTGAAGACTTGAGAGAGCAGGACCATGACCTACAAAGAGACTTCTACTTTCTAGTAGCTCTCCCTCTACTGCTCCAGCATTTTCCTCTCCCTCCTGCACCTCCCTCATACCCCTGAGAACTTAGATGCCTCATACCTGATTGATGCCTGGCGGACAGTCCCTGAGACACATACATGCATGGAAAGCTCAAAGTTAAAAGAAAAGCTGCATGTTTTACAATGATTCCATTTGTGTCTCTGTATTTTTACCAGCAGATGTGCATGTGTGTGTGAGTGCCTGCATGTGCCCGCCAGCATTAACTTAGCATGGACTACTTGGGTTCATATTGAGCAAAGCATCTCTGAAGAGTTGTCAGGAAATGTGTTAAAAATCTATGGTGACAGTTCGATCGGTAGCGGGAGCGGAGAGCGGACCCCAGAGAGCCCTGAGCAGCCCCACCGCCGCCGCCGGCCTAGTTACCATCACACCCCGGGAGGAGCCGCAGCTGCCGCAGCCGGCCCCAGTCACCATCACCGCAACCATGAGCAGCGAGGCCCAGACCCAGCAGCGCAGGGAGCGGCGGCCCGGGCGGCCTCACATCGGCGGCGCCTGCCGGCGGGGACAAGAAGGTCATCGCAACGAAGGTTTTGGGAACAGTAAAATGGTTCAATGTAAGAAACGGATATGGTTTCATCAACAGGAATGACACCAAGGAAGGTGTATTTGTACACCAGACTGCCATAAAGAAGAATAACCCCAGGAAGTACCTTCGCAGTGTAGGAGATGGAGAGACTGTGGAGTTTGATGTTGTTGAAGGAGAAAAGGGTGCCGAGGCAGCAAATGTTACAGGCCCTGGTGGAGTTCCGGTGCAAGGCAGTAAATGTGCAGCAGACCGTAACCATTATAGACGCTATCCACGTCGCAGGGGTCCTCCACGCAATTACCAGCAGAACTACCAGAATAGTGAGAGTGGGGAAAAGAACGAGGGATCGGAGAGCGCTCCCGAAGGCCAGGCCCAACAGCGCCGGCCCTACCGCAGGCGACGGTTCCCACCTTACTACATGCGGAGGCCCTATGGGCGTCGACCACAGTATTCCAACCCTCCTGTGCAGGGAGAAGTGATGGAAGGTGCTGACAACCAGGGTGCAGGAGAACAAGGCAGACCAGTGAGACAGAATATGTATCGGGGTTATAGACCACGATTCCGCAGGGGTCCTCCTCGCCAAAGACAGCCTAGAGAGGACGGCAATGAAGACGATAAGGAAAATCAAGG
>CM053561.1:65771617-65799110 GCA_028646485.1 Cryptoprocta ferox | reverse complement strand
AAAAAAAAAAATCTATGGTGACAGTGGTGAGGTTGAATATATGGGGAAGACAAGATAGTGGTAGGCAGTGGAGCTCACTACTCAAGATCACAGCTCTATGCCCTGAAGACCAAAGTCCAAATCCTGGCCTTGACCCTTGCTAGTTGTGTGACCTTAGAACAGTTACTTCAACATCTTTGAAACTCATGCTTTCAACTCCAAAATGCAAATAATAATAGTGCCTATCTTCTAGGCTGGCTTCTGGGAATAGATGAGATAAGGCCTATAAGCAGTTAGCACAGTGCTTGGCAAGTACCACGTACCCAGGAAACATTAGTTACTATGTTTGCTTTCCTCTGTTACTCCATTTCTTTAAAATCTGGAGTCCACAGAAACATCCAGTTATACCAGGAGTTTAACAGTATCTTCAACCTGGTTTTTTTTGTTTTGTTTTGTTTTGTTTTGTTTTGTTTTTGTTTGTTTTTTTGCTTATGCTTAAATTATTCTCAAGTTTCGTTTACATGTCTGGTAGAATGGCTTCTGCTGCTCTTTCTTGAAGAGAATAGAGTTTTTATGACTTCTAAACTCAGAGAAATACCAACATTTTCTTCGGGTTTAATTTGAGCATTGCTTTACCCCCAGGGGTCTTGCATAAGGCTCAAAGGAGAGGTAGGGAGTGGAGGTAAATGGTGTGTCCCATCATCCATACCATCCATACCATTTAGTCCTTTCCACAGAATCTCTTCTAGGAAAGACCTGCCTCGTATGCTCTCTGTGAGAAGAGGAGCCACTGAAGTCTCAGTCCTCAGAGCCCTTGTTTCTTTGGGTGTCCGCATTCCTTTCTGCTGGAGACATCCCACAATTTGTCCCAAGATTTTTAGTTTCATCATTAGCGTGAAGGGAAGATACTTTGACCACCTGGGAAGGTAGGGTGACAAATGTGGTAGGGTGCCCAGGACAGAGTGGGTTCTTGGGACATGGGTCTTTCAGTACTCAAAGAAGGAAAGTCCAGGCAAATCAATGAGTTGGTCATTCTCCTGGGAGGCAGATATTTAAATAGTTTGTTTCGAGAGTCATTGCAGTCGGGGGAGGTGCTAATCCCAAAGCCCCCAGCCAGTTAATAAAGTCAGTAAAAACCGGGGCCTCTCAGTGCATCATCGGATGCTAACTATGTATATGTGGCTTGGGAAGCTCTGATGCAGAAGTCATAGAAACACAGCATTTCTCAGTCACACAGCACGTGGGCTGTGGGGACTCATCTCTTGGAAGTTGGAGTCCTGTGTAGGAACTTGTCAAAATGAAGTCCTGAATTAACCATGCTGCTTCCCACAGATTGCATTATGCAATACAGACAGACAGAGGAGGTGGTTAGGTGACAAAAGACAAAAACCATAAAATCCAGACACCTTGTGGGCATTCCCTATCAGAGACACCACCTGAGGGAAACCAACCTTGTTCTTACGTCCCGATGCCAGCACCTGGAAAGCTTGCCCTTCCTAGCCCTGGCTTGAAATGAGATGGCTAAGCATGCTTCCCTCAGATTTGCAAAGAATACTGCAAAGAGAAAGGAGGTTTACTTCTCTCCACAGAAGGAAAGAGAGACAACAATTAGGGGATGATGCACTGAGAGAACTGCAAATATACTAGTCTTTGGGTTACACAATATTTTCACTTAATTCTCAGAGAATCTTGAGAGATTGCTGTTATGATTCCTAGTTGACAACTAAAGAAACCAGGGCTCGGACAAAAAGTAAATTCTCTGAGTTCACTCAGCTAAGTAGCAACTGACCTGGGAATTGTAATAATAATAATAGCAATAATGATAATAATTTAATAAAAAGCCATCATAATGGAGCAACAGTGTTTCTTAGGTCTTAGGTAGTAGGCTACATACACTCTTTATGTTTAATCTCATTTTGTCCTGAAACAGCCTTCCAGAATGGTACCACTCTTAAGCCCATTTAACATATGGGTAAATTGGGAATTAGAGATATTGTGTAAAGCACTAGAGGACATCCAGCCAGGATGTAGCAGAACAGAAGTTTGAACCTATGTCTCTCTTGTCCCGTAAACCGTTGCACAACCCATTTGATCCATCATAGTGTTATAAAAACACTCTTGTACATGTTTCCACATTCAACCATTGAAACATATTTTCTAGACTTAAAAAGGGAAGACCAAGAGAGCTTCTGACTTGTCCCAAAGTGCAGGAGCCTGGTGGAAAACTGACTCCGATTCCAGCACCCCAGGAGAACCATGGCCCTATGGGTCCATTGGGAAAAAAAAGACATTTTTCCAAAATGGTGGATTTCTTCTCTTGCTGCAACAGTGAGCTTCCTCAATAACCCAGTCAGCCCCAGAGGCCGTGAGTGACTCGGAATTGGAAAGAAGATGGTAATACTCGAGTGCAAAGACCAGTGGAATGGAGTTTCTGCCCACTGCAGCCTCCTCCCCCAGACCATGCAGAGAAGCCCAGATCTTGCCTGTGTATGCAATATTGACCTGGCGGTATTGACGCACCACCTGCAGGGCTGCCTTTCCTTATCGATAACCAATGGCAGTGCCTAAAGTTCAAACACCACTGGGTGGCTTTCATGTTTGTAAACAGTATTGATGTGCATAAATAAGGGCCCATCAGACCGCAGGATTAAACAAGGACAGAGGCAGAACATTTGGGAGATTAAATCCGGAAGCAGCTAATTAAAATAAGCTGGGAACGAAGGCATAAATGGTAGCCAATTAATGAAATACTTTGCAAGCCTGGACACCCCAGTACCCCCAACCCAGGCTTTCCCAAGCTGGTGGCCAATGATGCTGCCTCTTCCTCTGTAGGATAAAACTGGCCCAACTCTGCCTATGATTTACTCCCCCACCACAGAGCCTCCTAAGCCAGCGACCCACAGCAAGCGCCAGGAAAGAAGCACTGTCTGAGAAGACTGGGTGGTCTGTGGGAGAAGACAGACATCTGACATCACCACTTTGACCCAGAATGCTCAGATTCAGCCTGGAAAACAAATGCTTAAACTTTCCATTAAAGAAACAGAAAGAAAAAAACACATTATTAACAAGAATTGTGGAAATAGCAACACTTCCTCCTTGATTCCAATAGGGTTAGTTTCAGTGACAAAATTGGACTCAGGGAAGCAGGGAGGCTCAAGACTCAAGGCCACTTGTCCTCATTACTTCTTAATTTTTTTGAGTTGCCTTTGCATTATGATTGCTCAACATCAAGAGGGCCATATTGAAATGTCCCCTGACTCAGAACAGTCTTGTCCAAAGGTCCTGCTTTGCTGTTGGGGCAAATCAAAAGAGTCAGGACAGCAGCCAGTTGTAGCTGGGATAAAGAACCTCTTGCCCAATGGATTGCTGAGGGAAATAGCTTGACAGCTGTGCTAATAGGGAAGTAATTCATGCTTTTGCTGGTGACACGCGTTCTCCTTTCCACCATCTTTAGTGTGGCTTCACTCAAAGCCAGTAAAAATAATGGCCAACATTTACTCCATACTCTAGGCCAGGCATGATCTTAAGCATGTTACATGCATGAGCTCATTTAGTTTTCTTAAAAGCCCTGAGAGAGGAAGCCAAGGCACAAAGAGATGACATAGTCACTTTGTTTCCCCAAGCAACCTCAAAGGTAGGACACGTTAGCTAATTTTTGACATGAAGAACATAAGCCTGAGCGGTAAAATGACTTGCTCACAGTGGGCACCTCACAAAGAGCCCTTTGGGGGCACCTAGATGCCCGAATTTGAAGAGGTGGGATGCCCGTGTTTTGTCCCAGACCCTATTTACCATCACCATTTTCTCCTGCGGTCAGGCATGGCCCAGCATGCTTCCAGGAGCATCTTTATTGGACTGAGGAGAGGATGAAATGCCCTCTGACATTGGGCTTTCATGAAGAACAGTAAAATCAAGTATTTGAAAGAACAAAATGCTTTAAACATGCATCAGGCTATTACTCTGATTAAAGGAGCTGTCCCCCATGATAGACCCAAGGTTGCTTTTTCTGAGCTGGTGAAACAAAGGACCCCTCCACTGGCTTGAGTGGCAAGAAGGCTGCATTGTACAAATGCACCTAAGATTTCTGGGACTGGGGGAGTGAGGGAACGAGGAGCAGGCGTGCGAGGAGGGAGTGGTATCATGTTCCTGGTTTTAGGGTTAGCTCCAGGACTGGAATGCTTAACTCATGTGGTTTTTCAAGATTAATCATAAGTTACAACAAGCTACTCCCCCTTGGGGTATTTCATTTGCATCATTCTCTCTCCCAGAGGGTTGAAGGAAGAAAAAATATCCGCTGCACAGCTTTGGAAATTAGTTGCTTGTCACTCACTCGCTTGGAATGGGATTTGAATCTCATGGCCTTTGCTCCAGAGCTCTGGACGGGCTCCCCATTAAGTAAGAGACATACAGCTGGAAAAGACACTGCTGCCAAGGTACTTAGAGTGAGGAAAGCCAGTTGTGGGCAGCTCAATGGTAACATGAGCCCCTGGCTTCTGAGTGCCATCATTTATCTACAGGTCCCCAGGCACCTTCAAAACTAGGCATTTAGCCCTCCATATGCATTTGAGGATCAGGAGTAACAAGCACGCCCCATTTTCCGTGGAAATGAAAGGCTGTGGCTCTTTCTTGGGGAGCTTTATGTGGGGTATTCAGGGTCTTCAGCAATCCAGGTGGAGCGGCCTCCTGATGACTGATCTGGCTGGAAGGTTGTTGACTACCTTTCAGAAGAGTGGCCCATTGTCCAATTTTATATTATGAAAACTACACAGTAAATGCAGACTGGCTGGAGTCAGTATCCATGGGAGATGGATCTGAGGAGTGGAACATGTTGCCATGGTTCTCCGGACATGACATCCATGTCACCAGAAGAGGGGCCTTTGCCAGAACCTCGGGATGTTGAGTCATCAAGGCCCAAGGCACTAGGCACTCAGTGCTCTGAATGCAGAGAGGTGGGAAAACTGGAATTGAAAGCCAGGAAGGCAGACAGAGACTGTGTCATGTGGACATGGATGGGGCAAACATGGTGAGATCAGGTCAAGGCTGGGCTCCGCTATGGCAGATGTAGGGCAACACTATTCATTGCAGACGTGACTCTGGCCAAAGGTTGTAATATTCTGCCTGGCTTGGGTGGACTGCCTCAGGTATGAGGGTCGATGCCAGGTGCTGATTAAGGTGTCCCTGCTAAGTGTGGAAACATATCAGTAGTTTGACCAACAAAGTAGCTTCTTCAGGAAGCAATATGTGCAACTATGTAGCCTGAGGGAGATCTATTTACTTCACCAAAGCCAACTAGTCTAGAAAACTATTCATTACTTCATGCCTTATTGTCCCAACTCAACAATTTCCTTTGCTCACATCGACTTGGTCCTGATTAAATTTTGACCATTTACAAACCCACTAGAAAATTCCTCAGAAACCTGTAACAGTATCTGATTGTCAAAAATGAAAGCATTTAAAGTTAACCTATCAATCAAGACCAGGGTTTACTCCAATGGTCTGGTCCCAATCTACGTTCTCCAGCACCTCTCACCCTACACATGAATAGGACCAGTGTATTGCCAGGCCTCAAACACACAAGGTGGATTCCTCAGAGATCATGAGATCATGACCTGAGCTGAAGTCGGATGCTCAATGGACGGTGCCATCCAGGCGCCCCAAATTTCTCCTTTTCATAAGCACACCAGTCATATTGGGTTAGGGCCCACCCTAATGATCTCATTTTTACTTGATTACCTCTGTAAAGACCCTATCTCCAAATAAGGTCACATTTTGAAGTAATTTTTGAGGAAATATTTGATTTTTGAGAGGGCTAATCAGAACTGTATGAAAAAGAGAGGTATGTGCAAAGATAGGAAGCAAAGGCCACCATTTTCAGGCCGCTTGAACTATCTTCTAAGACAGCAAATGTTTTGTAAAGGTATGGGGAGGTAAAGGTATAATAGATCTTGTGCATGGAAGGTATGTTTTCTAAAACACATAGTATCTGTTAGAAGAGGCTAGGTTTTGTTGTGGTAACATACAACCCCACAATCTCAATGGCTTACAACCACAAAGGTTTGCTTCTTGCTCATGTGACATGTCCCCTGTATGCCATCTGCAACTCTGTTTCACACTGTCCTCACCAGACGACCCAGTGATAAAGCAGCCTGTGACTGGAACTTTGCCAACTTTACGGCAGAAGGAAGACATATGGCAAATCGAGCACAGCTCTTAGAGGTTCTTCTTGGACAGAGCTCACATTTCACTGGCCAAATGAAGTCACTTGGCCAAGTCTGATGTCAGCAGACAGGAATGCATAATCCTTCTTCAGGAAGGGTCATTACAGGGAGGGGCATCGAATATAGGCAAGTGGAAGTCCATGAACCACACAAGTATAAGCACCATGATGTACGTCTAAGATGTACTTGTGACTTTGGGTGCCACTTCAGTTCTCTGGCCCTCAGTCTCCTCGTTTGGTAATTAGGAATCATAGAACTATCTTCCCTTCCCTCCAGGGCCATTGAGAAAATTAACCATGAGACTAAATATGAAACTTCTTGGCGAATGATTCTTAAAGCTTCCCAGGGACAAGGGCATACATCTATATTTGGAACACAAAGACAATTGTAGTTAATGTCAACTGCAAAGACAGATGGCCAGTGAAAAACTAGGTCTTTCCCCTGAACCCCTGGAAAGGAGGGCAGCCTGATATGGTCAGTGGGTTCAGCAAGGCAGTGTCCAAAGATGTAGCTTAGACAACTGGGAGGACCAGGGAAGGACAGGCCACCTTGCTGGCATGTGAGTCCACTCACTGTAGTGGATTCTTTCCTTCAACCAGCTCCCCTTGTCTACCCATCTTCCTGGCTAGTGCAGATCCAAACATTGGTCCACATTAAACAGAACAGCATTGCTACCTGCATTTAGTAACTGAGGAAACAGGCACAGAGATATGAAGCAACGTGTTTAAGGCCACACAGTAAGTAAACACTTACATAGCATCTCCTTGCAGCACTTTATATCCATTAATATTTAATCCTTACAACAGTGGCATGAGGTGTGTGCTTTCACTATTCCCATCCTACAGATGAGGAAATTGAGTTGCAAGATGTTAAATAACTTATCCACTGTCACACAAGTCACAAATGGCCGGTCTTGGGAGAGCCCTGGGGCTGAACATCCTGAGATGTACATTTTTGTTCCCATATTTTAACATCTCTGAAATTGGGATGTAACTTTTCATTGATGGCCTGTCATAACTAAAGAATCAGCATTTTTTCCTTAGTGGTATATAAAATAATAATGCATCTTAAAATTGATGACACCTTACATAGAACCAATGAAATATGAGACATGATTTTTTCTCAACCTGCCCCTCCCCACATCTCCTCATCAATTTTGAAATTTAAAAATGATTCTCCCTTCTGGATAGAGGGGAAACTAGACAGAGATTCTACCAGTATTCCTTCCCCATCTCTCCAGCCCTCTGGGCAAAAATGCATGGGATACAGTGACCTAGTTAGGGTGCAAGACAGCAAGAGTGGTTATGGATTGTGTGCAAGATGGGGTGTTAGGGAAACAGTGGAGCCATGCTGGCCAGCATTTCATGGAATCAGAGTCCTGGCTAGAGAACCCTGCACACAGTGCCCATTTGTGTTCCTGGTGCTAAGAGCAGACCCATTCTCCAGTGTGCAGACCGCAACAAGGAAACACAAATAGGAACTCGGGGGCAACTGCAGAAGGCGTGTCTAAGGCTCTGCATTTACTGAACAAGACACGAATCTGTGTCCATTTCTTGGGGGTAAATACTACCACATGTGCCTAAAACTCTCACATCATTTAGTCTGCGCTGACATGAATCCCCTTGGAAGAGTTAGCGTTTGGTTAGGTAAATGTTTCCCCTCTCCCTCCCCTCTTCACCTCCCTCATTCTCCATCAATATCTTGCAGATGTTGGAACAAGCCGATGACTGACTTGGTTCCCACACTGGAATGCCGGCCCAGGGAAGAATGCAGGCGAGCTTTCTGGCCGCCTGTGACCCTCAGCTACGATGGGCCTCCTACATTCTCTTGCTTGTGCATCAAGCCTTCGGCTGCTCGCTGCCAAGTATTAAGTGCTTGTTCCACAAACCTGGTGTAGATTATCACTTTGCTGTATAGATGTATCTAATAGAATTAAATAGTTGGCTCCTGACCAGTAACAGATGTGCTACGTATAATGCAACAATAATGAGATTGAAACCACCATGTAATATCGAGGGAAGAGTGGAGGGCGACTTGCATTTCTCCAGTTTGGAAGCCGGCTTGAAGGGAAAAAAAAAAAAAAAAAAAAAAGCTAGAATGAATGGCCATTTATTTGCACTGAGTGAGCTGTCTCTGTATGTCAGATTCCCCAAGGGGGGGTCTTTCATGGCCCCGTCCATGCCTGTGACATGGGGCAAGAAGACAAACACAGTGGAAAGGGGACTGGTTTGTGCTGGAGGGGGACTGATCCACCTTGTTGACATCCTACCTATTCCCCCCAACCTGGGACTGTCTGCTTTGGGGATCCTGTAATGAGACCATAAAGAAATACAGTCTTGAAGGCTGCTCTGAATGAGAAGTAATCAATGAAACCAGAGCTCAGGAGGCCAGCCACATGGGTAGAGAGAAGACAAAAGTGTAGACAAGGACAAAAGAGCCCTCAGTGTTGCCAGGTGGGATCTCTAGTGCCCCCTCCTGACGGTTGTGCAGTTCTATGACCTCCGAATCAGGATGGGCAGGTCCCTGGGGATATCTCCAAGAGTTGACAACTCTGGTTCCTGGGACTGCTAATCAGAAGACCCAGAAGGGAGTATGCCTCCACAGCAAGGGTAGCCAAGCTCAACCCTGGAGGTCAAAGGGTAGCCACAGGGGTGGGATTTCTGCTATTTATTAGTGCTTAATGTAAATTCAAAGCTGGGGTTTTTCTGAGTATTTTGATCTGTTGCTGTACCTTCTGCTTATCTTTTTCCCCAACTGCCCCTCTTTCTCTACTCTTCAATATTAATGTCTCTATCAGTTAGTTATTGCTGAGTAACAACAATAACAAAAATCCCAAAGCTTAATATATAGGTTTTTTTTTCCTCTCAAGGCCTAAGGGTCCATTCAGCTGATGTACAAGGCCTCCACTGATCTTGGCTGGGCTTGCTCATGTGTCTGAAGTCAGTGGCAGATTGGCAGTGGACTGGCAGGCCTAGAATGGCTTTAGGTCCTCACAGGTTTTATAGTCCTTCAGTAGGCTAGCCTTGCTATGTTCTTATGACTGAGTTGCAACGGAGAGGGAGCCCAATTATGCAAAAGAGTTGGTGGATGTAAATCTGTGCTTTCAAACCTCTATTTGTACCACATCACTAGCATCCCATTAGCCAAGCAAGTCTTATGGCTAAACCATAATCTGAGTGAGAAGGGACCGCAAAGTTACAGGGCAAAGCACACAGTGAGGGAGGCCATGATCTGGGGCTATCAATGCAATCAACCGACTCCAGTATCCTGGAATTTTCCAGAGGTTGCCTACAGATTAGGAACAGTTAATGGGACAGGTCAGTGACATGCCCTAGAAACCCAAGTCTTCCCCGAGTCCATCCAAAGAAATGGTCGAGAGGGAGGTGGGCCAGTTTCCAGTTGTCCCCACCTAGATTTTCATCTTCTATGTTACTGCACACTGACTTTGGGATTGCCTTCTTCTCCCTTTCTCTTTTGCCCTCCAAAATACACATATACTCCCACAGAGAGACTCTGGTCCAATTTCTGGGGACCCTTCCTGCCATACCTTAGCCCCTAAAAGAATAGTAAGGCACAGAAAGCCTGGGTGTGAGAGCCCAGCACACAGCTTCAGAGATTGAGTAGCAAGAGATGAAAGCTCAAGATCGAACAGACTTGATACAGAGAGGCATCCAAATAAGACTGGGTTTCTCTCTTATGCCCTGGGCCCAAGGGCACAACTGAGGCCAAGACACATGGGGGTAAATAGGCCCACTTTGTCAGGTGAACAAAACCAAGTGTAGGATAGCTGAGAATTCCTAACAGTACCAAACAATCAGGCTAGAAAAGCAAAAGAAAATCTGCTGGGCACATAATAATTGCTCAATGGATATTTGAGGACTGACTGGCTAAGAAACTATGCTAAGAAACCAACAGAATCTCAAACAAAGATTTAGGAACAAGAAGAATCATTGAAACATATTTGTAAGAGTGGAAACAAACCAAATGTTCAACAATAGGGAGATGATTAAATAATTTATGGCACATCTCTATAATGGCATAGGATGCAGTTATTTAAAATGTTTTAAATTAAATATTTATGACTGGAGGAGAGGTTCACCATGTAATTTAAAGTGAAAAAGCAGGTTACAAAACTATATGCAATATGATCCCAAGTAGGCATAAAATAAGTGTGGTTTTAACAGTGGTTTATAGGAGATTTTTGTATCTTTACGCTTTCTATATTTTCCAGGTTTTCCATAATAGTCTATATTTCCTTTATGACTCTTAGTATAACTGAAGTTCTGAAATGAATGCGGATCTTAATTCTGAAACAGGGACCAAAATGTTAACTTCTTGTTCATTTTCGGGCATCCCTTATATATTCTCATTTTCATTTTCATTGGTGGCATTTACCACATGTTATATGCAGCTGGTGGTCTTTCATCTCTCTGCCCCCACAAAACATAGACTACAGGGGGACAGGAACTTTGACGTCTTGTTCACTGATGTGTCCCTAGCAGTCACCACAGCTTTATAGACTCCAGGCCTTCAGGAAATATTTGTTGAATGAATGAATGAATGAACAAATGAATGAATGAAAGCACTCAAAGGAATTCCCATTCCCTTTTACTAAGTTAACTAAAATGCCCTGCAGCATCAGTATCAGGGGCAACTTGACTGATCCACAGAGATAAATGTTAAAAGTTACTTTGATTTGCAAGTATTCACTGCCTCCCATGGCTGTAGATTGCCTACTGGGGACTTAGCATAGTACCAAGTACTATGGTGGACAAGAAGGCAATACTTACCTAGACAGAGTATATTGTAGGACAGGGCATTCATCATATCAAAGCAGGGGACTTGAGCATAAAACACAAAGAAAGGCTCAGTTGAACATGGCTGTCATTTTCCCCTTGAGATGTACCTTCCTGGAGATCTTCAAGAACCAATACAACTGTACTTGGTCTCTTGCACCACTTGGGGGTCAGCACCAGAAACCACATCTATGTCCTCCCCACCCATCCCCTTGAAGAGAATGATGCATGTTCCAGAACCCCATTCCATCTTCTACCACATGGAACTCACTTGATTGCATCTCAGCCAGTTTCTTGTCTCACATACAGGTCCAGGCAGTAACGATGCTATTAGTTACTGTTAGTTAACTATTACAGTAGTTATTCCTTTGTATTCTCATCTCTGTCTGTGGCACTCTCTTCAAACACATCAAGATAACTTTTTTTCTGCCTCTTTCTTCTTGTCTCTTCTCTGTTTTCTCCTAGGTCCTATTTTTGAGCTCTCCTCCTCCCCCTTAAAAAGTCTCAGAAACCACCTAAAAGCAAATGAGTAATGTCAGCAAGAGGAAGGGGGGGGTGGGAACCGACTAACAAAATTAGCCATAAAGAGGACATCCCTGCATAAGGTCCTTGAAAGTGTTCCCAAGATTACATTGGAATATTTTCTCCATCCTTTCATTAAACCTACCCTTCTGCACCCACCAGTGCTTGAGATAAAGAAAAAAAGTATTTTTGTCGTTTATTGGTCTCATTGGTTTCCTATTTTACTAAAATTGAAGCTTGCCACTATTTTTTAAAGCACATACATGCAGTATTTCTCTTTCTAATAACAATGGCTACTGTGTATTGAGTTTAGTGTTACCTGGCCAGTGTGCTAAGGACTGAATCTACCCAAATTATTTAATAACCTCAACAAACACGAGCTAGTACTATTATTATTCTTCATTTTCCAGACAAGGAAACTGAGGGCCAGAGAGATAAGTAACTTGCCTATGGTCATCCAGTTAACCCCTTCTTGGATTAATCTGGAAGAATAACCATTACTCATAACATTATTTCTATAAGGAACTATCTATTCCTGTTCCAGAGGACCAACACACACACACACACACACACACACACACACACACTCACACATGCACGCACACCAGGAACACAACCTGCTTCTGCTCTTTAGAGGAGAGAAAATTCATTGTGTGCAAACCTTTTGTCACTGTGGCTAATTCAAGTGGCTTCTGGTGATAGATCAATAGATTTACCTCTGGATAAATGCAAGTTCTTGTCCCTTCCCAGCCAAAATGATTGGTCCACAAGCTAAACCTGTCATTTAAGCTGGTCCAATCAGGTTCTCCCCTAGAATTTTAAAAATTGTAGCTGGGTCGGAGTGGGGGGCGCTGGATGGCTCAGTCGGTTAAGCATCCTACTCTTGATTTCGACTCAGGTCATGATCTCATGGTTCATGAGTTCAAGCTCTGTGTCCAGCTTCAGGCTGACAGTGCAGAGACTGCTTGGGATTCTCTCTCTTTCCCTCTCTCTCTCTGCCCCTCCCCTGCCCTCTGTCTCTCTCTCTCTCAAAATAAATAAATAAACTTAAAAAATTGTAATTGGGAGGAAGCCCTACTTAGCCTCCTATGTCATCGCTGAAGGACAATGAATATGAGGTGGCTGATGTCTGCCTCTTTGTAGAACAGCCTATTTTATAGGAGGACAGAATGAGGCCAAGAAGAGAGAAGCAGAAACTAGCAGTGTTGGAGAGGCAAGGAGAGAATGAGACTGACTCCAATTGTCCCCAAGCTCTTTCAGTTTTGTGAGCTGCCCCCTTAACTGCTTCCTTCTCTTTACAATTGAAAAAGCAGAGCAGGAACAGGGCAGATGTTGGCTGCAGGTTATGCACTGAGCTAGTGCCAGAGCCCGGAGCACAAGCACGGCTCCCAGAGCAGTGCGCCTGACAACACCCGAGTGTCTGTGGGACTGAGGGCAGGGACAAGCTGAGGGTTGAGAGGAGACAAGGGGAGATTGCTCTGTGCTTTCGGTCATGCCCACGGCCTCGTCATCCAGGGTAAGTGCACGCCCCAGCTCCGTGACTGCCGCCTGGCTGGCTCAGTGGCAACCCAGTTGATGCCTCATTAACTGGATCCACCTGTGGGCACTTTATTTAATTATCTCAATTGGAACGGAGTCAAGATGCTGGAGCTAATGTCCTTCCGCTTTCTGAGAGCTAATTAGCACCTGTAGCTTGGCCCCAGGCACAGACGGAAGAGGTTACCAATGGCACCGTAACCGTGTTGACGGAGTCAAGAGCATTCCCTCTCATTTTGGTGAGAAAGGTGAGTTAAACATGACAGAAGGTCAGAAAGCATCTGGTCCACTGGCTGCCTCCAGAGATTAGAGCACTGTGCCTTGGGTCGTCGAGTTCCATCACCAGGCTGGGCCCAAGGAGGTGCCTAGAACCTGGCACTGGAAAACAACAATGGCCACCTCTTACGGAGCACTGGTATGGGGCAATCGCTCCTCAGCTGTTAGTGCAAGTGTTCACAACAGCTGTGAGGGTATTTTCACCTGCACCTCTGCCTGGGGTGGATCTGTTGGCACAGAGATTATGTGACTTGCCTGGAGCTTCTTAGGCAGCCAGGCTAGGATTCAAACTTCAGTCTCGTTAGTGTTGTAGCCAGAACTTTCCCTTGTCCCCTCTGCCTCATGGTGAGTAATCGATTACCTACTGTGTGCCAAGCACTGTGATCAGTTTGGGAAATACAAAGATATTTACTTTCTATATATCCATTTCCTACAAGGAGCTCACATAAGGTCTTTTTGGTATTGAAATAATTACACTATCCTGACACCAGAAGATTAAGGTGCCAGTCAGTTAAGCATCCGACTTTGGCTCAGGTCATGATCTCTCGGTCGGTGAGTTTAAGCCCCGAGTCAGGCTCTGTGCTGACAGCTCGGAGCCTGGAGCCTGCTTTGTTTCCGTGTCTCCCTCTCTCTCTGCCCCTTCCCTGCTCATACTCTGTCTCTCTCTCTCTCTCTCTCAAAAATGAACATTTTTAAAATATTTTTAAAGGTACAGATTTGATTTCAGCTCCACCACTCCCTAAATGTACATTTCTTATCCCTTTTTACCCTGGCCTCCCCATCACGGCACACAAAGCATGGAACCTGTCCCATCCACCCTGTTTCACAGGGTTGCCAGGAGCTCAAATCAGATGACATATGTAAAACCTCTGTTTACAAATGCATGGCTTTGTTTGTTGTAGAAACTATTATTATTGGATGGACTCCAAGATTGACTTTACTCCTCAAGGAGACAGAGGCTTGATTATAGCATAATTCACAAGTGAGAGGTCTCGGCTTATGAAGTGGGTAGGGCCCAGAAATTGGAATGAGGCCCCTGCTTAGGAATTCTTTCTTCTGCCTTGCACAGATCCAGTGCTAAGCAGAAAAGAGTATTTCTGTGCCTTTAAATTGACCCACTGGTTAAAAATAATAAACAAAAATCATAATTTGCTTACAGACTTTCTGGAACTGGAATTGAAGATGATTTCTTCCCGTCTTTGCCTGGGAGATTGTTTTAGGGGAAATTTTGGTCTTGTTAAACAGTAGCATGTGTCATTATTGTTATTTCCTTCTTCATTTGTCATATATCAGGAGGTATGGGGGAGGGATTGCCCTATAGGCAAAAAATAAGATTGCCTTTACTAGGCCAACTTGCCAGATCACCTCAGACAGACAGAGCTACAAGCATTGAGTGCCTGTTTTCTGAAAATGCTCTTGACATAAACATCTAAGGAGGTTCCTCAGTGTCAGACCATCCATACTCATGGGATGACCAACTCATCCCAAGTTGACTGGGGCAGCCCTGGTTTCAGCACTGGAAAGTCCTGATTCCCAGGACCCCCTTCAATCCTGGGCACCCTGGGACAGTCGGTCACTGTTACCCACTCAACCTTCTGGGGCTGACAGCACAGTGGGACTGAGTTGGCTCTGGCACCCAGCAAGGGCCACGTCCCTTCTCCATCTTGTGGGGCAAGTTGTATAACTTCTCCTAGTCTTCGTCTCTCCGTCTACAAATGGGGACAGTGGCAGAACCTGCCTCCTAAATCACTGTAGGGGAAGAAATTGAACAAACGTGGAATGTGCTCCATAGAGCACAGGCACATCGAACAATTATCCTTGGTTCTGATTACTGCCTGATGCGGGCCAGAAGCAGCATCCAGTCAAGTCCGGAGGACAGGACAAATATCCTAAGAGTTAATTGGATTCCTTCTTCCTCTTCCCTTTGCGCCTCCCTTTCTGGTTTTACCTCCCCAGTTACCCTCTACCCCCCAACTCTGCCCCTCTGTTTCTTGTTGCCTTATCCAGGGATTCATGGTGCTGCGTCTCTTGCAGTACATTATTCACTTCTTGGCAGGGGGTGCTGTGCTCATAAGAATTAACATTTGGGTTTTATTTATTGGCTTACAAAGTGCCAGAATTGCATAGGGGATTCAGTTGCACAAACTCTCTTGATGGGAAATCAATGACAAATTGAGAAGAAGGGGGTCTTGAGGATCAAACAGCAAACCCTTCACAATCCTTGTTTGAAAACTCAGTCCTGGCTGATTTATTGCCATTCCCAAAGAGGTGTGGGGGAGGGACAAAGTCTCTCTCTGGAGTCTTCTCGCTGACCTCCACATTGAACAGTTAGGCCTGTTCCCAGTCTTACATGGGATTAGTCACAGGATATTTCATTTTAAATCCAATGGAATGTTTTCCTAAATCAGACAAGACTCTTTCAATGTTTATGGCTGTTTTGCTGGAATTCTCTTTGGCTCCAGGAGGGATTTGAAAATTAGATACATTTCCTTTTGGTGACCTGGGGCTGAGCTGGAGGGAGATCAGGCCTGAGGCTTGGGCCAGCAGTAACTTGTCAGGCTTGTTCCAAGAGATCTCTCCCATTGGCCAGCCTTCCCAAGCACCTGCAGTCCACCGTATGGCCAAGCCAGGCACCTCATCCCTACAGGCCCTCTTTCCCTTACCCATCCCACCGATGTACCATGGAAACACAACACAAATGTATTGCAAAATTAAAAAGAGGGGGTGAGCTTGATCCATTTGGAGGTGAGAAGGCTCACGTGAGGCTTCTTTTCATGTCAGAACTTTCTTTTTGCCTGCGTGGTAGATAAAAATATAAAATTCTTATCAAAGTAATTATGGTCAGATGCTACAGAATTTGTCTGATATGGTAGGTTGCTATTTCACTTGTTCTTAACGCACATGAAGAGATGAAAAGAGAGACAGTCACAGAGAAATGATGGAGATGAGATTATGAAGAAAGAGCAAGAAACATGGATAATTGCCTCAAACTAACACTCTGTTCTCCAAAGCCTACAGTGGCTTCCCTGGAGATTGATGAAAAGTCAAAAGGTGTATTTTTCCCATTTTATAATTTCAAGTGAGTTCCATTTTAATTGATCACTTCTGCTACTTCCCTTACGCACTTTTATCTGTGGATCATAGCACCTCCTTGAATGAGAAACAATTCAGCTAGTGGCACAGAATCTGAAGCTAGATGACTTGTATCTGACTCTAGCTTCGGCCACTTACCAGCTGTATGTCTCTGGACACATTACTTAGTGTCTCTATATTTCTGCTTTCCTGACCATAAAATGTATATAATGGTGGGACCCACCTCACAGGGCTGTTGAGAAGAGTAAATACAGTATATAAATGTCTCAGACATGGCCCTGATCCACAGCAAGCTCTGGAATAGTGCTTGCTCTTATCAAACCTGACTCAATCCAGAAGCCTAGTATCCCCACGACTTGTAGCCTAGTATCCCCACGACTTGTATTTCCAATAGGGCTCCATCCACCCAAGAATTGGAATCCCTACAAGCATTGCATAGGCTGTCAGATAGGCAAGGATTGGGTCTGGCTGAGTATTTTGCCTTTGGGAAGGACCCAAGACCCGATGAAGCCAACTGGAGGTATAAGCACAGAAATAAATTTCTGATTCTGTTTTATCAAGTATGTCCATTAGGATGTGCTAGAGCGTAAATAACAGAGAACTACAAACACACAGGCCTATACACTGAGGACGACATTAATATCCCAAGTGCGGAAAGTCCAGAGGTAGATGAGCTTCCAGCCGATCAGCTGGATCAAGGATGCAGTGTTCTTCCTTTCTTTCCATGTGGCATCCCTGGAGGTGCCATCATCCTAAGGCAGGCTTCCCTTGTGATTATAATATGGCTGGTCATGGCAGTCAGGGTAGTAGAGTGTTTCTCTGCTGTGTCCGTCAGGAGATAACACAGGGAGACATTCTCTGGATGGTCTCCATTAAGAAACAAGACAGACTTTCTCAGAAGCCTTCAGTCTACCTCTTCTCATAGTGCATCATCTTCCCTTGAGTCATATGCTTGTTCCTGAACCTCACATTGGCTAGAAGGATAGGCTTACCCATCCTACTAAAACTGTGGTAAAATCACAAAAGAGCACTTTTATTACTTAATTAGGGGAGAAGCAGAGAGACACTGAGGAGTTAGCCTAATTGTCCACCATTCTGTAGTTTATGTGCCCTTCACACTACATTAGATGGTAATGTTCAGGGGTGTATGGCTTTCCAGGAGTTCCAGAAAGTTCCACGATGTCAGTTAATTCCATAAACCACACTGCATGGTGAAATTGCTAAGAATGGAGTCTGAAGATGAGGTTTTCAAAGATATGTGATGGTGACCCAATGGTGAACATTGGGTCCATTGTCTGTCCTGTCCATACCAAAGCCCTCAGCTTTGACTTAAATGTTGTCTTGGATCAGACAGAATATTTCAATGCCCTCCCCCAATTCTTCCTTCACAATGGCCAGTGAGAACAGTAATTACTTCTGCCTACTTCTCCACTGTATTCCATGTTGCCTGGCCAATGGTAACTTAATATTTATTGAATGCATGTACCTGCCTGCCAAAAAAGTACTGGATTTAGTCCTTTTTATTAACTTGTATTCATATTCTTTATTCCTGTTGCTCTAAATGTTCTCTCTTTCTCTCTGCTTCCTGTGAGGCCTCAGTGACCATGAAATGACCACTTCTTTTAGATATAATAATAGCTTTCATTTGTTTACTGAGCACTTACTATACACCCTGCCCCATGCTAAGAACTTGATGGATATTACCTCATTGAATGTCCACAAAATCCAGTAAGGTAGGTTTATAGGTGAAGAAAATACCTTACTGAAGGCCACATAATCCATACACAGAAACGGAATGGAGATTCAAGCCCAGAGGGGCACCAGAGCCTGGCATGCCAAGCACTCCGTGTATCCCTTCCCAGACTTTTGCAGCCCTGGGGACATCCTTCTAGTGCTGGTCTCTTGGCTGTGCTCTCCTGCTGCTTTCCAGGGTCCATGTGTAAGTCTCACCTCCCCCATGTCATGTTATTCTCTGAAGCCCAGAGGGCTGTGTTTTATCCTGCTGAGCCCTCAAAACTCACCCTGAGATTCCTGTCTTGAGTAGTTATCATTTGAATTGAATTGCATCTAGGTTCCTCAGGATGGCCCAACTTCCGTCTATATGTGGAGACTGCTGGGCACCCCCCCCCCGCCCCGCCCCAGCTTAGCCTGTGTGTGTTCTATGTCTATGCCAAGCCAGCTTATAGCAGGCCACTGCCTCAGAAAATTACTCTAGAGCAAAACTCAGTGTCCATCTGGATAAAGCGTGAAGTCAGCCATGCGGTCCCAGGCTGACTGGCTTGGCTTGGTTTTCTTCACTATAAGCAAGCTCAGTTACCCTGGCCTCCTGGCCTTGCTATAAACCTCTCTGCCTCATACTGTATTTGTATTTGTCAATGTGTGCATAGCTCGTCCAGGCTAGGGAGGGGCACCCAGACTAGTGAGGAGCACCAAGGCACTGGACTCTTCCCCCTCCATTAAAAGACTACAAAAACTCTTGACCTCAGACTGGAGACATAAGGATGGAGCAATTTACAAGTGCTTGTTATGGATCGTGTCTTTCAGGGCATGCTTTAAGAGCTTACGGCTGGGCCACACATACACACATAATCTGCTCAACACAGCCCTGACCACTTGTTCCTGGCCAAATTTAGGGCAAGTGTGTGGCCACCGTCTATTGGGCCAACTTTTGGAGATGCTGGCAGAGCTGCGGGCTGGCTGAGTCTTCTGGAAACCAAAAGCAATTGCTGACATCTGGATGCGGTGGGAGTGGGTTCTAAGTGCTGGATAATTAGTCACAGTCATGGGAGTGAAAAGCTGATAGTGAGGGCAAGAGCAGAGAGAAAGCCTACCCGTTTCCTACCAGTCCTAAAGACTCAAAAGGCTGAAATCCCTCTGTCACCAAAGCAGAATCCACAAGTTGTGAATCAAGCTCTACCATTGAGATTGTGAAGCTTTCCCTGGCTCTGTCTGGTAGTTCTCTATGCCACCTGCTGTCACCTCCTCTGTTTGTTGCTGTCTCTGATCTCATTCTTTGTCCTTTTCCCCTATTATTACATGGGCATAAAGACCAAGGGAGCAACACCCCACTCTCTCCTGGCTCTGCACCCAGTTTTTTTTTCCTTCCTACACTAGATCTCCAGGTCTCAGGGAAATAAAGAGATAGGGAGACTCAGGACACAAAGGATAGAATTTCCTAAGGAGGTCAGGGAATCGCCCATATGTAGTCTTTGTTTGAGATAAAAAGGAAACAGAATGTTTTCTTTCAACACTAAGTTCAGTACAAAGCAAGTTGGGAAGACAGGAAGATTTGATAAATGAAAAAACACAAAAGAAAACGGTTTGAATAAATCCAAGCTGCTGAATGATCACAATAAATGTGAATGGATCAAAGCCATCATATTTAAGAATGAAGACTTCCAGACTGGATAATAAAAATACCCCAAACTGGCTTTTTAATACTTAGGAGCAGTACCTAAAATAAAATAACACAAGAAGAAGGTTGGAAATGAAGGGGTGATAAAATAGTCAGGCTGCTAAACTATGGGGAAGTGTGGGTGGAAAACAGAGACAATGGCCACCGGACCTCTCCCTGCTCTCTGAGAAACAATATATTTAGAAAAAAAAAACATACTGCCTGGTTCTACCCTCAAAGTGAGCTTGAAGAAAAGCCATTAGGGAAAATGTGTCCTACTGGCGTCTCCAGGGCAGGCTCACCATTAATGTTTCTCCTCCATTTATCTTCCACCCCTCCAATTTGAGAAGTTGGGATAAGCACAGAGTCTTTTGAATGGACTGTTCCATCTGTCTGTTTCCTCTCTGTTTCCAAAGAAAGACAAAGATGTTAAATTAAAAGCAAGTCTAGAGAGGGAGGCCTGGGTGGCTCAGTTAAGTGTCCGACTTCAGCTCAGATCATGATCTCATGGCTCATGAGTTTGAGCACTGCATCAGGCTCTCTGCTGTCAGTACAGAGCTCGCTTCAGATCCTCTGTCCCCCTCTCTCTCTGCTCTCCCCACTCATTCTCTCTCTCCCCACCATCTCTCTCTCAAAAATAAATAAATAAACATTAAAAAAAAACAATTTTAGAGGTCTCTCCATACTTCTTCCCAGTACTATCCCAGAAAATGGCTTCTGGCTAGTCAGTGTAGATAATCCCCCAGGCAAAGAGGTCACATAGAGGCCATAGAGCTAATTTTGTGAGTGGACTAATAGGGCCATATACTGAAGCATCCAAGTGGTACCAGCACAAAGGAAAACGGTGATGACCCAACAGAGGAACCAACAAGCCAATGTGTGTACATGCAGGTATTCCATACATGGGTCTCAAAAAGTTCAGAAAATCCCTTACTATTATATGAAAATTACGAATCTAGGAGCTCTCCCCACCCCCACCACACAGTAAGAGAATTCATAGCTTCCAGCACATTTCCAAATGGATTCATGTCTCAAAGTGTTATAGCACCATGGACTTGCATAATAATTTCAAAACATGTCACGGCTTGAAGTCTTACATTTTACAGAGCAGAGATGTTCCCAAAGTTGGTACAACTAAGCAGAGAACTCAGCTCTCAAGGAGTAGGGGTTTGGGGAAGTATCGAAGTGGGTTTGAGGAGAGTAGGGGTTTATGTAGGCCTCACAGGGAACTAAAAGTAAAACTGGTTTTTCACTGGTTCCCTTTCCAATCATTTCCTAATTCACGTATATGGGGAAGCATTTTCTAGAGCACTAGATTAAGCTAATCTCATAAACCTCACCTTGGAAAAAAAATGGATTCATTGGTGGAATAAATTTGAGAAATGCTACATAGGTTGTTCTCCCCCCCATGAAGATTTGCAGTGCATGTTTCTATAATAAAGTTTCTAACATATACTGTAGTAAAGAAAACATTTAATATGATTTAAATTAAACCAGTGTTTCCAAAAGTTATTTGAGCAGACTTTTCTCCTCCCTGGAACCCCTCTTGGCATGCCACTCATGGAGGGTTCTACTGCACACACTTTGAGAAATGCAAGGAAAGTCAAGTCCAATGCACTTCTTGGCACTCTACGCCTACGTCTGGCCCTTCTCCTTCCCCTTCCAGCCAGATGTGGTACCCACTCTCATGCCATCCCACCTTGCCCTTCCCCACCTCTTGCTTTCACTGGCATTGTACTCTTCACACTCATACTACTTTTTTTTTAATTAAAACTTTTTTTTGTTTGTTTTTAATTATTTCTGAGGGAGAGGGACAGAGGGCAAGTGGGGGAGGGGCAGAGAGAGAGGGAGAACACAGCATCCAAAGCAGGCTCCAGGCTCTGAGCTGTCAGCACAGAGCCCAACACAGGGCTTGAACTCACAGACAGCAAGATCATGACCTGAGCTGAAGTAATCGGATGCTTAACTGACTGAGACACTTGGGTGCCCCAACACTTATAATACTTTTAGCACCCTTTTTAGCATCTTCCCTAATCCTCTTGAGGCTACAGCTCTTATGCATTGGCAGTCCTAGCCCACATCTCTCCTTTTTTTCACAAAGACTTTCCAGCAAAGAGCAGATGCAAAATTAAAGGATGCTAGGATGGGAGGGAAAGATACAACAGGAAGGGTAACCCTCTGTGGCCATCCCCCGCTATCTCCCGGGCCCTCTGCGACAAACTGTGTTCTTGGATGCAAACATCTAACTTTTACTTTAACTCACAGAGCTGTCACCCAGCTTTCTCTATGCATTTCCAGGCTGGAGGTTAACAGGATGAGGGAAGAAAAGAGAAAATAAAGCAAATTTAAGCAATGAATATATCAAGTTCAGGGTCAAGGCACACTTGACCCATCCGTGCCTTAATCCTGATAGGGATTAGCCTTTACCTTCGGGAATGAGGCTCCTCTATACCCTCTATACCCAATCCCACCATTCATATCAGCTCCTGTAATGAACCCATAGTCTGGGCCACAGGGCAGGTAGTCTTCAGTTGCAGGCTGAATTCCAATCATCCTCAGATAGTCAACAAAAGGGGCACTGGGTACTTAGTAAGGTACTGGTACCCTTGAAAATTTTCCTAGATCCCCAGCCAAACTCAGAATGAGTACTGAATATAATGGAGAGGTCTGTGGTTGACCAGATCTCCAAGTTCAGAAGAGCCCTTTGCGGCAGAAACTACACCACCTCTTCCTCTGTTCTCTATGGCACAAAATTTTATTCCTTAATCTCAAGATTGAGGGGTAAGCACTAAGCCACACTTGGGGCTGTGGGAGTTTATTGTCTTGAGAAGACCCAAAGCAGCAGAGACTGGTCCTCTAGCATGGCAGCAGAAGATAGCAAGAGGAGTGATGCACACTCAGGTTTGTGCCCTTCATTTACCACTTCCAGGCTGTGCAACCTTAGGCAGGGTACTCAGCCTCTCTGGGCTTTAGCTGTTTCATTTGTGAAATGAAGATAGTAACTGCATCTACATCACAGGTTTATTGTAAGGACTAAATGAAATATAAAACCCCTTATACAGACACTTGTGAGTAGCCATTGTCATGATCATTGCCATCACTATTAATTAACTGTATCATGCCCTGGACTTGGATTCAGTATGCCTGAGTTCTAGGCCAAGGTCTGCAACTAATGTACATCCTGGGCTTGGAACATTCTGGACCTGTTTTTCCATTTGGAAAATGAGAGTTCCATACTCCCTCCTAAGAAGAGTGTCCTAGGGTTCAAATGAAATAAGAAGTGTTAAGGTAGTTTGAATAACAAGAAACTCTAAGAGAGTTGGGAATAAGCAGGCAGCCACCACATGCAGCTTGGGTCATTGGTTGGTCTTTATTCATCCTCAGAGGCATCCTGGAACTTGACTGGCAACTCTTCCTTCTTGCTGGGACCCTAGACTCCAATCAGTCACACTGAAGCATCCAATATCACTGTCAGGACATTCTTTGCTGTGGCCCCAGCCTTTTAGGATCCTCAGGAGACTTTGAAAAAAAGGGACGCTGAGTGGCTCAGTCGGTTAAGCGTTTGACTCCTGCTTTTGGCTCAGATGATGGCCTCATGGTTTTGTGAGATCAAGCCCCACACCAGGCTCTGTGCTGGCAGTATAGAGCCTGCTTGGAATTCTCTCTCACCTCTCTCTCTCTCTCTCTGCCCCTCCCCCACTTGCACTGTCTCTGTCTCTCTCAAAATAAATAAACTTAAAACTAAAAAAAAAGAGTTGACAACATTCTTCCAGAATGTCCAAAAACCTCACTGACTTTCTTGACTTCCTATCTGACTGGACACCAAGGTCTTTTGAATAACTCCCAAAATGGACCTTTGGAGCAAGGCTTACGCAAGAAGGAAAACAATGCTTCCTCTGACAAGATTTAGTACTATTGTCATTACTATTATTCTTAGCCAATATTATTGTGGTTATGGTCCTGATAGCAAGCACTTATTGTAAGTCAGGCACTGTACGGAGAGCAGAGCAGACAGTCATTCATTCATTCCTCACAGAAACCTATGAGGGACATGTTGGCATTACCCCATTTTACAGATGGTGAAGATGAAGGCCAACCTACTCCTGGCCCCACAAAATCTCACATCACAAGGCAGGGGAAAAGTGGCCACAGTCAGGGAAGGAGAAAACAATCCCCTCTGACACTGACATCTTCCTCTGGAAGGTGCTTGTGCTGGGAGCATGTCTCTTGTCTTCTGCTGTATCCTTTGCATCTGATATGAAGCCCATGAGCATAGAAGGATTTGGGTTGAGCTGGCCATCTTGGCATCATAGCACCACTTGGGTCCTCAGTCTCAGGTCTTACATTAGAAGACTGTCAAAATTACATTGCTTTTCATTATTTTCATTACCCTTAGGATTCAGTATTGAGTTAATCATACTCAAGTTCATGGCACCTCATCACTGATAGATTGATTCATTCATTTGCTTTATTGTTTCCTTTTTAAAGAAAAATTTTTAAGTTTCTTTATTTATTTTGAGAGAGAGAGAGCACATGCAAGTGGAGGAGGGGCAGAGAGAAAAGGAAAGAGAGAGAATCCCAACCAGGCTCTGCACTGTCAGCATGGAGCCTGATGCAAGGCTTGAACTCACAAACTGTGAGATCATGACCTGAGCCGAAATCAAGAGTCGGATGCTCAATCAACTGAGTTACCCAGGCGCCCTCTTACTTCTTCCTCTTGATCCCTATATTCCATTTCCATTCCTCTCCTCTGTAGGCAGCTCTTCTAATGTGTTTAGTGAAATTGTTTTGTTTTACATGTACTGCTGCTTTATATGCATCTACTTTAATTTATGTAAATCATAGTTTCTTATCTACCTCATTCTATTCCTCTTTTTTTTTTTAAGCTCAGGATTGTGTTTTTAAGATCCACACACATCAATAGGTACACACTGACTCCATTCATTCCAACAAATGGGTAGCTTTCCAAGGGAAGGATTAAGGCAAATAAGACAAAGGGGCACGTAGATTGTTTCAACATGTCAGTGCCGAGTCTGAGAGAACAAAGGAGAAAGTTCTACCAAGAGAAGGAGCTCTGTGCTCTCTCTGGCCAACACACTAAAGTCCAGAATGGACTCCCACAGGCACCACGTTCAACAATGTCAACCAGAAATGGGGAAGGAGAATTAGAAGGGGTGGAAGTCAAGCACAGTGGATGCTGACCCAGTCACTTTCTCACTGACGAACACACGTTTTCTAGAATGTCTGTGGTGCCCAGCCTCACACAACCCCACCCAGGGTGCACTGCCAACAACGTCAGGAGTGTATGTATGGTTCTGTGCCTCCAGGCCACTTCTCTATCAAGACATAGGAGAGTTTTCCACATGTCCTGGGCATAGCAGCCTGGCCTGAGGAGCTGCCAAAGCTGGGGGACGGGAGTCATCAAATGTGACCCAGCCTTTTGGCAGCTCTTCTTGCCCTCTCTACATCTACACAGAACCAGAGGAATGGGCTGACTTTTTAATAAATCAAAACCATTTTCATTCTTTAAAATTGAAATTTCACAGGTCATCAGCCTACCCCGTGGTCTGCTGCCCTTGGAGAGGATGGAAAAATAATTGGAATCATATGAGCTAGTTTGATTAGAAAAGTGAATGTGGTTTGGAGCAAAGGCCTGGGTGTCCTGTCCTTGGTGACTAATATGACCTCCTCTTCCCTAAGCAGAAATTCTTTAGAGATAAAGCTGCTTCTTGCTCAGGGACACTATCCCAACTTTAGAAGCAAGAGGTCACCTACCTCCCCGGAGGTCAAGACTGTTCACCACCAGAACAGACAACTGAAAAGTGAAAAACTCAACCATATCACAGAGTGTTTCCAAAACTTTGACAGACGGCTGTCCCCTACCCCTTACCCTCTTCTCACCCCACAGAAGTGACCAGTTGTTCTGGTGAGCTGTAGACACCAATGTAAAAACACAACTCCATCAATGACCCCAAAGATTGGATTTTGCTATGAAAAGCTATTTCATGTTTACAAAGCAGCTCCAGGAATGATAATATAGGAAAAGAGGGAGAGGCTATGTAGAAGATTCCTTGTTAGACTTCTTTGACATTTTCTGGGAGATCTGACACATCGTTCCTAATTTTGCGGCGACTACATCAAATTAGGTTTGGCTGGAGGAAGCAATTAGTTTGCTATGTCCTACTTAACACATCCAGGAGTTAGGCGAACTCCCAGGAATCCAGATCCTACACTTTCTTTGGATATCTTAAGCTAACATGCAAAGAAATATGTTTCAGTAGTTAATGGATGAACAGGGGTCTCCTCAATGGTATTGCCATCCAGAAGTTTTGGAAGTTATGCTTTAGAAGTTGAGTGACCCTTTTACTTAAGTGGTCTCTTCTAAGTTCTAAGACATCTTCCTCTCAGCTAGTCTCAAATCCCCAACATTCCCATCCACCCTCCTTCTAAACCCAGGAACGTGTCCATATTGTCCTTAGAGCTTGAATTGCAATCTTCCTTCACTGACAAGGAAAGATTCTCCACTGAGACTCTGCATCCAGTCACACAAAAAACAACCTCCCTTCAAAACAAAGAATCAAGTCAAGTGTCTTCTGTGAGCACCTTGTAAGTCTAAAATCTCCCAGTTCCAAAATTCAAGAATGGGGAATTGGTGAGTGGCCACAAAAGTGCCTCAAGCTGCCTGAGCTTTCCTGATAACCTCTTCTGACCCACAGACCAGTCCCACACCATATGGAATGCAGACCAGCAAAGACCTCTAACGACGTGGACTTTCACAGTCAAGTGTCTCAGAGCCAGGAGTGGCTTAAGCCAGATGTGCATGCAAAATAGAGCTGGTAAAATTCTGAAGTTTTTTTTTTTTAATGCCTCTTGTTAAACATGTTTGCTCCAAGACCTTGAGCTAGCTATTGCTTTTCTTTAGGCTTAGTGAGGTGAACTACCTTTCCCCCATAGACCTCCCCTGCAAATTGCTTTTCAATAATCCCAACACAACCTGCTGGCAGCCGCATTCTACATAACAATGTGGCTTGCAAATGAATCACCTGCAATTATAACTCCAACTTTGATGTAAGACCAATTTAAAGATAGAGAATCTGGGTCTAATTAAGGCAGCTCAAGCTCAGGCTGATAAGGGCCACTTTCATTACAGCTCTAGTGAGCTGAAAGCAGTCCCAAAGACTCAGGAATTGGTTGGGAATATGTTCCTAGCATTTCAAAGCACATTTCATTGTAAATCAGGATGCCCTCCCCATTTACTTCTGTGTAATGCGTACTGCTTAGCGGAGTTTTTCCCTCCCTACTTTGGTCTACACCAGCAAAACAATTTTTTAACATTTGAAAGAGACCATGACAAAGGGTGGTTCCGTATTCAAATGTGTTTACTCTGGGTCAATATCCATGATGAAACCCTCACTTAAAAAGCTTCTGCACTGCAAAAGAAACAATCAAGAAAACTAATAGGCAACCGACAGAATGGGAAACGACAGTTGCAAATGACATATCAGATAAAGGGCTAGTATCCAAAATCTACAAGGAACTCACCAAACTCCACACCTGAAAAACGAATAATCCAATGAAGAAATGGGTGGAAGACATGAATAGACACTTCTCCAAAGAGGACATCCAGATGGCCAACAGACACATGAAACGATGCTCAGTGTCACTCATCATCAGGGAAA
>CM053561.1:65666421-65771517 GCA_028646485.1 Cryptoprocta ferox | reverse complement strand
CCATATGTTAGCACTCATAGGTCTAACAGGAGAAACTTAACAGAGGACCATGAGGAAGGGAAGGTGGGGGAAAGAGTTAGGGAGAGGGAGGGAGGCAAATCATGAGAGACTCTTGAATACTGAAAACAAACTGAGGGCTGAAGGGGGAGGGGGAAGGGGAAGGGGAAGGGAGGTGATGGTTATGGAGGAGGGCACTCGTGGGGAAGAGCACTGGGTGTTATATGGAAACCAACTTGATAATAAACTATATTAAAAAAAAAAAAAACCCTCCAGTGGCTTCTCATTGCTTTAGAATAAAATCCTACATCTTTGCCATGGTCCCCAAGGGCCTGCAGGGACTGGGCCTTATCTGCAGGTCCAGCATTGTCTTATTTCCCCCTCTCCTTGGTGCAGGATTCAGCCCCCAGGACTTATTTCTGTTCCTTGACCCCATGGAACTATTTCCACCCCACAGTATTTGTATTTGCAATTCCTTCTGCTTGGGATCTTGATTTTTCTGCTGTTTGCATACCTGGCGCCTTCTCATTGTCTCAGACCCAATTCCACCTCCAAGGAGAGACCTTCCCTGCCCACTCTACTTACCATAACCCATCCCCCTCCCTAGGTCTTCCTGTTCCATTCATTCATGTAGTTATCATTCACATTCCGATAGCTCCTCTTTCTGAATCAAGTTCCATGAGAAGCTCCTTGGAACCTACTAGAGCACTAGTAGACACTCAATTTTTTTTTAAAAAAAATCTGAAATGACAAAATTGACAACAGCCCAATGGCCCCTGGTCAATGGGCTAGTACATAATGCAAAGCAATGGTTTCCATAGCTGCACAGCTCCTGGGGGTTTGAAGGGAAGAGGCTCAGATGTCCCTTGCCAAGTTAAAACTCCCTCTCCAAAGTCATAAATGATGGTTCCCAGGCTCTGTGGGGACACCTCTGGTGACACGTAGTCTCCTTGTGGGCCATGGGAGCCCATTTTCCACAAAGCTGTTTTGAATCTCCATGAAAAAAAAATCTCTAGACATTGCTCACAAGTACTCATTACAGTGATAACTTGCCTGCACCAAACCTCTTGGCAGTGAGGAGGATGGGGGCAGTGGGGGGGGGGGGTGGCTGTGCGCGGTGTGGGGGTGTCATTTGGGTTCCTGGCTCTTTCCACTCAAAAACCCTTGAGGCCAAATTTAGAACCATAAATGAAGAACCTGATGCTGGCGACCTCTAACATTTATTGAGCACATAGCAGGTGCTATGCCCTGTGCTAAGTGATGCAAGCTTTGTGTCACTTAATCCTCACACCCAGCATTGGAGGTGGGTACTAGTATCATTCCCATTTTATAGGTAGGGAAATGACAGAGAGGTGAGGTAACTTGCCCCAGGTCACACAGGTAGGTCAGGAGTAGCCCAAGCCCAGTTCTGCCTCAATTTCCCAATCCACCCCATCCCTATTTTGCCCCAGTTTTAGTCTAAAGACCTTGGAAGCCAGGTCTGGCTCTCCATACGTGTCAGAAGGAAGATTCCAGAGCCAAAGTAGAGATTTCTGCAAAGCTGTGGGCATACAATTAATTTGCAGGCATGAGGCAGTTCGGGGCCCTCCCTCCCGGCGCTGTGAGCACTAAAGAAACGAGTCTGAGAGGGGAGGCAATGATTACGAAGAGTCGGCTGGGCCTGGGCTCGGCCTGAGCCCTGTGGCTGTCCCTGCCCGGCGCGCAGTGAAAATGATTTCACACTTCGGTAGCCCAATCAGTTGGGTGTTTCTCTGCTTAAAAATCACTGGGATAAAATGTTTCCTTCTCTATAGTCAGGGCATGTTCTTGGCCCTTCAGGGGGCCTTTGAAAAGGGCTGGTTTTCTATTTAAGAGTAAAGCATCGCTATCAAGAATTTTTAATATATTCTCCGGCAATTGAGAGATGACGCCTGCCTCAGAAGGGCCTGAATGAGATGCCCCTGAGGGGCATTGGAGGCATCCTCGGGAGGGGGAAGGTCCGGTTTTAGGCTCTTGGTGGAGGAAGGGCAACTCTGGGACGGGGAGTGACGTCAGAGGTGGGGGAGGGAGTCCTAATGTCCAGAAAAGTAGGAGGAGGGCAGAGACCAGGGCAGTAAGGCGCAAAGGGTCCTCCTGGGGTCCTGGTGCAACAGGAAGCCACGCCGGTGAAGGCCCTGTGGTCCACTGTCTCAAGGGCCTCGGGGGTCCACTTTGTGACCTGAGCTGAGATGGTGCTCCTTCCCTTCAGCTCTAGCACCTGAGCACCTCAGGACTTCCTACCTACCTTAGAAAATGTCTTTGCAGGTTCTGACACAGGAAAACAGTATGGACTCCAAGGCAAGAGCAGAACTTCTATAGTAGGGCTTAGGGGTAGTTAGACATGATTGCACAGGGGTGAGAGGCATTGTTTTTATCCAGCCCACATGTTAGGGGTGGTTGTAGACAGGCTGGAATTAGGCGTGGCTTCGCCAGGGCCACAAGGGGTCGGTTCCTCCCTGAAGCATTTTCTTCATGGCCCTTGATAGGAAGGGGCCTGTGTGGCTATTCCTGTAAAGTTGCTGCCTCTTGGTGAGGGCAGCAGGAAGGCAGAGAGGGAAGGAGAAAGAGAGAGAGAGAAGAGATCTAGAGAAATCCATGGCATTATCCTTCAGGGAACTCAGACACTAACCTACCTGTGTATAGCTAGAATAGCCAATGCAGGCAAATAGCTGGTCAATTAATGGAGAAGCCCAGACCTAGTCCAAATACTTGTTTTCCTGGAGAATCCAATCAATTTGATCAAGGAGATTGATTCTTTGTCCCTAAAGGGCCATGGAAAGCAGCTTCCTATGTGATAGCTATTTCTGGAAGTCCCCCCCAACCCCCACCCCCAACCATTGTCTGCAAAAAAAGCACAGCGTTTCCCTTACATTGAAAGTAAGGGCAGTTATCTCTCTCTTTTTTTTAAGGGTAAGAGAGAGAGAGGTAAAGAGAGAGAGAGGTAAAGCCCACTGGAGTGCCACTGACCACCTCTGCTCCTTAAACTCTAAGTCAGGAAAGAAGCCTCTGGAATCCAATCTTCTACATGCTCAGCGGAGTTAATTTCCTGATTACAGGTCTCACACAGTGATCTGAACCTAAAATAACAATTGCTGATCTTAAAGTCAATCACCGAACTGACTCATCTTTATTAAGAAGAAAATAGTGGTAATTTCATATTTCAATAGAGTTTTTGAAGATGAAAATAGGACTTAAAGTAGTTTGGAAAGATGGTAAACTCTAAGAAAAAGCAAAGATTCAACTACTTAGTGAATTCAAATGAATGGCTCATGCACTTGTACAAAAAGCAAAAACTTAATAACATAAGTGAATAATTATAAGTAAATAGAGAAGACAGGAAGTAGATGAAATCATCCATTTCCCAGAGATGGCAGACATTATGTGGGCATCGGGGTGGGGTTGTACCTACCCCTACAAAGTAAAACAAATGAGATAACTAACTGTGTGGTCAGATCCCGTTTCCCCCAATATTTAGATAAATGGGGTGGGGTGGGGAGAGGTGGCCTCGGAGGGTATTGACAAAGCCTTCCATGCATTGGAAGATCGCTTCAAGATTTCTAATGCCCCTTTCCCGAAGATCGTTAGTGAGTCTTCAGTATATCCAATATTCTCAAACTAGGAGAGAAAGAGGGGAGCCAAGTCAATGCCATTGTGCCCACTTATTTTCATATGGAAACATTTCAAATACTAACCACGTTGGACACTACTGCACTCCAGCCAGGGCCTTCTCCCCATGTGAAGAATGGGACCCCAAAAGCCTGCTTGACATTAGGAATCTGCTCTGCACAGGCCTCAGTCTTCCTGAGCAAGAAGCAGAACACGGATTTCCTTAAGGTGCAGTGATGTCTGCCCAAGAAGGGGACCCACTCCCGGAGGGCTGAAATACTCTAGCCAGCATGTGGTGTCATGGAGCCCCAAACCCCTCACTGGCCAGAAGGTTCACTCTGTTTGGTGACATTGAGCACTGTGTTCACTGAGAATTTGAAAACACCCAGTTGTCACCTATCCTGACCCTAAGGTGGCCCTCCATGGTGTGATTGCTAAGCTTACTGCCCTGCATACCAGTCTGGGCCTCAGTTTCCCCACCTCTCAGATACATTTAGATGAAATAGTTTCCAAGGTATACCCAGAATTGTCCTTCTAGCAAGCTGCATTAGATTTATAGGGTTTCTCTAACAAATTACTACAAATTGGGTGGTTTAAAACAACAGAAATGTTCTTTGCTCACAATTCTGGAGACCAGAAGTCCAAAATCAAAGTGTTGGCAAATCCATGCTCTCTCTGAAGGCTTCAGGGGAGAATCTTTTCTTACCACTTCCTAGCTTCTGGTGATTGTGGGAATCCTTGGCATTCCTTGGCTTATAGCTGCATCTCTTCAGCCTCTGCTTCTGTCCTCACATGTCCTTCTCCCTTGTCTGTCCGTGTCTGTCCAAATTTTCCTCTTCTTATAAGGATTCCAGTCATTGGAATAGGGCCACCCTAATCCAGTATTTCCTCATCTTATCTTGATGATATCTGGAAAGACCCTGCTTCCAAGTAAGGTGACCTTCAGGGTGGTATCATATCTTTTGGGGGGGGATACCCAATCCACTCCAGAGACCATACATTTTCTTTCTGTTATGTCGCATTGTGGATTTTGAAACAGAACTTGGCATTTATGTTGGCTTCCAGCTGACCACAAGGAATGTTAAGCTCATGCATTTTGTCTTTTTTTTTTAATGTTTATTATTTTAGAGAGACAGAGCACAAGCAGGAGAGAGGCAGAGAGAGAGAGAGAGAGAGAGAGAGAGAAGGAGACACAGAATCTGAAGCAGGCTCCAGGCTCTGAGCTGTCAGCACAGAGCCTGATGTGGGGCTCAAACCCACAAACCGCGAGATCATGACCTGAGCCAAAGTCAGACCCTTAACCAACTGAGCTACCCAGGCACCCCTCACACATTTTGTCTTTTAGGCCGAGGGGACAGTTAGGCCACTTGTGCAGAGGCTCAGGACAGCTACCAAAATCGGGAGGTAACTGGAGATAAAATTCCCCCTCACCGCCTTTCTGGAATCTTCTTCAGCCCCTCTACTACAAGATGAGAAGCGACTTGAGTTTGCACAGCTACAACTGAGGTGGCAGCATCACCTAGTGGCTCGGGGGCACTGTGCTTTCCAGCGCTGGCTTCGCCTCCTTCTAGTAGCATGACTTTCAGCACAGGACACCATCCCCCAACACAGGGGGTGGGGAAGATAGATTAGTACTTGTCTTTTAGGGTTTGAGTCAAGACCAGATACACTCATCAACAATAAATGCTGGTTGTTGTCCCTACAGGTCAGTAAGGGTCAGATCAAGTTTAGTGATTGTCACTGGCAGACTTCTGCTTGTCTGCAAGGGCACACTGTTGGATCTGGGAGCGTGGGCCTGCAGATTTCTGCAAAGTGGCCATGTTGGATTAATATTATGACCCGAAGATCCACCTGGGTAGGATCTGTTACCAATAAGAATTCTGAACGCTAAATGACATTTAATGGACCCCTGCCATGTGTCGCGGCTGCTGCTAAATGCTTTACGTTCCTCCTCTTCGTACACAATGGGCCTAAGAGGTAGGGGCTGTGTTTATCCTCATGCTACAGATGAGGAAACTGAGGCCCAAACATTTTGGCAATTTGCTCAGGTCACAAAGCCAGCCTCGCAGCACTAGGCTTCAAACTGGGACAAAATGAACTCTTAATCCCTAAATTTTGCCGCTGTGAGAGTCCCACCCTAGGACTGCTTTCTGGAGAAGAACTGGATCTAGAATGGAGCATCCTGCTTCAGGTTTCTGGAGACGAGCAGACCAAGCCTAGAGCATGGAACCCCCGGTGGGACCCAGCCCAGTACTCATGCCGGAAGGAGAAAGACCCTCATGCATGGCCTGGCGAGCTCTGCTCACTGCTAGCTGACAGCTTGCTCTCCGGCCACTGTGTCCATGGGCCCCACTCCCTATTTCTTCTTTCTCACAGTTTTCTGCTGGGGAGGAGCCATGATCACTCCCAGACCCCCCTCACATTGCAGGCTGAGGGGCATCTGGAAGCAAATAGAAACACAGGAGTGACAGCTCCCACCTTGGAGGGTGGATTTCCCCCCATTCCCAGGCAGAAACACCAGGGGTGTAAGCTGAGCCTTCTGGGGTCTCAGCTGGCTGCTGGGTAACTCCGGGCCTCGTGCCTTACTACACCCAGCTCCCCGCACAACCTTTGGCATCATTGGAGCTAACGGCCTGGCCACCACTTGGAGTCTGGCAGCCGCCTTGGAGCTGTACGCTGTCAGCACCACTGGGTGGTCACTCGTCTCCATGGAGCAGCAACAGAGCCAAGGTGGGGGTGGGGTGCTGGGGGAAGGGGCTCACCAGGCTGCAGCCCAGAGACACTGCCACTTCTGACTGCCCACCCTCCCCAGCCCCACTGTCCTCACACATTCGTTTCCTTCCTGCCTGGCTAAAGGCTCTGACTTACCCCACCCAAGTGCTCAAGGTGACGTAAGGCAGGAAATCTGTTACCAGGGCAGCAGGGAGGAGTGCTTCGTCCATCAAGAAGCTGGCCTTCTGCCCAGAATGTTGACTATTACCCTGCTGACTGGGTGAGTTATCAAGCCTTCCTCAAGTGTCAGTTTCTTCTTCTGTTAAATGGGTATAATACCACCATCTTCACTGTGTGAGAAGCAAAAGGATTCAAAGAATGGCCCTAAAGCACGCAGTACAAAGGCTGCCACATGCAGTGGATGGTGTTTGCATCCTCATCACCAGAAAGGGAATGTTCATGAATCTGGAAAGGGCACTCAGCTGCAGCAATTTTGGGAAACAAAACAGAGCTGGCCCAAGGGCTCCTGGAGGAAGGATGTTTTCCCCTGACTCACACCTTCCTGGTCTGGGCTTTACCAGAATGGAAAGGGGAGAGCGGAGCGTCTGGACTGGGAACAGAAGTTGGCAATGATGAGCGTTAGAGAGAAACAAAGAGAAACCGACCTTCCTCAAGGCCTGGCTAGTGCTGGGCTAGACACTGAAGATGCTACTTCATTTAGGCTGTAAAACCACAGCCCAGTAAAGCAGGTAAGGTTTCTCTCATTTTGCAGAAGAGAAAGCTGAGGTTTGGTGATAGTGAGACATGTGTCCCAAGCCGCTCACCTGGCTAGGTGGTTACATTGAGATTTGAATGCCCCTCTGACTGGTCTTCTCAATGTGAATAGGAGTTTCACACCATGAGGTGGACACAAAGCTGGTCAGGAGAACAGCTACCTCCTTGACATAAACATCAATAAAGGCAAGAACTGTAAAGTGCCTTTATCACTTAGTCCACTGTTGCTGTTGTAGCTGAGGGCACCAAGCTCAGAGAGGTTAAGTAACCGCCCAAAGACACACAGAGAGCTGGTGACAGGATGAGAACATCATGCTGAGTCACTTCAGCCACTCATCATCTTGAGTCACTCTGGACTCTTACTGCTCAGAAATACGGACGTGGATTTGGAAGGAAAAGAGATCTTTAAAGTGTGCAGGAGAAAGTTCCAAGGGTCCCTTGGTGAGAAGTTTGGGAGAGCTGTCCTTCCCAGACTCCTTTTCCATCCCACATCGGGGAGCACGCCCTCCCACGGAGCACCTTCCTGCTGCTGCTCCCCAGGGATCGCACAGCCCACTCTGACAATGAATTTTATTTCCTCATCTCAGTCCTTCTGAGGAGAAAGGATCAAGCACCTCACTTTCAGGATGCGTGGACTATTGCTGAAAGGGTAATAGACCCCTAAAAATGTAATTTTTAAAGAAACATTTGTATCTTGAAGATACACGTTGCGTCAAGAGGCTGCATTATTTGAAAGAACATTCTTGCCAGTCTTTGAAAGGATTTTGGTACCTGTTGTTGAGAGCTGTGTCCAGTGAAAGGGGCTGGGTTATGCTCCTTATTAAGCTAACCCTAAGACCCCAGCCCTGGTCTGCATAGGTGCCTTCAACATGGGTCATTATTACAATGACAATAATATTATTCATAATAATAACTATTTATTGTGTGCTTATTCATGTGTCAGGAAAGGTATGAAGTATGCTACACAATTTCCTCTCTCTCTCTCCCATGTACTCGTAGACTCCCCAATGCCTGATAGGTTAACATCACCACCTGACAAGTGAGAAAATTGAGGATCAGGGAGGTCAAGTAATTTGCCCAAGGCCACAGAAGTTTAGGAGCTAGGTTTTGAACCTGTGGCATGTGCCATCAAGCTGTACCCTTGCCCATGAAGGCATTGATTAGAAGACCCCATAGTTCCATAGGAGCATCAGATGCCGACATATCTGCCTATTTCCTATCTCTCACTGGCCACTCCTTTCAACCAGGTGTGGCCAGGTGTCTGCTCTTACCTGTGAACTCAGGCCTATCACAAAGCCTTCATGTATTCAGTCAACAGACATCACCATGCACTAACTCTAACAAGGAGACATGCACCATCCTATGCTCTAAGGACCCAAGGATGAAGAAGGCAACGTTCTGCTTTCAGGGGTCCCATCGTCCACTGGATGACACAGGTCAGAAACAGGGAAATGATGGTCCTGAATTACAGTAGAACAAAGGGTAATGGGGCCAAGTAGGGAGCAGAAGCTCAATCTCCAGGAAATGTGGAGGGTAGAAGGGAGTTTACCAGACACAGAGGGAGGAGCATTTCATGCAGAAGACACAGCAGGTACAATGGCACAGGGGCACAAAAGGACCAGCAGGACTGAAAACTGAGAAGAGTAGCTTGGATGTCAAGCATGACCTGACTTTGGTACATTCAGACCTTGCAGCCCCATTGTCATCCTGTCCCCATGGCTGGGATCTCTATTTCTGACAGGTAGCCGACTCTTCCATAGATTCGAGTGTGTCTGTCTGCTTGACTGTTTCCAAAGCACCAAGATTCTGAGTCACAGCATCTCTTGACTTTTATATGACCAAGGTCCAAAGTTTGGAGGGCCAATATGGCTTGGGATATACCTTAGGATTCCTACTCCCCAGCACCAGGCTGGACACGTAATAGCTGCTTATAAATAATGGCAATAAAGAAGTCCTATCCTGCCTGGTTTCTACTAGGTCCTCTGAGGACAATGCCCATGTGTCCGGAGCATCCTCTGGACCACTCCCCAGACAAAGGGCTCTGGAGCTCTACCTCTAGAGTCCACTTCTCTCAAAGTTCTCCTTTTGTGGCCCTCCATCACCTGCCCTTGCCTCCTGCTCACAGCTGTCCAAGTTCACTGTTCCTACAGCTCTGGATTTCTGAGTCAATGCCCCCCGGATGGGAACCACCTAATGGTTCATGGTGGGCTTCAAGGGGTCCAGACACCCTTGGCATTGCGTACAAATTTTTGATGTATGTGCATATGTGCATTTTTATGGAAGTAGTTCAGCATGGTGGTTGGAGGGTCAGGCTTTGGAGCTAGACCACCTGTCTAAATCCTGACTTTACTACTCACTAAATGTGACGGGTTGGTTGTGTTTGGAAAAAAAGAAAAAAGCTATGTAGAAGTCCTAACCCTAGTACCGCAAAATATGACCTTATTTGGAAACAGAGGCCTTGCAGTTGTAACAGTTAAGATGATGTCATTAAAGTGGGCCCTAGCCCAGTATGACTGGCATCCTTGTAGGAAGTGGAGAAAGAGACACACAGAATGACACACACACAGAGAAGAATGCCATGTGACAACAGGGGCAGAAGCTGAAGTAATTCAGCTGAAAACCAAGAAAAGCCAAGAATTGCCACCAATACCAGAAGCTAAAAGGAAGCCATGGAACAGAGTCTCCCTTAGAGCCTCTGAAAGAGCATGGCCTTGCCATGGACACTTTGATCTCAGACTTCAGCCTCCTGAGCTGTGAGAAAATAAATTTCTGTTGTTTTGAGTCCCTCGGTTATATTTTGTTATGGCAGCCCAAGAAATTAATACACTAAGTATAGCTGTGGCCAAGTTAATTGAACTTTCTATGCCTCAATATTTGTACTTGGCAATAATAAGTAGTATCTGCCTTCTAGGGTTGTTCAGAGATTAGATAGTCCATGGAGGCACTTAGCATAGTGCTTGGCACATAGGAAGTGCATGGGAAGGATTGCCAGCATTCCTAGTTTTTTTTTTTTAATATGGAGGGAAACCATGGATTTTATTTGATTCTCTCTCTCTTTTTATCATTTTTTAAAATTTTTAACTTTTTTTATTATTGAGAGACAGAGAGAGACAGAGCATGACATGGGAGGGGCAGAGAGAGAGGGAGACACAGAATCTGAAGGAGGCTTCAGGCTCTGAGCTGTCAGCACAAAGCCCAGCACAGGGCTTGAACCCACAAACTGTGAGATCATGACCAGAGCAGAAGTCAGACGCTTGACTGACTGAGCCACCCAGGCACTCCTCTTTCTCTTTTTTTAAGTTTATTTATTTATTATGAGAGAAACAAAGAAGGGGAGGGGCAGAGAGAGAAGAGGACAGAGGATCCAAAGTGGGCTCTGTGCTAACAGACAGCCTAATGTGGGGTTCGAACTCATGAACCATGAGATCATGACCTGAGCTGAAGTCAGACGCTTAACCAACTGAGCCACCCAGGTGCCCCTCAATTGATTCTCAAATAGGTAATGTCACACAGAAAGAGTTAAGAAACACTTTCCATCTACGGGTGACTGCAGCTGAGGATGGGGCCCTCCACCTTCTTCGAACACCCTCGCCCCATCAATTGTGTGTGGGGTCCTGCGCTGCCACAGGGGAATGCTGAAATCCCTGTGTACCCGCTCTGTGTTGGATCAACACTGCTCCTCAAGATTCACACATACTGTCTGATTGTGTGCTTACAGCCACCCCAAGTGGCAAGAAAGATCATCCCCATTTTGCAGATGAAGAAACCAAAGAATCAATTACTCTTGCTCCCCATTGCTAGAGATGTCATGTATCACCAGCTTAGCTAGGGACACATCTCAGGAGACCACAACCCTTGGCTGATCTGACCCACTGGGTGGACAGTATAGGGGGATCTCAGAATCACAAAATCTTGGGAAAGAGTCCTCTAGGAAGGTCATAGCTTGGTCATAAAGAAGTACTGATTTGGTGTCCAATAGAGAGTCAAAAAGGCTTAGGAGATAGAGGTAGAATGGAATTATCCCCCTGCTTTTCTAGTAATAATGGAAAAATTATGTCACAGTCCACCAAGTTACAGACTGTTCCTACTAATTTTACTGTGTCTGTGGACTTCTCCATTTCCATTTGCAACCACTCGACCGATGGTACTAATGAGTGGGTAGATTCCATGCTATGAGAAGGCAGACACCGTGTCGCCCAGGCATTTCCTTTTTGGCTTCTGCTGCTAAAAATGTCCAGCCCAGGTCATTGCTTAAGTCCGAAAATCTATTCAGCCATGTTCCTCAAAGCAATGACTCTCTTTTTCTATCTCCATGAAATGATCTTGGCTTCCTTTTTTTTGGCTGAGCACAGCGCTTTCATGCCTGAACTTCCTAGAACCATCTAGGGAATAGCTGGGAGTAAACTCTAAATGCACAGTGACAATGAGACAGGTCATTTGCTTAAAGTCTCCAAGAGATTGGCAGGAAAATGGGTTTTCCTGGATGGCAGAGACATACCTGGAGGAGACAGACAGAGCACAGGAAGCATGATATAAAAGAAGGCATCTGGCCAAGTGGTGTTTCCTCCACCCCCATCCCATAGATAGGTGTGTGTGCCAAGACTGGCTGCCTGGTATGCTTGGAGCTTGGCAAGAATCATTGACTCTTTCTCTAAATTGGTTCAATCCTTTTGACTGATCCTGTGGGTTGGTTCAGTCCCCCAAAAGTCAAAACTTATTTTCAACTTTTCATTAAAAACAACCACAACCCCTTTTCTAACATCTTAATTATCTGAGGGAGGAAATAAGCACACCTGTGGGGGTATAGTTGTGCACATACCAGCATCTTCATCTGTAGATCAGAGTGGATCACAATGGAGACATGAATGAGTTGTTTTTTTTAACTGGCAGGAAATACGGTTTTGTTCTTGGGATGGAAGAATGGATTTAAATATGAATCATCCAAACTGGATTTCTAACTGGGTTGAGGTCACAACATGTGTGCCTACCCTTGTCCCTTTACCTGTCCCACCTCTGTTGATTTGGGCCCAATCTTGAACTGCCTACGGTTTGGATTCTGATCGTTTGGGGGCACCTTTTCTAGAAAAAAAAATATCTTGAGAAGAAATGTTCCAGGAGATGGCATTTCTGCTCCATCCCAGATGTATCTTTCCTGAGATAGTTCAGCACTTCCTTCCTGGATGTGCGATAAGACACCAGATGTGACCAGAGACCCGGTCCCCATGCGGAAAGCACACTGACAGCAGTGATCTCCTCAGTGGTGGTGGGAAGAGGATCACAGAGAGCTCAGTCATCTTCCCCAGACAGTCCAGCATCCCAGCACAGCGAAGCCCAGTGCAGGCCAAGTGCTGAGCAGAGGGCAAAGCAAGGCATGCCAGGCTCCATCGCCTCTGAATGGTGATTTGCCAATGTGCTCTGAGACTCAGCTTGGCAGGGAGAGAGGTGCGGAGCCATATTCTCTCACCTGGATATTTTAAAAACAAGGCAATTCTCTGGACACTTTGGACCCCTTTTTAGTGTGGCTCACATTTCAGGTTGTGGGTCTTTACAGCTATAGATTGAATGTCTGCATGTCCCTAAAATTCATCTGTCGAAACCCTAACCCCCAAAGGGGATGGTATTAGGAGGTGAGGCCTCTGAGAGGAGCTTCGATCATGAGGGTGGAGCCTCGTGAATAGGATTAGTGCCCTTATAAAAGAGGCTCCAGAGAGTTCCCTCAGCCTCTTCCCTGGGCGGTGAGAAGTCTGCGGTCTGGGAGAGGGCCCTCACCTGACCATCCTGGCACCCTGATCTCAGATTTCCAGCCTCCAGAACAGTGAGAAATAACTTTCTGTTGTTTACAAGCCACCCAGCCCATGGCATTTTGTTAATAGCCTGAATGGACTGAGACACTTATCATTTGCCCACCGAGTTATCACTTCACACTGTGGGCTGGTCACCAAGTCAGGGAGTGGATTTGCCTAGCCTTCTTCCCATACACTTGCAACTTAAAAAAAAAAAAAAAGCCAATAGCATTTATAATAAATTTTAAGGGGCTAAGTGACATAGATCCACTGACCAAATCTCCCATCTCTGATGGACTCAAGAGCTATGCCGAGAAGCACAAGCCCCCCTACGAATCCACTACCCACATATGAAGAGTGAACTTCAGAGTGCCAAAATAAGAAAGGGCCTGAGCACCAATCTTTCCCCAAACGGGATGTTTCATTCTCCCCTGATTTCATTCTAGATGTTTAGAAACAGAGTGATGATGATTTTGTTCTTCTTTAGAACGAAGTGGCCACAACCACTTCCCCACAGCTCCATAGCCATCTACCCAGAATGCACTGTCTAAATATTTACCGTAGGGTAACATGGGATCGACTTGAGTTCATTCGTTTTTCTGATTATCCACGGCATTTGATGTGAGAAGGAGTGCCACAGATATTGTAAGTACTTACAGACTGCTCAGATCGGTGAGTCTGGCCATGGCTCCAAATGGCTCACCCCTTCTCTTTCCCACAGGCAGGACAGCCACCAGGGCACATATGTCCAGTGAAAAACCCACAGGAACATGCTAGCACTGCAGCTGCAGGCTGGGACAGCTGCTCACAGAAAGCACAGCTAAACAGAGGTGCCCTGAGCTTTGTGTTTCTATAATGGAAGCACCTTTAATTATTCATAAACATGAGGGTTTAACACTATTTATAGTATTAAAGTTAATCATTTATTTAGTACAGTTTCTCCAAAAGAGTTCAAGATAACCTTTATAATGCTCATTAAGCAGCAACTTATAATAATTAGTACTCATTCCTTTTCTGTCTTCCTAGCTGGACCATAGACGTCCCAAGGGCAGAGCCAGTATCTGACTGGTTCTCTGCTTCGTCCTGTGCTTAGAACACAGTCTCTTACATAGTAGGTGCTTAATACATATTTATAGATTGAACACATCAATTTAGACCGTTGCTTTTCATTTGACTTTCAGAGATGTACAGGCAAGATATTATTTTGAGGTTTGAGCTCAACTAGGTTAAGCTCCTAAATTTGAGCTATTACTTAAGTTTCTCTGAATGGTAGACTTCGGGGTCTTCTAATGAGCCCTGAGCAGACAGTTAGGAGGCCTGGTGCCCTTTCTGCCACTAACCAGCTGTGTGCTTTGAACAAGCACTTACTTAGAGCATTGATCAAGAGTTCTTTGCCTGGGGGTCTTTGAATCCCCTAGAGATCCATGGCTGGACTTCAGGGGCTATAAAACCCCTGAAAGTGTATTCACAAATGTGCATGACCCAAATGTGCACTTCTGTTTGATGAGAAAGAGTCCATAGCTTCAACTAGATTTCTAAGGACTCAATCATTAAAATAAAGTTAAGAACCACTCTCTTTGTTTCTTTAATAATTGAGGATGGTGGCGGGACAGATCAAATCAAGCCTGACTGACCCATAAATTGGGGATACCTGCACTGTGCTCTCCTACTCCTAGCCCTGGACATCCCCTCCAGGGGCTCTGCTGGCCAAGACTGAGGACCCACCAATTGGCTCATCACCATAGGCCCATTCAGCTCTATGTTCAAGCTGATGCTGGGCCTTTTCCTTTTTCTCTTAAATAGAGTACACAACATTGAATAACCCTTGTTTGCTACACGAGAAATTAATAGTCTCTTCTCTCTGGACCTGCCTACAATGTTGTGGGATATTTTTGAGAAAAGAAACATGGGTATCTCTCTAGGATTATGAGGCTAGTGAGTCCAGAGTCTACAACTTCATTCTGTGGAGAGTAGCAGTGAATGGAGTGAAGTCTTGGATCCTTGTAGCTCAGAATCCCAGCCAAGAATTAGGTGTTGGGGATGAGGGGTTGGGAGGAACTAATTAGCCCCACTAATATTCAATCATTAGCACATCTTCCCTTGAAGTCCAGACTTCTCCATTTCTAAGATGCATTTAAAAATGCAATGACATTGAGGTACCTGGGTGGCTCAGTCAATTGAGCATCTGACTCTTAATTTTGGCTCAAGTCATGATCCCAGGGTAGTGGGATCAGGACCTGCATCAAGTTCCTTACTAAGCATGGATCCTGCTTGAGATTTTCTCTCTCTCTCTCTCCATCTGTCCCTCTCCCATGCTTGCATGCACACACACACACACACTCTGTTTAAAACAAAAAAAAAAATTAAAAATTTTAAAAATGTAAAAATGCAATGATATTACTAGAGATGGTGGAGTTTGGAATTGGTGATGCATTTTGAAGGTTATCAGCTAACACTTTAAGTAAGTTGTCCCTTGGGCAACCACAGGAAAATCTGCTACTTTTAGGAGGATGAGTCTTTTGACTTCTGTGGGCTTGTGTTTTCTCATCTGAAAAATGATATGGTTGGGCCATATCGAACAAACAGGCTTCAACTCTAATGTAATTCTAGTTGCCTAGACCCATGCTTCTGAAACTTTATTATGTAAACAGATCATCTAAGGATCTTGTTAAATGCAGATTCTGGGGTGGGGCTTGAGGTTCCAAATTTCTGTCAAATTCCCAGGTGATGCCAATGCTACTGGTCTACAGAGCACTTTGGGGAGCCAGGGTCTAAACTGCTCTACTGGAAAGATTTTGAGTTTAGTTAGGATCCATGAGGAAAGAGAAGCATGACTGATTAGTGATGCCTGCCCAGGGAATGAAGGAGGCGGAAAATGGCTATGGAATTACCATACTGACTAGATGCTTCTTAAGGGAACTTCAAAACCTAACACAGTCATTCCCAAAGTTGATCTCTTGACCAACAGCAAGAGTATCACCTAAGAACTTGAGAGAGGGCCAAATTCTTGGACCACACCCGTATCTAGTGAATCAGAAGCAGGCTCCAACTGTCTGGAGTTTGGCATGCCCGCCAGGTGATTCTGGTATACCAAATATGAGAACCAGTGATCCAACATGTAAGTCTTCTACAGAATCAGTGACTATCCACCAAGGTCAGGAATGAGCACAGGTTCAGCATGAGACATAGGGTGTCCCAAGGGAGGAAACAGGTCCAGATAATAGATCCAGATAACACCCCTCCCGATCTACCCTCTTTTTCAACTATAGACTCCTTATGAAACATCATTACATTGAATGTACTTCACACTGCTTTGGTCTCCTCCAATTAAATTTCTCTTCCCACCCACAAAATGTATATCTGGTTCAGGTCTTTAAAAAATGATCATAATGTAACATAGTAGTGTGATCTACTTGTCATTTCCACAGCTTTGAGAAGTGGGCCAGATGAGCTTTGAATGAGATTCCATTTTGTTCACAGCTGGTACATGAACTGAGTCTCAAGCTTGACCAACTGTTTTTTCCTGATTGGACTATTTCTGTATTGCTTAGACATTTTTATTTTATTTTTTAATGTTTTTTATTTATTTATTTATTTTTTGAGAGACAGCACGAGCAGGGGTGGGTCAGAGAGAGAGGGAGACACAGAATCTGAAGCAGGCTCCTGGCTCTGAGCTAGCTGTCAGCACAGAGCCCGACACGGGGCTCGAACCCATGAACCATGAGATCATGACCTGATCTGAAGCCAGACGCTTAACCGACTGAGCCACCCAGGCACCCCTGCTTAGACATTTTTAAACAGCAGGCCCTAGAGAGAGTTAGAGGCTGAGACTTCCATGTCAAAGTAGAATCTTAGTCCAAGGGAGATTAACGATGACAGTCCAACTGCCAGTGACTCCTTCAAATAAAGGAAAAATCATCTACACACTGAAAAGTGGGCATGGGCTCCTTCCTTCTACTCCATCTCCACCACTCTGGGAAAAGTCCTAAAAATCAAGTAAAACAACACTCAGGTGTGAAACAGATTATGGCTCACAGCTGGAGGCAAAGAAGTTGCAATTCCGTCCAATTACACCAATTTAATTGGGTGTTAAAAAAATCTTAGGTCCCAACAGTAGTTCTCTGGCCAGACAGCAGTCTGTAATGAAGAGAAGTGGCACCTCTATTTGTTAGGACTTGTGATTCGGGGTTGAGGAGAGAAAGCCTGACACATTGCTTAGAAAGCCCCTAGGTGGACGCCATCTTGACTTTGGGGATGAACTTGACATCTGGCTTGAATGTTGAGGCTCTTCTCTAGGGCTTACAAGAGCACAGTGTGAGGGCAGGGTCTGCAAATGACTACTAGGAAAAGCCCTGTATTTGGCTCTCCCACTCACTTCTTACAAATCTAAAAACAACCTCCCAAATACATGAAAAATTGGGCAGAACCTGAACGTCCAAATTTTGGAGGAAGGTTGAAATACTTATGTTATAACACTATCATGGCAACAATTGCAGCCAGTATAAATTTTCATGAAGAATTTCTGATGACATGGCGAAATGCTTATGATACAATGTTGATATGTTCTCAATAATGTCCAAAGGGCATGAAAGGTAGTCAAAATTTAAAGGTGATTTTGAATGCTTTTTCTTTATCTTGTTTTACTGTATTTACCAAAACTCACAACTTCATATATTATTTCTATACACAGAAATGAAAACAATTCAATAAAAATTTTTGCTTTTACTCAGATGTGCTGCTTTAATCTGACTGCTCTGTTTTCTGTTGCTGCTTGCACATTTATTTTCTACTCTTTTGCCCCGAGCCATTTTTTCCCCTAGCACACTCTGCTTGCTCCTCTCTCTTTATCCAAATCTTCCCCACCCTTCACCCTGTTGGGTTCCCTGTTCATCAGGGAAATGACTGGGACCATTCCATTCATAGAGCATTCCCTCTTCTGAACACCTATTCCACTGTTTCATACACACCATCCCTTGGAATGTGAGGGATCTTCATTGTCAGCATGTTATCTCCATGCCTAGGCCACACCCCAGACTAATGATTTCAGAATCTCTGGGGTAGAGCCCAACCACTGGTATTTTTTTTAATGTTTTATTTTATATTTGGGAAAGAGAGAGACAGAGCATGAGCAGGGGAGGGGCAGAGAGATGGAGACAGAATCTGAAACAAGCTCCAGGCTCCGGAGCTGTCAGCACAGAGCCTGACATGGGGCTTGAACCCATGAGCAGTGAGATCATGACCTGAACCAATGTCAGACACTTAACTGACTGAGCCACCCAGGTGCCCCAACCATTGGTATTTTTTAAAAGCTTATAAGACAGAGATGATTCCTATGTGTAGCCAGGGACTGGAAATCACTGATCAGAAGTCAAAAGTTACCTCCTATATATACAGCAACAATTTGGCCAATTTTAATTCAAGTCTCTGTCCAATTGATCCTACATAAACCATTCAAGCTTCCCAGAAATACTGGTGTTCCGGTGTTTAGCTAATATTATTATTACCATATTAATTATGTGTCAGAGAGGCACTTGGATGCCAGAGTCACATCACATTTTTGTTTGTTTGTTTGTTTAAATACTTGTTTTGAGTTCCAGAAGATTTGTCAGATTTCACAAACAAAAATACAGGATGCCTAATTAAATTCGCATTTCAGATAAATGGTGAATCCTTTCTGAAGGATAAGTATATCCCAAATATATCATGGGGCATATGCATCTTAAAATTGTATTCATTATTTATCCAAAATACAGATTTAACTGGGTATCTGTATTTTACTGGGCAATCCCTGGCTCAAGAAATAAGAGTTTTTGTACCCGAGACTTTGATTTCCTTCAGTGTTGGCATCATGGAACCTTCACAGAATCCAGGCTGAATCCTCCATGTGACTAAATTATTGACCGCAGAATAGACTTATCCCAGATTCAACTGGGAGAAAGGCTCTACCTTCCTGGCTTTGTCACTGAGAGCACTTGTTAGTAACATTTTACTTGTAGAAGTATAGATGATACCAACGTACAAATATTGCTTCCAACCTGCACCTGGAGTTTGAGAATCACTAGTCTACACTGGGCGGCAGCTCAAAGTACAAGTTTCTGAAATGAGAGTTCTGGGTGTAGCTGTCACCTCTCCCTGATGATGTATATTTTTAGGCAAATTAATGCACTTCCGTGAGCCTCAACTTTCTCATCTGTAAAATGGGGAAAGTAACATACTTTAACCTAATTGATTAGTTTTAAAATTAAATAGATCATATTTTAAAGGTGTTGGGATAGTGCTTGAGTCATTATTATTATTAATATAAAAGGAATATTCTGTTCCAATTCGGCCAACAAAAATACTGAGGGGCTTACTACTGCCCTAGCCCATCTACCCTTCTGGTCCTGATCCTGCCACTCATGATATAAACAGACAGTCATGACTGGGAAGGGGCAGGACAAAAGCCTGCCGCAGGAAAAGAGGGCAAGATAATTCTAGAATTTAAGACTGAAGATTGTTTAAATAAGGCAGATCTCAGTTGGTGGAATTTTTTGCAAATTACAACCAAGTGGCTGGTCTTTGTACTTTTATGCCCCTGAGTGTGGTCACCAGCACATCTGAATGGGAACGAGTGGCCTGGGTCACAGCTAACACTGGGGTCTTTGATCGGCCCTGAGTGCTGGAACCAAGGGCCAACACATCTCTTGTGTGTCACTCCTTCAAATTCCTGCAGGTCAAAAACCATGTTTCTCTCTCAGCGATGTTTCTACCCTGGGGCAATTCAGGATCACCTCGTCTGATGCTACCCACAGCTACCCCTTCTGGAATAGTGAGACACTAACCAGATTTGATTTTTCGGTTTTTCAAAAACAAGTTTGAAAAATATCACCTGGGACAGCCCGAAAAAGAATGCCAGCCTACCTGCTCCCCAGTAGTCCACTAAGAGACACGTCGGCCGCCAGTCACTGTCAACTTTCTGCTTAGACCGTGACAAGCTGCCGAGTGGGGAGGAGATGAAGACCATGTGGATAACACATCCTTCCCGCACATCCTAGGAGGGGACTGAAAATGGAGCCCAAAGGGGAGAGGGGACATGAAGGAGTGAGGAGCCCAGCATCTGGTAGTCATTCTTCCAAGACCATCCTCTGCCCCATAAATGTCAGATTATTGGGAGCTCTCTAGACATGTCTGGGGGAGAGAGTAGAGAGAAGGAAGGCTAGCTCCATCCCAACATGGGCAAACCCCTCAATCTTCCTGAGTCCCAAGATATGCCTTTGTGAAATAGGAATGGTATCCTTGCTCTCCTTACAGTGGATAAGAGGTTAAAAGGAGGTCACTAATGTGCAAGTGCTTGGCAAACTGTAAAGCTCTGAAGACGGTCTGTGTGTTACTATTAGTACGTCCCTCTGTCCAACAGGACAATGATTCCACCCAGATGTTGAAACAGCCAAAGCTGTGAGGAACACCATGATCTCTGCTCTTCTCACTCAGCCCAAACCAGCAAAGGAGCTCATGAGCCCATGATAAACAATTGCTTCCAGTCTGTTCTGTTTCCCCACCGTGTACCTGAGTTCTTTTCCAGCATCTGTCCTGTATCAAGGAAGTTTAAGCTGGTGAACCAGTGGCTTGTAGGTGGTCAGGCCAAGGACAACACTGGGCTAGAGACCTATGACGAGCTAGGTGTGGAAAGCCATTGCGTCTGTTAAGCCCAGCTCAGAAACGGAGTTGACCTTGTTGGGCTTCTCACTCGATGCACACCCAAATGAGGTGACAACACACTGCAGAGGGCAGGGGGCTGGCCTTGTGGTTTCCCATCTGGTCTCGTTTGGCTTTGGGGGCTCGGCGCCTCTGACAGACACATGGAGAACAGCCCTGTCATCTTGAATCAGACAGTCGGCCTCTGTGCACGAATACGTGTGAGATTTCACACATGTTTGCCAGAGGACAGAGGCCATGGAGCAGGAGAGGAGGTATATTTACGTTCTCTGCGAGTGTTTGGACTTTTAAAGGAAAAAAAAATAGACATTTCACAGAGAATGTTATAAACCAAGGTCAGCCCTCCCCCTGCGTGGTATTGAAGAAACATGAACAATCCGAAGCAGGAGAAAAATCTGATTCCGACCTGCTGGGGTGGGGAATACCCACCTGATTCATTCAGGAGATTCACTTTCCTTATTCACTCTGCCTACTATCATCTCACGACAAGACTCAAGGTTGGATGATATTTGTAGGCTTTAACAAGAATCTGTTTTGGGTGATATGGAGTCTATACCCCCCACGTAAAGGACCAGAAAGTGAATTACCTTGTAAACCAGAGAGGAGTACTAAAAAATATGGGTAATTTTACTTTCTTATGTTGTTTGACTTTTCACGATAAGCACGAATAACTTAGCAAAGACAAATAACATAATGATTAAAAGAGTAGCCATCATAAGAAGGAATTTGGGCAGAGATCCATACTGCTGGCGGTGGGGCATGTGGATGAGAGCCGGTGCACGTAGCTCTGTGGGAAAGACCGTTACCATCCCCCTCCCACCCCCAACTCTGATGGGAATGACTCCTCTCATTCAGCATGGTTCTTCTCAGGTGACACTGCCAAGCACCACCATCTTCATGGTGCTGTGAAATTAGCTAAGTAAGAAGCACTTGTGAAAATGCTAGAATGTGCTAGAGTTGACCAAATAATTCCACGTGCAATTCCATTTAGTCGTCACAACAACCTTGTTGGATGACAATTATTATCCCTCTTTATAAGGGCTGAAACTGAGACTCTGTGAAATTCAAGTATTTCCAATTCCCAAAGCTAAGAGGGGAGGATCTGGGACTCCCGAGCCCACGTTTCCCATTCTTCGACTTGGCCAGAGGCCAGAAGAGCCGAGTAATGAGGCTGGCAGGCACTGGTGCCAGCTGTCTTGGTCCAAGTCCCAACTCTCACACTCACTTGCTTTGCTGACTTGGGAGCGAGATATTTCACTTCTCTGACTCTCAGTTTCCTTATCTGTAAAATGGAGGCGATAACAGGACCCACTTTGCAAGGTTGTCATGAAGATTGAATGGACAACACATGTAAAGCACTTAGCTCCATGCTGGACATGCAACATATGTCAGCTACCTGAACTTGGGAGTCAGTGAGAATGTGAGAATAAATGCCTTCACACTATGGTTTCCATTCTATTGAGATTTCCTGGTATGTCTTGTCTTTCAACCCTTTTTATAACACAACAGTCACCACACCTATGGAAAGTTCTCTCCAGACTAAAACTCATTTCCCAGGGGTTAGAAATTGGGGACCAGACCTGTTTTTATTGCAACAAAGTAAAAAATCTCTTCTAATGAACCTTCTGGGTTTCCTGGGAAATAAACAATGGCCTATGAACTCCTCCAGACCTGCCCGCGGTTCCCACGGAAATGAATGAAGGAGTCGACCTCTTCCTTGGGACAATGTAGGTATATGTTTTTGGGTGGAATAAAACATTACTTAAAATAATTTAATCACTGGGGGAAAGGTATAAAATAGTCTGCCTGGGGACCCTCTCCGTGATCAGTGTTTATGCCTACAGGGTAGGAGTAAGGCTGGTAACCTGTAGTGGTTGGACATTTCAGCAATGTTTGAACTTCTTACCATAGATATGTACTGTTTTGTAATAAGAAATTAAAAGATCGCCCCCTTCCAAGGCTGGCTAGGGGGTGCACCTTGTAAAACTCCCCCCAGGCCCATCTCAATAGATGGAAACTCTGGCTCTTTCCTTAAAATCAGCTAAATGATCACTTCTGCTAGAAAACACTTTCAGTGGAATTCATGATCTCTTTGTTGACTCAACAGCATCTGCATGTACCTATGTTAGGACTTCATTAATTCAGTCTTCCATTTGTTCATCCACTCAACACACGCACTCTGCACAGCGCCCTGAGGGAAGCTCTGGGAGGCAATCGCCAACAAAGACAGGGGAGGTACCTGTTTACACGGAACATGTTCTGGAAGAGTAAGGGACAGGAACCCGCCCCTCCAGCCCTAGATTCGTTAGCTGTCTGTAGGTCGTGGGCTCTGATGGAGATAGGACACTCTCGAGAGACCTGACATAGGCCCAGAGGCCTGGGAAGCTTTCTCTGTGCCAGTGACCTTTCAGCTGGGAACTGAGAGATAAGAAGAAGCATTAAGTAGGAGAAGGAGTAGGAGGAAGACCAGTAGGGCTTTGGGCTGAGCACCCGGAAGGCATTGATATGAGAAGGAACAGAGCTCACCAGGGAGATGAGAGTAGATCCAACCTTGCTAATGCCTCAGAGACCGGAGGAAGGATGGAGATGCGATCAAAGAAGCAGGCAGGAGCCAGATCACAGGATGCTTTGCAGAAGATGGGATTTTCAACTTTACCCTAAGAATAGTTAAAAGCCACTGAGAGATTTATCCCATAGACTCCATTAGTTTTCTTGTCTGTTTTTGCTCACTTCCACTTTGACACCCCAGCTCCCTGCTCAGTGCCCAGCACTTAATGGGAGCCTAATAATTACCGACTGGATGGCTGAACCTAGGCACCCTAAGGAGGAAGAGTCTTCAGGCAAGGAACATGACTGCACATCCCACCTCTCTGCTGCTCTCTTTGTCTTCCCCAGTCCAGGCCAGCAGGTTGCTAAGTGTAAAATCCGTACAAAGAAGAAGCCATTAGTAATGAGATACTGAGCTAAGCCATTTCTCCCACCTCCCAGCCCATCCAAAATGTTCACAACTGGCATCGCCTATCATCATTCTGACCAATGAGACCAACAAACCCGGGGAATCAGGAGGGGCGAGTATTGGCTGAAGGCTGTATGGCAAAGCCGTGGCTGCTCTGAGAGTCATGTCTCGGCCTGTTGTCAAGGACCAACTCCTCCATCCCCAGCCTCAAATATGCGTTTAGAGGCTTAATTATGTGAATTTGCTTTCCTTTGGCTCAAAGAGAGTAGGTGTGGGGACATTTTTAATGCGGCACAAAAATGAAAGTATACTGAAACCATCCTGACCTCAAGCTGAATGTCAAAGCAGTTGGATTCCTCAGCGGCAACTGAACACTTTTTATAGAACGGGAAGTCAATTGAGAAATCATAAAAAATTGGAGTTGGACAGGACCTCTGCACTCATGAGGGCTGGGTCCCAGGAGCTGCTGCAGAATTGTTCCCTGTGGTGAAGGGTCTAATGTTTTGTCCACTCAAGTTTTAAATATCTCTCCCAATAGCTTGCCCCCAGGGAATGCCTCTCCACAGGGCAATAGATCTTGCTGTCAGGGCTTTTTTCCTGCTATTCAACCTCACTTTTCCTTTCCTCCACTTCATCCCATTTGTCTTTGGCAATGATTTAGACAAGAAGTGTGCTGACGTTTTGAAAACAAAAAGCCCTGTCTTTGCCTTCAGCTTCGTTTTTTCCAGACCTCTCCACCTATGGAAATTTCGAGATCTGGGAAGAAGGGAGGAAAGCAAACAAGCTGAGATTGGCTCTGGAAGAAGCTATTTCAAAGGGCCAAACCCCGAGTGGACAGGTCTCCAGGTAGACGTGAAGAGAGAGGCATGAAAGCCTCACAAGGGTACAGGCCACCAGGGGCCTGACCCTCAAAGGCAGAAGGGACAGTCACCGAGTTTTCTCGACAGCCCAGTTTAGCAGCCTCTCGGCGTCAAGGCTGGGACAGAAGGTGGCAGCAGAGTATCAGGCTCTGTGGGTTGAGTGGTCCTGCCTACTGCCAGGAAGTCCCAACTACTCAGCATCCAAACTCCGGAGAGCGTGTTTTACGGGGCCAGCACGGCCGTGCGTCCGGAGGCCAGGAGTGAGCTTCAAATCAAGGCTCTGGCCGGTCTTTTAAGACAAATCCCAAACAGTCAGGATTCTGTGAGGACAGTCCATTTTCTCCCAAGGAACATCCTGCAGCCAGAACTGACTCCAAAGAGTCACTTCTGCCCTAAATAGGCATGTTGACTCAAGTCGATCTAAACGCATCCACTTGCTGACTGGTCTGCACAATTTTTTGTGTGTTTAAAGAAATTTGGGGTTAATACATTTTTTTGTTGTTTATTCTTCCTAGCCCTGAGCTATTTATTTCTGCATTTGTCTCTGGTTTTCTGGTTTCCCTTTGCTCGATTTCTTACTGATTTGGTCATGTTTGCATGCAGTCCTTTGGAAGCAGAGATCTAGAGAGTAAGCATTTCTGACTTCAGGCTGGTCTCCTGCTGGGGAACCAATTAAATGTACTACCCACCAGGGAGAGTGTGATATTTTTTATTACTTTCTAATTTCGGGCCCTGAAATGGCTTCAGTGATCAGAACATTCTTCTGCTTAAGAACCTAAAGAAGCCAGTGGAATAATGCTTTTGATTTGTATTTTATTTATAACAGTCCATACTGGCCAAGAGTACTCCAAGGGTTTCCATGGGGCCTCAGATCCTTGAAGTGGGGAAAAGGCAGGACAGAGCAAACAGCAACAAAAATGTCCCCCTCCCTCACCTTATCATACTGGAAACTGCCAGCTACTTTGGGAAAGTCTTTCTTTGAGAAGTCAGTGAACTGAGAAAAAAAGGATAGAATTAGAACAAAACCATTTCACTGGATTCTAAATCTATTTAAACTACAATAGTAAAGCACAACCATGCCTCTCTCTCATTACCGATGGTCTGATAGCAGGGCCTCCTAAATGCTCATTAAGGCAAAAAGGAAGAGTTGTGTTTTATTTCTAAAAACATTCACAGGATCCCCCATCCAAGGTTCTCTTGCTGTTTGTTTTGAGCCTCTTTCTCTTCTTTAAAGAGTTAGCATAAAACAGAAAGGCTTGAAATAGAGGTGGGGATAGGGATCTAAATACGTTCTAATGAGGACGAAGGAAATAAAAGTCCAATTTTCCCTGAAAGTCTGAATTTCTATTTATTTATCTTTGCAACAAGGAAGGACGCCTTAAAATCCAGAATTGCTCTTGGATAAAACCAAATACTAGCAACCCAGCAAAACAGCTGAAAGCCCAAATTATGAGCTGTTCCAAATCCTTTCCACTTGCCACGGGGATCTTGGCTGAGATTTTTTTTTCTTTTTTCTTTTTCTTTTCTTTTTTCTTTTTTCCTCACTTGCTTGCTTAGCCAGGAGGTAATTCTGAATGTTTATCTGAAGTATCTCCCTGATATTCTGAGGGGACTTCTCTCTCAAGCAAAACCTCCCCTGAACACGGTCTTGTTTTATTCCCATTAAATAATGCTCAGTGTTGAGTCTTTCACTAGTGAATGGTTTCTTTTAGTGAGACTGACGACAGAAACTGACATATATAACCATGCTCAGCGCCAACTTCTGCAAAACGTGATTCAAAAATTAACATTTATAATTTTATAATCAGCCAGCTACCATACTTGCCATTAGATGATGCTCTGTTAAAATTATCTTTCCTACTTTTAAATAGATGTCCCACAAGAGCAGAAATGTTTATCTTTATTGTTTATAGTCCTGTTAAGTACCACTTTATCACATGATTTAAAATTCAACAATGCAATTTAGCAGACAGTATTTATTTATTTAAGGAAAGAGTAAGTTTCTTCAGTTTGTCTAAATTTAAAATCACAAACCTAACCACCTCTCTTCCTTTCTTTCTTCCTTACGTACATTCATTTTAAAACACAGAAACTCTATATTGTCGGGATTTAAAAGTCCAAAAAATCAATTCCCTTTCAGGAATGAATATTTGTAGATTATTTAAGATGACCAACTTCCTTGACATGCCTTTAGGAAAAATGCTCTGTATAACTTTGACTAAAAATGCAATGTTCCAGGGGCGCCTGGGTGGCTCAGTCAGTTAAGCATCTGCATCTGACTTCGGCTCAGGTCATTATCTCACCGTTTGTGGGTTTGAGCCCTGTGTCGGGCTCTGTGATGACAGCTCAGATCCTGGAACCTGCTTTGGATTCTGTGTCTCCCTCTCTCTCTCTGGCCCTCCCCTATTTGTACTCTGTCTCTGTCTCTCTCTCTCTCTCTCAAAAATAAATAAACATTAACAACAAGAACAAAAAGGCAATGTTCCAGATCAAAATAGAGCCCAGGTCTACACTGCCAAAAGGAATTCAACCAATTACACAACGAATAGAAGCATAAATGCATGAATCAAGCAATACACAGGCAGACATAAAGCAGAATCAAAATACTCCAAGCATCCAGTTCACTGAGGCAGTGAATTACCTGGACGACTTTCTCCCTTCTCCATGAAACTCTTGCCTACAACTAAGTCAACACTCAGTTGCCTCCTGCAAGAAACAACAGATGTCAGCCTCTGGGAAGTAGCATTATTTCAATCAACCAATTTGGCATGTGGCGTTTTACAGTTTCTAAAATTAACATAGAATCCAAACAAACACACGGCTGGTGTGGAACCACATGCAAAGGACACTGTCGCCTGGTGGCCTTGAATCTGTTCATTATCAAAATCAGCTGTCTTGTTTGTCCTACTCCCGTTTTTGAAGGCACACTATCAATTAGCCAACCTGTCATTACGTGCTGACAATGATCAACTTTTCCAGGATTCTGGTTTTAAATATAGGATTTGATAGGAGTCCAACGCTGGGGGAAGAATTGGCAGGGGAGGAGGCAAAGGGTTGGGGAAGGTCAAACAGATCCACAGGTAGGTCGAGCCTTACTTGTGACCACTCTTGATGGCTGAAGCAAGGGCTGTGCCTGAAAACAAGGCCTGTCTGTTGCCTTGCACTGAAAAAAGCTAAGGTTTTCCAGGCTTCGGCAAAGAATTGTCTTCACAATATCTGCATGAATGATGAAGCTGATTACTAAGCAGGTGTTGGCCACTCTGCCCTTCCTGTTTGCTCAGGGTGCATCGAAGTTTCAGTCATCATGCCCTTGGTGTTTGTCTCCTTTTCCAACCCATCTCACTTGGAGGCTAAAAAGGAATGGGGGTTTCTTTGTTAGTCACTTTGATTTTACACAATTTCAGTGAACAGATCCATAGAACCCTGAAGAGAATGACGTGGGGAGGGAGGGAAAGAGGAAGAAGGGAGAAGGCAAGACAGATGATAACACACACACACACACACACACACACACACACACACACACAAAACAGAAAACAACACAAGCCAACCAATAGTTAACAACGCATTTTCCCAAAAAGACTTCTGGCTGCCCACCTAAACTGAAACTGTTTCCTGGGGGCGAACTGCCTTCAGGAAACACATCCTGGGAGGCCTCTGCAGGAAGCGAGTTCAATGTCCAAAGGAGCCACAGCAGATTCTTAAAATTCTGTCGTTCGCACCCTGATTTTCCACTTGAACATACTTATTAAAAATTTCCTCTATCACCGTTAACATACACAATTTTCCAAGGCAAAGACTGACTTTTTAGAGTTTCTGTGTGCCCATAAAATTCTCTCTCAGAGATTTTATTAATAATCATAAAAACATCAGTATCCATCAGGATCACTTTGGAAAGGGAGAGCCATTTTTCCTAAAAGCATGTTCAAATTGTCTGAGTCCTGTGTTAACATAAAAAGGGGGTTAAGTCGTGACTGATGATGGATTGACCTTCCTGCTTTCCCCACGGTTCTGCATCAGGGACACACTGGCCGGAAGCTTACACAAGCAGCTTGGACGTGGCTTCACGTGGAGGGAGGCATTCCCCACTTCCCGGCTGCAGGTTGTGCATTTATCCATGACGTGGAGGGCAAGGGAGGGACCAGAGGTTCAGCACTACATATTTTTTAATGGCATGAGGATATGTTTCTCGGGACTCCGGGAAGTCTAGAATGAAGTGCTTAAAACGACTCCTGGACTATTCCCCAGCCAACTCTAAGCATCGGCCCGACCGCCCATACTTGTTGATAGTCAGTTAAGAGCAACCAAAATAGCAAACGGGGAAATGATCCCTGCAAAGGGATATGTAGAGTGGTCTCTTCGGCTTGCCTTTCAGAGGAGGCTGGCCGTGTGATCATGAACCTTCTTCCCCAAACACTCTCACTTTTTCTTTTTACATTATACCTTAAGCCCTGCACTTAACTCTGATCAGAGAAATTCAAAACTCTAGTAACCAAATATTTGTGAGGGGTTTCAAGCGATGGGGTGTATAGCAGGATGCAATGGTTCACCAAGAGGGGAGTTACTGGGAAGCCATCAAATGATCCAGTAGTACATCAACATGTAGGCAGCATGGGGTGGCTTTGAGAGTATGAGCTCTGGAGTCAGACAGATTGCACTCTCCATCAGTTCTGTGACTTGGAGACCTCAACCTCTCTGCACCTCCGTTTCCTCACACACAAAAAGTAGAGTGATAATATTTACTCTAGCAGATTGTTAGGCTTTCAGGAATCCATGAGTAGAAAGCACTTGACACAGTGCCTGGTATCTAGGAAGCCCTCAGATTCTGCTCATGTGTTCTCTTAATCACAACCAAGAAGAGTTTGGTAATTACTTTCTGTAACAAAAAAGGTTCACTAAACTGGCTGAGCAGCAACATAAACTAAAGAGACACATATTCCCAGGTACTTTCAGGGGTGAGACCCAGAAATCTTCCACAGGTGAATCTAATGGTAGCCCACCGATACTCCGTCCCATCACTACTGCAGATGATGAGGAAGCATTAAAGGCAGCCCCGTCTCCAAGGGGTTTATGGTCTGGTTATGAAGGCCAATGCACAGAAGTATCCGAATAATTTCTACATGAATAATACGAGATAGTAGAACTGAAGAGTATCTTGTGTGGGGCATCGTCAAGATGCTCTGAAAGTCTTCAGAGAAGGGAGAATCCCAGTAATTGGAGTACACCAGAAAGACTCATGGATATTGTGAGTTCTGTGGTGGTTAGGATTCACAAAAATTGTGAAATTTGGCATGCGTGTGCATGTCTATCCTTGGTGGGAGCAGATTTAGTTGTGATTACCTTTACAAAGTGGTCTATGACTTTCCAAAGTTTAATACTGTGATTCTAATGATTGACACCATTGAATATTTACTAAATGCCAGGACTGTCCCAAAGACTTTACTTATATTATCTCGTGTAGTTCTCACAACCCCCCTTGAGGTATCATCTTCATTTTGTAGATGGAAGAGGGAATAGAGGTCCAGAGACATTAAACACCTCACCCCTGGTTACCCAGTGTTTTAGACTGAATGTTTGTGTCCCCTGATCCCCAAAGTTTATATATTGAAACCCGAGCCCCAGTGTGATATTTTGGAGGTGGAGTCTTTGGGAGATAATTAGGTTTAAATGAGGTCTTGAGGGAGGTGCTCATGACAGGATTAGTGCCTTCATAAAAAGAGAAAGACCTCTCTCTATATATATATACGCACACACAGACACACACACACACACACACACACACACACACACACAACATTATATGAGGACACGGCAAAATGGCAGCCACCTGCAAGCCAGGAAGAGTTCTCACCAGGACCTGAATCTACATGCACCTTGATCTTAGACTCTCAGCCTCCAGAACTGTGAGAAATATGTTTGTTGTTTAAGCTGTACAGTCTATTTCTTTTTTTTTCTTTTTTTTTTTTGGTTATAGCAGCCTGAGCTAACTGAGACCTCCAGCTAGAGAGTGACAGATAGCTGAATCAGCCCCTGGCTCCAAGGTCATGTCCTTACAGACACTATTTTAATTCAACATGCTTTGTTTTGACATTTGCTCCATTTCTAGACCCATCTGAATCTTATGGCTCAGACTTGGAAGAGAAAGGTAGGAAGGACTAAGAACCACGCCTACCTTCTGAAAACCAACCCTCTCTGAGTAAACGACCATTCTGGATTCCCTCATTTACTCATGTACAGAGAGACTGGGGAGCAGATATGAGAGCAGGAAGAAAAGAGGAGAGCAGAAGAAAAGAGTGGATTTTCACAACCCAGCCTCAAGAAAAAGAGGAAACACATAGAACCTGAAGACTATCTTCTCATATGAGAAGGAGTGGGGCTAAGGACAGTTAGGAAGTAGACATTCCCTGTTTTGCCAATCATTGTCCTGGATTCTGTTTAAGCCAATTGTCCTTAACTCAGCTTAAGCTAGGGTTCTCAGTTTTGGCACTATCAACATTTGGGACTGATAACTTTTTGCTCTGGAGGTCTCCTGTGTAATGTAGGATGTTTGGCAACACCCCTGGCTTTTACCCACTAGATGCCAGGGGTACCCTTCCCCCAGATGTGACAACCAAAAATGTCTCCAGGCACCGCCAAATGTCCCCTGCGGGGCAAAACTGCCCCTATTTGAGAACCGTGGCTTAAGAGAAATGAAATATATTCTTAAAAGTTATGCAATATTTGGGGTTGTCTGGGTGGCTCAGTCAGTTAAGCATCCGACTTTGGCTCAGGTCATGATCTCACAGTTCATGGGTTTGAGCCCCGCAATGGGCTCTGTGCTGACAGCTAGCTCAGAGCCTGGAGCTTGTCTTCGGGTTCTATATCTCCCTCTCTCTCTGACCCTCCCCTGCTTGCACTGTCTCTGTCCCTCAAAAATAAATTTTAAAAAAAATTTAAAAAAGTTATGCAACACTTTTCCCAGGAAAAGTTTCCACATTATCCTGTGTTCCTTAAGCCATGATCACAAGGGGAGCTAAGCAAGTATATTCATTTGACAAGCAATTACCATACGAGTCTGATTATAAGGCAAAGTGTTTCCCTGACAACTGTTCCATAGAACAGAAGCTCTTACAAAGTTTCTTCATTCTTGACACTTTCTCAATTACTTTATTTTGAACTTCAAGGAAGTGTTTGGGGGAAGACATCAGCCTGAAGCGACCTCAGCTGGTGCTGGTTGGTGAGGGAGAGAAGACTGGAGGCTTACAGATGTCACCTGATAACATCAGGGGGAAACAGAGAGGCAAAAATATTTAACACAGATTTCGTTGTTATTTCTGAAGATATGACTTCATCATTAAAAATATTGGAGATATTTTAAGCAAGTCTTTTAAAATTCACTTTAAAAAAAAAGCACACGGCAAGTGGTGACCTTGTGGAGATCATAAATATCCACCCATAAGACAAACGTAAAATCCTCTTGAGGCTTGGGATAAAATTTTCAGTTACAGCATCTTACCTGGATTCAAAGTGCTGTGTCTTGAACAATTTAGAAGTGAAGGTGATATGCAGTGTTAGATTATTCAAAAATGGCCTTAGTGATGACAAAGGCAAATGATAAAGGTGCCTGGGAAGAGTCTGAATTCAATTATTTTATGACCTGAACTTTTTTTTAAAAAAAGGTTGGGGAAAATGATATTTCTAAATATAAATATTACTATTTTATATAATATGCAATATATGCAAGTAAATTGATCCATTCAGTATGGAAGTAAACATTGTACTATTTCATTAAAGGGTCTATATTCAGGTAGGCTTTCTCTGTGGAAAGTGAGACATTGCCCTCCATTTGGCTTTGCCTTATTATACTCAGGCATGTGCTCCATTGAAGCACCAACCGTTTTCAAGACTGTGAGTCACTGTGGGTAGTGCACAGAGCACACATCTCTGGCCCTTGGAGGATTTATGATCTCTGTGGGAAGATCAGACAGAAGCAAGAAAAACAGCTTCCACATAATTTACTGTAATTTGGCTCCAGGTAAGTGGCTGGGAGGATGTACTGAGAGGAGGAGGCAGGATGACATTTGAGGAATGCCTCCAGATGACCTTCTCAAAACTCAAATCAGATGTATCACCCCCTGCTGGAGGAGTAAAGATCAACATCTTTAATGTGGGTTCAAGGGTCATCATGGGCTGGACATCTCCCTCCTGCCATTCCTATCTCCATCTTCAACCTTCATGTTATGACCCCTACCTCAGCAATGACTCAGATGCCCTCACCCCCATCTCCAGCTTCAGCCGACCTCCTGCCACCCACCCCTCCCCGGGCCTGCACCTTGCCTTCTCTCCTGCCCTTCTCTTGGTCTTTGCAACATGTTCTCTCCTCTCCCCTTCCCTCACAAACTCCCTCCCATTCTTTTACCTTCAGCTTGATCTTCTCATCCCCTGGGAAACCTTCCTAGATGCCCAGTTTTGGTCAGCTTCCTTTGCTTTGCACTCACTGAACTGTGATCCTTCCTTTTAAAGTATGTCTCTCCATTTATGCTCATAGATCCATAGTGTCACTGTTGATTGATAAATGTCTCTCCTTTTATGCTAAAGCCCAGAGAGAGCAGAACCTTCATCCTTTTCCACTTATCAGTGCACCCTCAGGGCTGGCCCAAAGTAGATACTCAGTAAATAGTTGTAAATGATTAAATGTATATCTGCTACAGACTTTAACCTTAGGCCTATTATTACTACCTATATATAATAGCTGAGATCCATTGGCATTACTATGTCAACCATTTTATGTGTATTATCTCATCTAATCCTTGCAAAATCCTGTAATATAGGTTCTGTTGTTATTATCAGCCCTGTTTTCCATGTGAGGAAGCTGGGGCTTCAAAGAGAAGTTCAGTAATTTGGTCAAGGTTGCAGGCACAGCTACTATGTGGAGATGGGATTTGATCCCTGGTCTGTCTGACTCCAGAGCACTACCACTATTGTACTGTATTGTATTGTATTGTATTGCTCTGTGTTGTATTATATTATGTTATATATCATATATCATATATTATAATCTCATCTCTGATACTCACTCGGGGAGTCTATCCATATGATCTGCTGAGAGATCTGATACCTCTAAGGAGCTCTCAGCCATGCCTTTCATCTCTGCCGTCTGAAATTACTTTTAGCTGGTCCCCACCATTTGATAATAGATGTCCTGACTGATGGAGTCATTCTTACTATTTATAAATATATCAATATATCCTAGTTACATTACTCCTTCCTTGAGACTGAATTAGAAGGTCCCCCCAGGGTGGTAGGAAATGAATCTTTTCTTTCTATATGACTCATGACATCTGGCAAATGCTGGACATACAGGGTTCTCACCTATCACTCCTTTATTGGCTGATGGCATCATGAAGATTTCCTTAGAAGCAACAACACAGAATTGAAGCATAAACCAGGGCTAGATATTATATACCTTTGATGTTATTGCCTTCCCCAGAATTTTATCAACGTATTGTCTCTAACTGATAATATTTCTTTAAAAATCTCACGCACGTCAATCCTTTCGCAACTATTTGTTGGGGGATCAATTACTGGCCAGATCCCCCACATCTCTCCAACCCACCTTCTGGTTATGGAAAGAGACACTCATACAGATGGTCCTTGTTCCTGCCCTCTGTCTCAGGTATCTGAGTGACTTCCTTAACTTTCTCAGACCACCAGGTGATTCTGTAGGAAGCCTTTCTTTCATTAACATGACTAAAATCACCAAGTTACCAGAACACATTAGCCTTTCAACCCTACTCTCAGATGCCTTCCCAAAACATAAGGGAAACCCAGGAACAAGGCATCTTTGGAACTACAGAGGTTTTATGTGAGCTCAAAATAGCAGCAGAACTTCTTAATTGTGAAACAATGGATCAAGAGAGGAAGATTCAAATAGGAAATGGTAAATATTCAATAAAGAGCATGATTAGAGTTCTCCGGCAGGGAATACCCACAGCTATCTTTATATTAACTTAAATTAGGCAGAAGCTCTAATGACAAGGATAAAATGAAATAATGGATGCATTATTTCTAGTGGGACTTGCATTGCTATTTGGCATAATTATTTGTGATATTGCACCCATCGGATAAGAAGCTTCTTCAGAGGGGAAAAAAATAACAGTTTGTCTCCTTGAGAACAGAGAACAAAGAGCCTCGGTGCTCTCCAGAAGCTCTCCCATCATTAGGAGGAGAAAGAATCTGTCCATTAGCAAGAAATCCTCCTAGAAGTCTTGAATATCTCCCAGATAATCCCTCAATGGACTTCAAATGCCCTTAAGGAGGAAGATACAGAAGCCATAGGCCTTGCAGCAGACGTAAGAAAGAAGATGTAGTTTAGAGATGATGCAAGCCAAAGAAAGGTTCTCTCCACCTTTGCTCTATGGTGACTGTGAGTGTGTGTGTGTGTGTGTGTGTGTGTGTGTGTGTGTACATGAGCACGCATGTGCACTGTAACTATAAAATAGGGAAAGGAAGCACATTCCCAGGTTTGCTTCCTTCTATGCCCTCTAGTTTAACAGACCAGGTTTGGCAGAGAGTGAAAGGAAACCCAAACAAGACAGATGTCTATCTCTCTGCCTCAAGGAAGTCCCTGAGCAGTCCTGGTTGGAACAGCTGCCTACAATCAGCAGAGTCCCAGACTCCATCATAACCTTTGCTCTGCCATCACACATGCCTTACACTGATTCGGGATGGTTGTTTCATCTCTAAACATCATGTCCATATGCCATGAAAAGGAGGGAGATAGCATTACTCCTCCCGATGAAGACCCCTCCCTGGAATTTATACACACCACCTCTGTTTATATCCCGTTGGCTGGAGCTATGTCACATGGGCTTACCTAACTGCAAGGGAAGCTGGGAAATAGGGTCTTTATTTTGGAAGATCGTATGCCCCGGTAAACATCAAAAGGTTCTACTGCTGTTGAAGAAAGGGAACAGAAAGACTGGGGGAACAGCCAGCAGTCTCTGCAACATTCTCCAAGGTATCACAGCTTTGGGAATTTCTTTCCAGGCCACACCACTCCCTTCCATCCACAGGAGCTGATCCAGACAGCTGTGGTTGTAGTAGGGGTCCAATTGCCTGGATGTAGAGAATGGGACCAAGAGTTTATAAAAAACTGAAGTTGGATAAGTTGTATGTTCTCTCTCAGGAAATGGCAATTAGGATGCAGCAGCTGTCATTAGTCTTTCAAACTGGACTCTTTTTGGTACCATATGGTGTGGTTATCCTCTGCCAAGTTTGTCCAGAAGCAGAGAACTGGTCACAGAACCTCAGAGAGAAGCAGGGACAAGACACCATGTGAGCCTGGACCAGAGGAAGTCTGAAAGAGTAGTGTCCCTGATATCTGATGCCTTTCTGGTTCTGGGGCTCAGCTGCCTTTCCTTCTCTTGGGTTGCATAAGAAACCCCCATGTCCTTATTGAAGCCCTCCATTTGGGGCTTAGGATAGTTTAAGTGGGTTTCTCTTCCTTGCAGCCAGAACAACCTCAACAATGACAATGTCTCCGTGTGGCTGTGGGTCTGAACAGGGCGCAACAGTCAGACGAAGGGTCCCCTTCCTCTGGCTTCCTGGACAGGGACAAAGCACATCCCTTTCCCTCAGAAATGTGACCTCTGGGGCTCGAAACCCATTAAGTTGATTCACTTATAGAGTCTAAACGGTTCTCCTTCCTTTGTAACACATTTTCATTAGACCTTAGATGACCTAGAGACACCACACTGCACTGCAGTACTACAAAGCAGGGACTATTGTTGGAAATATTGGGTAGCAAGGCAGGGATTGGGAAAGACATTTTAGGGCTGGTGGGCTATCCCCTGGCCTTCAAATCTCCATTTGATGTAATGTTATCCATTTGACTTAGGTAGAAGACCAGACCTGGGAACTCCCAATATTATCACAAGCCTGGTGGTAAACGAATCTCACCCTTCTGACTGTATCTCATATAAACAATTCCCATCCAAAGAGCAAGGGATGGGAACTGGAATACTAGATGTTCCAGTTATAACCAAGCGTTTTCTCCTTTGCGTATTTCAAATATTTAACACTTGGAAAAGCCACCAGATGAATGCTTCTGATTAATAGCTTGACTGTCTAAACCAGCCTCCCAAGCATACTAACCTAGCTTGATCTTTAACCTCTCTGGGCCTCAGTGTCCTCTTTTGTGAAATAAAGGGTTGGTATTAGAACCCTCTTCTGACTCAGAGGTTGTATGAGTCTCCACTCACAGAGAGGGTGGGATCATAAACCCAGTGGTTTCTGAAGACAGAAGGAGAGAGTTCAAATGTTGGCTTTGCTACTTACTAGCTATTGGCACCTGGGAAATATACTGCTAACCCTAAATCTCACTTTCTAATCTGTAAATGAGGAATGGGGACAGAGTGCCTACCTGCCAGGGTCTCCTGGGGCTAAATGGTTGTATTAAGTGCTTAGCACAGTGTGCTTGACACATGGGGTGTGTGCAATGGCTATGAGTCATCACAGCACTGATGACCTCTAGTCTCCCTGAAATGCATCCATCCTGCAGATTATCACCCTCGCCCCCCGCAACACCACATGACATGTACACAGACTGACTTGTCATATTTGATAAATGTTGCTTTTATTAATTAACTCTGTGTGAGGGAAAAGCTAAAGCGAAGGGATGGAGGCAGTAGAAGGGAGGCTGCTTGAGCTGTGAAAAATTCCTGAGTTATTTTCCAAATAATCTGGCTTGGCAAAAAAAAAAAAAAAAAAAAAAAAAAAAGTGGGGGGAATCCCTTCCCAAGCACACATCCTGTTGATTTTCAAACCCAAATGTGCATTTCAATGGAAATTTAATCCATATTTTGTGATTCTTTTGTACTTAACCCATCAAAGCGCTGTTTGAAAATAATTATTTGATGTCCAATAAACAGCCTTTCCTGTTGATTTTCCCATGCAACCACCTGGGTGATGGTTATCTGAAAGGCAAATGGCCCCAGATGAGACTCAAGGTGCATTCAGCACAGTGTGAGCTGCGGACCGGGCAGCCAACCTTATGACTCTCCCCTCCTGCTAGAGATGACAGGATTGGGGGTGTTAGCTGATGAGGGTGGCCATCAATGGCGCTCTGGCCATCTCTAAATACACCCTGACTTAAAAAGATGAGCTTAATTCTCACTAAAAAAGAGAGCCAATCTCTCCCTTTGGAATTTGCACAAAGTGAAATAGAATGAAGGTACCAGTGAGCTGTGGGTCCTCAAACTACATGGTCATGTAAGCACTGGGGTAAGGCCATTATGGGCTGTTTTAAGGTATTCCCACAAAAGTTGACCCTTGAGTTTAATTGGGAGGAGATCCCAAAAAGCACCAGTCAGGGAATGGGAAAGAGAAGGGGAGGGAGCAAGCCAGTCAAGAACATTTCCATAGTGGGCAATTGGAGTTTCATCTTGCTAGGGAATTCCACTGTGTGCCTCAGAGTCATCTTGGCCAAGAGGTGAGGGAGCGGGGGGGGGGGGTGGATTTAGCCAACTACTAGTTATTGGTTGAGGACTATTCCCAGGGGTGTGGACCCCCTAGTACTGCCCTGCAACAAAGGGTCATAAGTGCTGGTAGTTAAAACGTGGACTGCTGAGAAGTGAGAAGAGCTGAGGACACTCGTGCGAGGCAGACAGCATCACTGCATGGGCTTCCGTGCAAGCTGAAGCAATGACAGTGAGACAGACAGATGGGCCGGCAATAGAACAGAACAGATGCAGTGAAAGTGGGAGCAAGAGTACTTAGCTCCCGGAGTTGCCTCAGTTCCTTTCCCACTTGAGACCTAATCGTTCAACCTTTCCTAGATTCCCACAAAGTCTGTATCTTTTCAATTACCTGCCCCATTTCCTTGAGCTGTTTTGAGTGAATTTTTGTTTCTTACACAAGAAAGGACCTTCCTTTTCTTTCAGCACCGCAACTACAGAGATATGGTATCTCAGAGAATCTATCTTAGCTTTCTCTTCATCTCCTTGCATCAGTCAAGGGTTATTTTGGTGGCGAGCAACAGAAACTCACACTGATGAACTTAACAATGAAAGAATGAATCTACTGGAAAGATTTGACGTACTGGGGATGGAAAGGAAAGCCACAGAATCCAGCCAGGCACAGATAGGAACCAGGTATTAGGTCTCTGTGGAGGGAGCCTCTGGATCATCTCATGTGGGGATTGGCCCTGTGCAGGAGCACGAGCCTTTTCTTTCATCCTTGCCATCCAGACAAAATTCAGAGGTGGGGGGGATAGCTTAGCCACACTTAGGCCATACAACCTCTACTTGGCTGCACTGGGCAGTGAGAGAAAATGCCTCCAGAGGACTCTACAGAATAAGTGAGAAGAAAATACTGTGGGGCGCCTGGGTGGCTCAGTCAATTAAGTGTCTGACTTTGGCTCAGGTCATGATCTCACAGCTCATGAGTTCGAGCCCCGCATCGGGTTCTGTGCTGATAGCTCAGGGCCTAGAGCCTGCTTTGGATTCTGTGTCTCCCTCACTCTCTGTTCCTGTCCTGTTTGCACTCTGTCTCTCTCCCTCTAAAAAATAAATAAAGATAAAAAAAAAAAAAGAAAATGCTGTTATGAATGAGGAGTGGGTGCAGGCTAGGGTGAGAACACACACGCACACGTACACACACACACACACACACACACACACACACTATTCCTATGTGTACAGGAAGCCTACTATTTAATGAGGGAATAGGAGATTATAATGCAATGTAGGGAATGCTACAGTAGAGGTATATACATTCAAAGAACCCTGGGAGGCCAAAGAAAGGCAGAAAGGTTTTGCCTTTAGCTGGGGCCAAGGGAAAGGCAGAAATGTTTTGCTGAGACCCACCTTCAATACTCAATGGGTAATTGTTATATGAGGCATTTAAGCAGAGTCTGGAAAGAGAAGCAAGCATTCTACAGTGGAACCAAAGTGTAGAGGAGGCATTACAGGTAGGAAGAACAGGTATAAAATCATGGAGGTGTGAGGCAGCAAAAGCAGGGAGCCAGGTTGCAGGAGAGACTGGAGGAAACAGTGGGGAAGCAGACGGACCTCAGGGACCTCAGGCCAGGACATCACACCAAGCTCTCCGTGCCAAATTTACGAAACTGGATCTATCTAAAGGCAGTGATCAGACATAAAGGATCTGTAATGCATCATAGGACTGAACTCCATTGTGATGAATGGATCTTGAGCATCTTGTGGGAGGAGCAGTACAACTGTGGCCAGAAAGTCAATTAGGTGCCTCATGTGCTGCACAGAGAAGATATAATGAGGGGCTGATCTAGCTCAGGGCTTAGAGAGGGACAGGTGACAATTATGAGAGATATTTGGAGGGTAGAATTGCAGGACCTGGTCACTAGCTTCTGGGGGTGGGAAGAGAAAAGAGTATAAACAGAGAAAGCTTATAGAATGACCATATTCAGCAGTAATTACAAAGTTTTTCCTGTCTTCCCGTTGTGGAAATGGGAAGGTCTAGTCCATTCTTTCTTCCAGAGATACAGTGGTCATCCTTGGATCCCCAACCTGGTTTTCAGAGCTCAGCTAAGGAGTAAAGTATGCCAGGAGGGCATCAGGGAGAGGAAGGAGTGGAGCAGGGTCCAGATGGGCTGACTGTGGAAGTGTTTATCCCCTCCGTGCCTCTTTCCAGACTCCTTAACTTTCCATTCAGGACTTTCCAAAGACTGATGCATCAGCTTTACCTCCTACCCCTGTCTTATACACACACGGTACTGCAAACTAGATTCATTGCTTTCCACCTCCAGACTTTTGTTCGGGCCACCCCAACCATCCAGAAAGCCTTCCATAGCCTCCAAGTTCCAACACCACCTGCCTCTCCCATGAAGCCAGGCAGATAGCCCCCAGGAAATAAAAGGCCTCTTGGAAATACAATCTTGGCTCTTCTTCTGAGCAGCCTGGGAGCAATGGTGAAACAGGAAGAGCTCTCTGCTTCCCTGGCCATCTCCCACTTGCAGAGGCCTAGGAAGTAGGAAGCAGGAAGCTGGAGACACAGTAGTAGACACATACTGGGAAAGCCTCCACTCAAAGTGCCAAGAGAGAAAATCTGATCGCCCTCTGCCTGGTCCTGCTTGGACAAAAAGGCATCTATGAGGGAGGCTCCCATGCCCTCAGCTTCCACATGGGAAGTGGGCACCTGGATTCTTATCTTTGCCTAGATTTCACATAATGGCAGATGGAGGAAGGGGGTAATTCCCCGTAAGAAACTCAAGGTGCCATAGGCAACCAGAAACCTAATGTCTCCTGCAGTGGGAATGAGCCAGAGGTCTGACCAGAGGACTTCAGGGGGCCAGTAACCACTTTCTGGCCACATCTCACAATGAAGCAGGGCAAGATGGCTGCATTGCAGGAGGCTCTGAGGCCCCCTTCTGGGCTGGAGCAGAGCTGGGAAGGAGGTTTTTCTTGTAAGCCTTGCTGCGGGCAATAGACGTGAATGGCTTATACTGATGGGGATCTTTCCTTAAGAGATCACACAGATGGCTTTTTCTTTCTCAGTATAGGATATTCAGAGTAAAAGGGAAGCCGAATTGAATAGAGAAGCAAAGGTCACAGAGTGCAGACTCCTAGTCTTGTCTTTCACCATCCTGTTCTGTGGCTTTAGGCAAGTCCCTGAGTTTCCTCCTGTGTAAAACTGGCATGCCAAATCACTCACCTGATTTTTCAGTTGGCAAGGATAGAAATAAGTCACAGCTGTAAATGTGGCTAAAAAAATAGCATGGCAATCGATCTGGCTATCACTATGAGAGGCACCCCATGAACCATGATCCAAATTTGTGTATGGTCATAACTAACCTCTCCCTGCAATTCTCTTGCAAAAAATATGTGTGTATATGCATGCATGTATCCACGCACATATATACACACATGCATATGTCATGGAGACTTTTGCACAACCCCTGACATTCTTGGGTTTCATCTGAAAAGAATCCAGCCTTCTAAATATCTCCCTGGTGACATGATCTGTTCAGGAGTAGGGCTGAGAGTTTTATCACTCTTCCTGTAGCAATGTAAGTTTCTCTGGGCCTCTCCCAAGTCAAGTAAAACAGTCAGAGTTAAATGCTGGCTCAGCATTTCAGTTTTTGCGAGGACATGTGCCAACATGATATGGATCAAGAACCCAGGGGAGTTTTCAACCCAATAATGCAAATGAAAATAAAATAAGTTTGGGCAAGCAGCCTGCTATGTTAATACTATGTTCGGGTTATGAGCTACCTTTCCCTGAAAATTATTGCCCCTAGAGGTACTTGTTGGAAAACCAAAACTTGCTCCCCTAACTTGGAGATTTTAATCCTTGAGCTTGAAATCTACCAGATGCCAACATATTCAGTGGGTTTCTTCCAACCTTTATTTGGATGTTAATTGCAACCCTCCTTGTTTTTATCACACATTCCCTTCCATATTTCCACTCCACTACTCTGCTTCCCTGGCATAGATTCGAATGTCCTGGGTAGAAACAGTTGTTCTCTGTCAGTGGTTGCTAAACATGTTGGAACTCTTTCCAGATTGTAAAATCTCATCTTGCTCCCAACTCTGGCCCACTCTTTTGGTTGCAGCAGTTATAAAGCAGGTTTTGTGAAGGCCAGTGGGCAAAGATAAGTAATTAGGCCCTAAATCCATTTAATTTAAAAGTAAACCTAAAACTTATCTTGGCCTGAAAAGTGAAAAATAATTAATTTTGTGTTGTAAAAGATGAGGGGATGCCATGCGTAGTTGTGAGGCCCCCTGAGCAGGCTCATCCCCTTTAGATGGAGATCGCTATCTGATTATTATGCCCTTATAAGTAGGGTGGGGGTGGGGGTGTACATCCTGGGGCTCATCAAAACAGTCAGCTAGGGTCCAAAGAAAGAGAATGGGGTACTCGGCATGGTCCAAGGGGGTACAGGGCAGAAAAATGGACTCCAAGGGGAGATGGGAGGGGAGGGTCCCCTTCTGCTCTGCTGGGGGAGCAGATGGATGACTTCATAAGGGGCCTGCATGAAGGAGGTGAGAGTACATGACTGCCTTCCCCCAGATGAATTTCTTTTTCTTGGTTCTACGTGAGAGCCAAGGATGGTATCAGGAAGAACTACGGTCTGAAAGGAGGAGCTTCTGCAGCTGTTCGGTAGATTGGAGGAAAACCAATCTACTGATTGGACCAAACTGGCCTGTCACAGGAGTGAGTTATCAGGGGAGCCTAGGTGCTACGCATCCTCGCAAAGTACAGATGTGTCACACCTATCTCCCACCGAGGCAAAAAAAATTGTGCCAACCCCATCCAAGTTCCATGAAATCAGCCACAGACATTGTGCCCCATGTAACACTGCTATGATATAGAGTTCGGGGTATTTGCCTTTTCTGGAATCACCTCCATCCCCATCTCCTACCTACTGCATCAGTTCTGGAAAGTTCCTCCATCCTCCACTTTATAATGGGGCTGATAATGGCACCTACTGCAAAGGATCGTTTAAGGACTAAATAATATATATGAAATGCTTAGGACAACACCTGATCTCACAGCTCCAAGTAAGTGCTCAATAAATAGCAGTTTCTACCATTGCTCCGAGGCAGGATAAAACTTGTAAAACTTGATTCCTGAGAGAAAATCAAAACAGAAGACGGGCAGGGAGGGGTCCTCTCCTCTGATGAGACCTACCAGCACCACATACTGTTTATCTGTTGCTCCCTCCTGTCCCCTACTTACCTTCATTCTTGTTCTAGACCTTTTACTAGTTGTATGAGAAGCATTATGTCAGCTTATCCTGAGAGTTAACTCATCCAAAAAGTTTAAGTGGAAGATGATGCATGACAACAACTCATGGATATATTAAGCATAAACAAAGATATTTCCTTACTGAATACATGCCGTTTAATGGGGGCTAACATGTGTCCAGCACTTTCCAGATATCACTTCATTTTATCCTTCAAACACTTAGCAGGGTAAATATTATTCCTGCTTCTCACAGAGGGAATCCCTTGAGCGTGGACTGGATTTACTGACTTATCTCTAGCAAATAGAATATAGCAAGAACAATGAGTAGCCACTTCCAACATTAGGTTCTAAAAAGACTCTTACATGCCCCGTCTCACGTCTGCACTGCTAGCTATAAGAGGAGTCAGCTGCCAGATTGGAAAGTGTTCTGTGGAAAGATCTGGATGGTAAACAATTGAGAGGGGCTTCTGCAGCCAGCAAGGAATCCAGACCCTCTGTCCGACGACCCATGAGAAACTGAACGTAGCCAAGTCCACACGAATGAGGTTAGAAGCGGATCCTCCCCTGATCCCCTCTCCACCTTCGGAGGAGAGCGCAGCCCTGGGTGACAGCTTGGCTTCCAACTTCATGACAGATCATAATTCAGGGGCTTCTAGCTGAGCTGCACTCAGATTCCTGACCCAGAGAAATTGTAAGGTGATAAATGTTTGCTGTTTAAAGCTGCTGAGTTTTGAGGTTATTTGTTATTTGTTACGCAGTGTTAGATCATTAAAACAGTCGTTTTACATGTTGCTCATATTCTGAGTTTGTGCTTCTGGTAAGTAGCCTGTGTTTTTTTTACAAGGATTTCCAAAGTTCAGAATTCTTAGAGTCCTTTCTTGTGACAGTCATAATTTCATTGCATTCTCGGCCTCACCTTCCTCTTGTATCTCAGTAGCTCAGGAGAAAAACGAAGGTGCTACAGACTCTGGCTTAACCTTGAGGGGTATACCCTTGTCATGGGTTGATGTCCCTTCAGAATACCAGTTGGCCAGCTGGCATGTCCCCACTTGCATGTTCTCTGGCCACACAGATACAACTGCTAAGAGCATCAATTAGTATTACCACCCGAAATTAACCATGGCTCTCAGGTCTAACTGGGAAGTCAGATTGCGGCCATGTTCACCATCATGCCACTCAGCAGTACTGAGGTCCCACTGGTGCTCATGCAAGCCTTTGGCCTTGCTGAAAATTTCAGTTCCCTGAGATTCTCTCAGGCCGGGCCATATGATACTGTTTTCTGGGCCCATGAGACTCTTCTATTCCTTCACATTACTTCATGTTCTTTATCTTTTACCTTTAGACACCACTGCCTCTGTGATGTGCTTCCAACCACTAAGCCCAAGTCTGAATTGGGTGCTCATCCAAGATTCTCCAACAGTGCCCTGATCTTCCTCAACCACGACATTCCTCGCATGACATTATATTGTCTGGTTATGAACCTCTTTCCTTCGCTAGACCTACACTGCAAGATAAGCTATCTGGTCTCTTTGGTCACTGTTGCATCTTCAATGCCTAGCACTGTCTCTAGCATCTCATGATTGAATAATAAATATTTGTTAAATAAATGAATGCTTTGGACTCTTCAAGCCAAAAATTTGCTTCCAGAATTTACCAAGCATCTGACTCTCAAAACCCCAGAAAACAGCAACCTGGATAAAGAATGTGGGCACTAAAAGGAAGGTGGAATGCAAAAGAACATACATCTTCCAAGGAAAGTGGAAGAATGAGACAGCTGTCCAGATAATAGAAGCCATCGGACACACTTTGGCTACAATTCACTGGTTAATTCAGGCAAGAGTGTTCAGTTGGCCTAAATTATCTGGAAAATTCTTCATTTTGCTTTGGTCCATAAACTCTTTTATCTCCTTTACAATTGGATAGTTGGCAAAGCTTGTCACTACCCCCGAGAATGTGGATGGGTTCCAAAGCACTGACCTACCTCTTACCCGGTTTTATTTCTTTTAGTCCCAATAGGGTCTTGGGTTAAGGGTTTCAGAACTGTTTAAGAGTGACTTTCTGTTTTGATTCATCTTGCCACTGAACCTCAGTGAGCTTCAGTGTTCAGTATTTTCCTTGCACATTATTCTGGTTTTGAGAATGTTGATGGCAAACTTTAAAAATATAGTAGAAGGAAAGACTTTAAAATATTTTCAGACAAAATTTCATTGATGTTTTACATCTTGGCTTTTGCAGTTATCTTAAACTACTAAACTGTTCACAAGAGCTACCAGAAATGTTGCTATTCCCCAGTCTGTCTCTACAGAAAGAAAACCTTTTTTTAATTTTTAAAAATGTTTTAAATGTTTATTTATTATTGAGACAGAGAGAAACAGAGCATGAGGAGGGGAGGGGCAGAGGGAGAGGGAGACACAGACTTTGTAGCAGGCTCCAGGCTCTGAGCTATCAGCACAGAGCCCGACGTGGGTCTCGAACCTACAAACCGTGAGGTCATGACCTGAGCTGAAGTTGGACGCTTAACCGACTGAGCCACCCAGGCGCCCCGGAAAGAAAACCTTTTGGACAAAAATGAGCTGAAAACTCAAGTTAAAAAATCGGTTGACCTACTCGACAAGGATAATAATAGGAGGGATACCACCTATATCAAAATTAGCTTTTGCTGGGTAACAAACTACCCACGACTTAGTGGCTCACAACAACAACCATGTTTTATTTAGCTCCCAATTCTATGGGTTGGCTGGGTGGTCTTTTGCTCCCTGCTGGCCACTCCCATGTATCATGATAGGTCAGCTAGTGGTTGAGATGATCTAGATTGGCTTCTTTTACATGTCCAAGAGTTGACAAGCTGTCCACTGGGTCACACTGATTCTCCATGTGCCCTCATATAGTCCAACAGGCTAGTTCAGGCTCAGCTGCAAAGCAGTCCCTGGGATCCAAGCCCAGCAAGAGAAAGAAAACTCTGGTGGACAAGCAATTTTCAAGTCTCTGCTTGCTTCGTTCACATTTGCTAATGTCCCAAGTCATACAGCTAATCAAAATTCAAGGAGTGGCCAAATAGACTCTACCTCTTAATGGGATGTCTGCAACATCACAAGAGAGTGGATGTAGAGAGGGGAAGGTTTTGTGTCCACTTTGACGCTCTCTCATAATATCGTTTCCATACAACTTACCCCGTTAGGTCCTCATGGTAGCTTACTGAGGGAACATTCATTTCCATTTTATGGATGAAGCCACCGAGGCCAGAGAGGTAAAGTAGCAGGTTCACGGTTCTACCACTAACAGCGGTGGGACTTGGACTTGGTTCTGCATTGCTCTGAAGACTGCATCCTTAATCATTCTGCTTTGCACCTAACATGCGTACTGGCTGCTTGATAACAGGTTGCTAATCTGAATGTAAGGCTATTTTTTCCATGTGTATAGGTGGCAGCTTCAGTCTGTGTTTATCAAATATTTTCAAAATATTTTGCAAAGATTATTTTCATTACCAGTTCAATAAAACCTCAAGTCCCAGATGCGGTTAGTCAAGCTCTCTTCTCCTGAACTTTCAAACCCTGAGGCACTTTATGGTAATGCAACCTCAACCCCCGCCACCCCCAACTCCTTAGTGACATTCCTTCCTGCTTATAAACAGAAAATATCTTCTTTTTGGAAGCCATGAAATTCTGCTCAAGGCCACACCCTTGGAAGAGACGAGGCTCAGAACCTCTGGGCTCATTTCCAGCCCAGCCCTCCTCTCAAGACCAAGGAGGGAGTTCAGGGCCATATCCGGGGATGTTGCCTCGGTGCATAGATAAGAGGTGGTCCTGAGAGGCCTTCACATTTCAGATAAATTATGAACCATATAAAACTGAAACCAGAGTCATAGTAAGCAGTGTCTCCGGAGCTGCCCCCTGGCCAGTCTCTACAATGTTAGATTTTCTCCATTTCTCACTTCTCCTCAGCCTCCTCCATGCCCTGCCTTCCTTGAGGCCTCCCTTAGCTGCTCCCTCCCCTCCACCCTCCTCTTTCTGAAGCCTCTTGCTTCTCACTCCTTCCACTTCCATTTCTTAGGATCCAAACATCCTTTCCTCTCCTCTCCATACCCTTCTTTGGCTGAGGAATGCCATTTAGCAGTAGAAATGGGCCCAAAAGATGCCTTCAGCTGCACTTTGAGAAGATGGACGACCCATGAGGTGAATTACATCCACTTGATGAGTCTGGTAACCATTTATTTCGAGGGGGAAAAAACACATTATTATCATTTTTTTTTACTTGCATCTAGTCTAATTCTTCTCTGAAGTTTCCCATTGAGTAGGAATGAATTTATCTTCATTTGACAATTTTATGACCCAAATCAGCCAGTTCTGTCCATTTATCTGATTTAAAATGCAACCAAAGGACTGGACTGCTTTCACAGAAATCCAAGCATAACCAGCAGTGTTCACTATCAACACAGATTTTTCATCACATGTGAGTTTCCCAGCATGGCTATTGGGGCCTGCTGGTTAAGCTTACCTCTTGAATGACCATTATTCAGAAATAGCAAATGATTCAGTAATGAAAACAGGGGCCTGACTTTTTTTTCTTTTTAAAGATTTATTAAAGCACCTCAGAGGCTGTTTTTTAAGAAAAACCCAGCCCTTAGAGTGGCTGACCTTAAAAATGTGTTTATCTAAGCTATATTCCCCCAAAACGTTGACCAACATGATAAATAATTTATTTAATGTTTCCTTAAATATTATTTTGTTTGGTTTAAACCCAAAGTAGAAACTCCTTCTCCCCGAAAGGAACACTGTCTCATTTTTGTATACAATGGAAATATTTGGGGACAAATAAAAGAAATAAAATACTTTTCACAAAATTTGGCTGAGTGAACGCTGGTTAATCTGGGGGCTGTGGAATAAATGTTGTGACGTGAGGGTAGTTAAATTAGAAGCTGGGACTTTGGGTGGAGGTTATATACTTATTTCGAGCATTTCCTTTTGCCAGTAAGAAAATAAATATCCACAAATAAACACAGCAAGTAGGGCACAATGGAGTGATCAATAGAAAAATTGTCCCCACCCAAGCCACAAGTAACACAGCGGATGTGTTCACCTTGACAAGAGTTCTTTCCTGGAGTTTTGATAAATCTAGAGCTCCACCATATTGTAATCATCCTTGAGGAGAATCTGTTAAAAGTTCCCATTTCCCTTGCACAATTGTCCCTCAATCCACAGGACCCATAATCCCAGAATTCCTATGCTCGGGCTATAAAAGCTGGCCCTGACACAGGCTAGACAATCAGATTCTACTCCCTGGAACTCTGTGACTGGTTACATCACACATGGGCTCAACCTGAACTGATTATACTCTTTGGAATTTTTTTTTTAATTAAAAAAAAAAACAGGAGAAGAAGGGGCCTCCCTCTTTGCATAATGGGACTAGAAGCAAAGCAGAGGCTGCCCAAGAAGAAGAGGGAAAGGAGGCTATTGGAAAAGCAGAGCTAGGCGATGGGAACGGCGATTTCTGATGATGATGCTACGTGAGTTCCCAAAGCCTGATGGTAAATTCCCCTCTCGCTTGCTCAGGCTGGCTGCAATCAGGGCTGCCATGTCACTTCTAATACTCAAGCGTCCTGACTAATCCAGTGAATCAAGGATGAGACACAAGGGGCCCTCGGGGGATGTTTGTTTATTTGCTTGTTTGGCCTTAGTTTTCTCTTAGTAACTTAGATTTATATCTATCTTAAATCCTAGCATATCTTTCTGTTCATCTTTTTGTTTGTTTGTTTGTTTTCTAATGGAAAGTTCCCTATAGGAGCAGGATGGCAGGATGCCTAGTCAGAGTCTTACAGGGAAGAGCGTGATGAATGCATCCTAAACAAGTGAGTCCCTAAAAACATTCTGTTAACATTAAACACGAGTGTGTTGCTCAATGACCTGGGAATCCTTACACTTTAAATATAATTATGAAATATGTCTGTGAGGGCTTATCTCGGGTCCAGCTAAAGACGTACTTGGCACCTTGTTTTAAGGTCACTCTTTGAATGATTGCTAGGCACCATGTATTGTGTTGAGTGCTTTACATGTACAGTCTTATTATAACCACCCGCAATCCTGTCTGGCCACTACCCCATAGGGTACTGTCCAACTTCACAGATAAAGAAAAGACACTCAGAATGGTTCAGACATTTGTTCAAGGTCACACAATGAGTTGTAAAGTCTGGATGAGATTCTGGGTCTAAGGAACCCCATCCTTCTTAAACCTTGGCCACTGTGCTGAGAAAGTGAACAGCAGAGTGGGAGCTGCAGAAGAGACCAGCTCTACCACACAAGGTTCAGGAGGGGCTATTGATAAGAGTCATCAGCGAGCAACAAACACTGGACATGAGGTTAGACTAGTCCAGGCTGGTCTCCTGGTTCTGTCATTTTCTTGTACTTTTGGATGCATCTTTTTAGTCCCACCAAGCCTCAGTTTCCACTGCTGTGAAGCAGACCAATAATACTGTAACAGAGAGTCTCCAGATATGATCCCCTGTCTGCAGAGGCAAATGCCACTCCTGGCATCAAGAGGGAGAGCCCATTTCCCTCTCCTCAAATACGGGCTGGTCTCAGCACTTGTTGGGGCCAATATGATGGGAAGGAAGTGATGTTGTGGGACTTCTGAGCCCAGACCTTAAGTTTCCGCTGCTTCTCTATTGGGGCCCAGACCCCATGCTATAAGGAAGTCTAGGCTCGACTGGCACACAGGGGGCCTGGAGGATGAACAAATGTCTTCAATGTTCAAGCTCTGAACAAGCTCCCAGTAAAGTCCAGCCCCATGAAAAACTCTGAGCAAGCTCAGAAGAGAAATCAGCCTGGCCAAGGCATAAAATTATGAGAGATAATGAATATAGTCATCTTAAGCCATTGCATTTAACGCTGATGACTTATGCAGCAATAGATAACCAACATGCTTATTTCACTGGGTGGTTGGATTAAATGGGCTCATATTTTTTTAAGTTTATGTATTTATTTTGAGATAGAGAGAGAGAGAGAAGAAGGAGAAGAAGAAGAAGAAGGAGAAGAAGAAGAAGAAGAAGAAGAAGAAGAAGAAGAAGAAGAAGAAGAAGAAGGAGGAGGAGGAGGAGGAGGAGGAGGAAGAAAAGAAGGAGGAGGAGGAGAAGGAGAAGGAGGAGGAAGAGAAGAAGGAGAAGGAGGAAGAGAAGAAGGAGAAGGAGGAGGAGGAGAAGGAGAAGGAGGAGGAGGAGAAGAAGGAGAAGAAGGAGGAGGAGAAGAAGGAGAAGGAGGAGGAGAAGGAGGAGGAGAAGGAGGAGGAGGAGAAGAAGAAGGAGAAGGAGGAGGAGGAGAAGAAGAAGGAGAAGGAGGAGGAGGAGGAGAAGGAGGAGAAGGAGAAGGAGGAGGAGGAGGAGAAGGAGGAGAAGGAGAAGGAGGAGAAGAAGGAGGAGAAGGAGGAGGAGGAGAAGGAGGAGAAGGAGGAGGAGGAGAGGAAGGAGGAGAAGTAGGAGGAGGAGGAAAAGGAGGAGGAGGAGGAGAGGAAGAGGAAGAGGAAGAAGAAGAAGAAGGGCATAGAGAGAGCGAGAGAAGGAGAATCCCAAATAGGTTCTGCACTGTCAGAACTCATGAACCATGAAATCATGACCTGAGCTGAAGTCAAGGGTCAAATGCTCAACTAACTGAGCCACCCAGGCACCCCCGGGCTAATGTATTTAATACATGATTTAATACTAGAGCACCTAGAATAGTGCTTGGCATTATGCACTCAGAAAACGTTTCCTGGACAAGTACTTTGTGCCAACATGATTCTAGGCAACTGGAATACTGAGGAGAGCCAAACAGAGCCCCGCCAAGAGGAGCTCACATTGTAGGAGGAGGAACAGTAAAGTGCAACAAGAAATGATCGAACGTCAAGTACTGATTGCTGCTGTAAAGAGTTGTCTGTAGCAACTCTGCATTGTCTGTGCGAGCCGCTGATTACCCTTGGTTAGGGTGACCCTCGGGTCAGGCCTTCAGACATTAGATGGCCGTGAAGCAGGATAGAAGGCAGAGCCTGCGAGACAGAAGACCTGTATCAGAAGGTGTGGTGGAAGCCCTGGGCAGACCGCTGTCCGAATGACATGAGGAAGTGAGGCACGCCATCTTGGTTCCTATAGCGTGCACCCACCCCCTATATTTTAATTGCTTGTTTTCATCTGCCTACCCTTACCCACCACAAATGCTTGGGGGCAGACGGAGGTGTTTCTCATTTGGATTCTCTGTGGTTTGGGCCGTGGTTGACACCCAGTAGGTGTTCAGGGAACATTCTTTGAAACTGACGGTATGAATTCATGTCCTGACCACACACTACTCAACAGCATATTAAAGTCACTGAGCTAAGAAGCAACCTCAAAACAGAACAGCCACCCTCTGCAGGAGACACACACAACACAGTCCAGCTCTCGGCTTCACAGATGAGCTTGTGGGTGACTCAGCTCTCACGCGACCCCCACACTCGGACTGAGGAAGCCCTGTGTTACTGGAACCCAGGGGCTGGGGACAGCAATGATCCTCTCATGCAGACCTGGGCCGAAACTTCCATACCCATTCCCAGGGGGAAAACACTTACCCACACCTCCATTGATCTGAACCCTGCAGAAACTATTTAGGTGCAGAGAACCCCTAGACTGTCTCCTCTTTCACCCAGCAGCCACACTGCAAGTTCCAGAGAAGACTTGATGGGAAGGAAGTTGATGGAGGGGAGCTTTCTGCCCGGCACCCCCACCCCACCTCATCTGCTCCTGGAAACAGTACTGCGTGCAACTGGCCTCCTCAGAAACACTAAGTTCAATTTCAAAGAAAACACCTTGGTTGTGCGTCACCCACCAACCATGGGCTGTGCTTCTCCCTCCGCCCTTCCCGCCACCCTCCTCTTTATGCTCACAGGACCTGATAGCAGGAGAGGGCCTTGTCCTCAGAGAGGCCCCACATTCCACAAAGGGGGCCTTGCTATTTGCCACTCTGGGAGAGAAAGCCCATCACGGGCCCTCCCGATGGAGCCCTCTCTTTTCTCTCTCTCTCTCTGTCTCCCCGCCTCTCCTCCAGCTGCTCCTGGTTCAAGCCACTGCCTGCCCTGGCTAATAATGCCTTGTCACGCAGCGACAGAATTATGGTCTCACACTGGCTTCACATGTCACAAATAATTGTGCTCCTTGCACATCATATTGAAGTTGTCAGGACTCTCTTACGCCTATAATTTGTGTGAGTTGATCATACTTTGGTAAATCAGCAGGTCACGACCTGTGCCCTTTAGCCCCAATGGCTGGCTGAGAACGACCTACAAATCTCATGACAGGGACAACAGAGAGGGTATGAACTATTCAATTGCTCATGTCTATCACCCGCCATGGAGAAGTGCTCTTGCCTTTCACCGTCGCTTCAAAAGGACTAGTGCGGCGTGACATCCTGCCTTCATTTCTTCACATCTGTTTCTCCCCCTTACATTTTTTAAGGCACTTTTGGATATTCCTATTTTTTTTCTTTACCACAAGACCTTTTGGTGCCAAACCCAAGTGTCTTTTCTTCCATGTGTTTTAAATAAAAAAATAAAAAAAAACCTCCGGCATTTGCGATAAAGTCAGCAGACCTCACTCTGCGTCTAGCCCAACTGAATAGTGTTTCCCCCTCGTCCTAGCAATGGTTAAGTCCCCCTGGCAGCTTTATGGGCTCTTTTGCTAACACTTTATTGGGTAACACGTTCACAAATAGTGTTCCCAAGCCTTTGTTTTCATTAAGGTACAACATGTACCATCAAGTTGCATTTAATTCACTGCTTCTCTTTTTTATATGCAGTATCGCTGACCGAGGCCTTCTGTATCTAATACTGAAAAGAGAGTAATAAAGTTCAAACTGCTTTTACTATCCAATATCTTCAATAATTGACTTCTTAAAAAAAATCAGTGAAAAAGAAGTAAGATGACCAAGTTCTGGCCAGACTGATGCTCTGCAGATATACTAGAGTGAGGTCAAGGATAAAATGGTTTCATGTGCATCTGTCCCCAGGAAAGCTGTTGTGTGTAAGTTAGGTGCTTAGAGAGCTGCTAACTCTCTCCTTGGGTTTAAGACAGAGAAGATGACGGGAATGTGTACATGCATATCCCCTCTAGTTGCTTCCCATTCTTTGGCAAATCTACTCCACCCCTGCAGAGAAGGGCTCTAATCCGGCAATTCCAAAGGCAGATGGCAACATCCAACTTCCCATCCTCAGATGCCAGAGGTGTGGACCGTGCCATCTGTTGGTACAACACCAGGTGTAGGGCAATGGGTAAAATGGAAACCAAATGAGCCAAGCTCTCACTCCACCCAGTACAAGGCACATGCATTTAATTTCTGAAGGCATCAACTGAAGGGACATGAACTCAGAAGGATAATTAGCAGCACACACAACCAATACCAAGGTCTATGGGGGACACAAAACCAAGTCATTCCGCTGTTTTTGTCCCTTTATCCCTCACCTCAGTTGTCTGGTTCATAGGCACAGACCAGGACTGATTCTAGGCACTAAAAGATATTTCACTTTTGACTCGATTTACAGACTGCTAGTCACCAGTGTAGGGCAGGGAGTGGGGTGAGAATGGGGGTGGAGGAAACTGGTCACAACTGTAGATCTGCAAAAACCCCACCTACAAAGCTACTTCAATGCAAATGTAGATGGTCATGGGTTCTACATTTACCTTTTAGCTCTTCTTGCTGAAAGAGTTGAGTGGAAAGGCAGACAGGGTTTCAAATCACTGCACCACCTCTGACCAGTCTTGACAAGTGACCTCGACTCTCTGGGTCTCAGTTTCCTCATCTGAGGAATGTACAATATTTGGCATGGAGTGGGTGGGCATGTAGTGGGTGGTGAGCAAAGCTTAATTTTGTCTTGGTCTAGATTCTCATTTGTGAGAAAAGTAGCCTAATGGCTAACTTAAGCAGAAAAGGAATTTAAAAGGAAGATGTCAGGGGTGCCTGGGTGGCTCAGTCAGTTAAGCGTCTGACTTCGGCTCAGATCATGATCTCACAGTTCATGGGTTCGAGCCTTGCACCAGGCTCTGTGCTGACAGCTCAGAGCCTTGAACCTGCTTCAGATTCTCTCTCTCTCTCTCTCTCTCTCTCTCTCTGCCCCTCCCCTGCCCATGAGCTATCTCTCTCTCTCCCTCAAAAAATAAATAAACATTAAAAAAAATGAAAAGGAAGATGTCAAATGGCTTACAGAGTCTACAGAAAGACTGGAGAGCTAAGATGGAAAATGACCCAGAACCAAGGGAGCTGGAGAGCAACGAACACAGTTGAGGTCATGCCTTGGGCATTGTCTGGTTACGATGGTATCCTCGGCGACACGACCATTGGCCATTTGGCGCCACCGCTCATCTCCAGACTTCTCTATGGGCCTCTGCTTTGTCCCTTCCTGCATCTCAAAGTCCCTGGCAGCATCTTTGAATGAACCCCAACGTGGCCATAGCTAAGTTGCCAGAGGTCTGAAAGAGAAAATATACTTAGAAACCTTGGAAGATGCTCACCAAAGCTCAGGAAATCTCTTAACCAAGGATTCTCTTCATTCTTGTTCACTACATAGAGCTTGGGGAGAGGGGCATTCCGGTTCCAGGTTTCCCTCACAACCACTTTAATGTAGTGTATTTTTTATAACCTATTCAGCTTGTCCAAAGCCACATAGAGAAGAAGTGACAATTTTTGGAAGGAAAACCCACACATCTGATTCCCGTTGTGCCCATACTAGTGCGCATGGAGTGACTATGGAAAAATTCCAGAGGAAAGAGTGGAATGATGACTCCCCACTGGACTAGCAAACACTGGCTACCAAGTGCAAAGTCATTTTTGACTTTCCAATCTGTCACTGGTGAGACAGAGTTTTACAAAAGTGCCTCAGCTAGAGAAGCAAAATGGCGCCTTGGCCAAGTCTATGGAGAAGGAGAGGATGCAAAAAGTAACTGGAAGATTCAGTTATATGCTCCATTACTGAGCAGTTATGTTCTAGGCATTAGGCTATGTACTTTTGTGGCATTATTTTCCTTAACGGTCAAAATAAATCAGCAAGGTATTTATTATTATCCTTATTTTACAGGTTTGGAAATCAAGGTTCAGAGGCTAAGAGCATATGGAATAACATAGACATGGCACAAAACCTGGGCCTCCGAGCTTTGTCTTCAAAGCAGAACATGCCCATAGATGTCCGAGTAGTGGTGGCGTATAAAAACGACACCGGAATTTCAGGGTGCGATATCATGGGTACTTAAGAAAGTCCTAATCTCAACACCAGTATTGTTTGGACTGAGCGATCAAGGGACAAAAAGCCAAGGAATATTTCATGATCTGGAAACTCTCAGTCCCTTTAATATGAAAATGCTCGACATAAAGTATTAAAGATGTAAGGATTCAGAGGTTGCAGGCCGCCAAGGGAGATTAAGAGCTTCTTTCCCCAAATGAAATGCATAGTATATCCATTACGGGGCATGGAGATTTCTCCTCCCTTCCCCCACCCTCTCCCCTTAATAGGCAAAATGCTAGAAACTTTGAAGAAATGTTTTCTTTGTTCTTTAAGTTCCATGATTAATTAGGTATAAGCCATGTTTCAAAATGTTTCGTCATTTATTTGTAATTCTCCCCAGAGCGTGTACTGTAACTTGGCTCAGCACACATAGATCACATTGCAAACACTACTCACAGGCTGAAACTTTTTGTTTCCTTCTCTTCCCCTCTCTGCTTTCCCCTGTAACACTGGAGTTGAGGAACAAAGCTGGATTTCAATCCGAGAGCACGCCCCACTCTGTATGGATCGCCCTGGCCTGTCTGTAACCTCCCGAAGAGGGACTGCAACTGGAAATGGCCAAGGGGGGCAGCCTGGGACCCACACATGGAGTCCCACAAGTGAGATGGAGACTTTGGGGTTGCTCCAGCCCCTGGTCAAGTAAAGATGGGCATTGGCTTCAAGACCACCTTCATCTCTCCATCTGCATCCACGCCCCCCCTTCCAGGGAGTAGCTCCCCAGTAGAAACTGGTGAGCAGTGTTAGTACAGTGGTAAACTGTGAGGGCCTGACTCAGTTCTTGGAGCTTCGTTTCTCTTATCTGTAAAATGGGGATAATAATAACCTCTGAGACTCATTAGGTCAATCCTGGGATTGAACGTGACTTAGTGCAGTACTTCATTTAGAGCATGCTCTCTGACTATTTACTATTACTTTTATTCCTGTCAGTTTGGCTCAACTCCCCACGCCAAACACGAACATGTGCACACCCACCCACCCCTGGAGGCTGTTCCTTCCTCCTCCCATCAGGAACACCTGATCCCTCACCTGCAGCCCCTCACTTTGAGGCAGCCCCTCACTTTGGAGTATGTTGGTTCCCACATTTTTGCTTCCCTTCACTCTTATCAAAGCAAACATTCCTCTTCCAAAGCTCAGATCAAAAGTCATCGCCTCCTCCTAGAAGCCTTCAGTAGTAGTCCCAAGAAGCACCAATTATTTGCCCTGTCCTCACTTTGCAGACTATTGCAACTAGTTAGACAATGTGGTCACCCTTAAGGGCAGCGTTTGGCCAAGGCAAAGGCATGGTCTGGATAAACTTCATCTGCCCGGAGTTTAAAAGTTTATCACACTTGGGGCGCCTGGGTGACTCAGTAGGTTAAGTGTCCGACTTCAGCTCAGGTCATGATCTCACGGTTCATGAGTTCGAGCCCCATGTTGGGCTCTGTGCTGATAGCTCAGAGACTGGAGCCTGTTTCAGATTCTGTGTCTCCCTCTCTCTCTACCCCTCCCCGACTCACTCACGCTCTGTCTCTCTCTCAAAAATAAATAAATATTTAAAAAAATTTTAAGTATGTTGTACTGACCCTCTAGGTGCATTAGTTTCCTAGGACTGACATAACAAAGTGCCACAAACTGAGTGGCTTACATGACAGACTTTTACTGCCTCACAGTCCTAGAGGCTTAAAGTCCAAGATCAACGTATCAGCAATGTTGGCTCCTTCAGCGCTCTGAGAAAATCTGTTTCAGGATTTGCTGCTAGCTTCGGATGCTTTGTTGCCAATCTGGTGTTCCTTGATTTGTGGAGCATCACCGTGCTTGCTGCCTTCATCCTCACATGGCCCTCTCCCTGTGCGTGTCTGTCTCCATGTCCAAATTTGCTTTCTATAAAGACACATCATACTGGTTTAGGGCCCACCCTAATGACTTCATTTTTTTAAATGCTTTTATTTATTTTATTTTGAGAGAGGAAGACCGAACACATGGGCAGGGTAATGGGAGAGAGAGAGAGAGAGAGGGAGGGAGGGAGAGAGAAAATCCTCAGGTCTCGATCTCATGAACTGTGTGATCACGACTGGAGCCAAATCAAGAGTCAGATGTTTAACCGACTGAGCTCCCAGGCACCCCATTAAAAATTTTTTTTAAATTTATTTTACCTAATGACTTCATCTTAACTTGACAATCTATAAAGACCCTATTTCCAAATAAGGTCACATTCACAAGTGCTGGGGGGTAGGACCTCACCATCTTCTTTGGTGCGATATCATATCTTAACCTATATCGTGGGGAGGTAACAACTCTGAGGCTACATTTGGAGTCAGAGGATAAGTCAGGGCCACGTGGGTTTGTTCTGTTCCTAATTACAGCAAGGGCAGGGTGCTGAGATTTCTGAGCGGGTCTCACCATAGTAACACCTGAGCCTGTACTTATCCTCACAGTCAGGCTGGTGGTTCTCACACTGCCTGCCACAACAGAATTACCTGGGAACCCTGAGGACAAGATAAATAAAACAAAACCCACCAATTCAGGAGGTGGGGGAAGAAAGAATTGATCTGTCTTCAGACATCATTGTTTTAGGTGCAGCCAGGGCTGCGAACCTCTGGACTAGACTAAACATACGAGCAACCCATGTGGCTTTTCCCTGGTCTAGCCTGAGAGCAGACGATTTCTTGCTTGGGGGGCTTACAATATACTCAGGATGTTTAAATGACTCTTAAAAAATTAAACTGACCTCTTATGTAGAATTTTATAAAGAATATAGAATGTTAAACTTCTCCAGATGGTTGACATTAAGGAGGAATACATCTCTTCTGAAACAGGCAGCCATTGCCTTATTGTTGGACTAGTTTTGATAGTACCAACTCTTGCCCAAGTGGAGAAGTGTAGGCTAAGTTTTTAGTCTCATAAAGTAACTACTTTGAGATCCAAGAGGGAAAGGTATTATAAGTGAAGACACCATTGTTGGCTACTCCTGTGGTGGCCAGAATGATCTTCAAGACTAATACCCAATCTGGCTGACTGGTTCACCAGGGACATGGTAGAATCAGTGCTTGGCGTTTCGACTGGAAAAATGAGCTGGCATATGAGAGTAGGCAGACAGCTGGAGAAAAATGAACAATTTTCTGGCCAAACTTTTGGTAGAAAAGATAGCAGGAAGCACTGGTAGTAATAATAATAAATAATAATAGCTGACACTGATATGAATATATTCGTATGTGATGGTCATGGTACTAATGCCTTTATTATTGACTTTTTAGGCCAATTTTCTAACTGCCAAAATTCCATTACGAATATTCGGCTACTTGAATGCCTACATTCTTCCCCGTGTCTTAGAAATATGAACACAAGGGAGATTCTTTGGAAATTAAAGGCATCTTTATTTGGGACATGTTTTTAAAGAGTCTAACAGGACAAAAGACGCCTAAATTGGTGTTTCAGTCTTTGGTGAACTGAGGGGCAGATGCCTGAGAACAAGTTGTGAGAAAGAGCAAAATAACGGGCATATAGGCCTATAAAAGGACTGGGAAATTACTCATTCTGATCAAATTCCTTTTTCTTGTTTCAGAGGGAATTGGGGGAGGCGGAGGAGAGGCAAATGGTATAGTCAGTTAGGACTGACTGCACGGTTAGTTGCAGAACGTACACATCCCAGAGATGTAAATGACGCCTACAGCGGTATCATCTTCACTGGACTGTGTATGATAGCACAAATGGTAACTTAGTAACCTCCACAAGTTTGCCCTCAGTTTGATTACACTGGTCCCAGCAGATCACGTCCCGCAGAAAGGGGAGGAAGGTACAAACTTTGCCTGAGTCACGTGAGTGACGGTCAGGTTAGGGACTGTGGAGCCCTCTTCTGCCAAGAAGTTGATCTCCAGTATTTATTTGGGTGCAAACCAAAGTAGAATAATGGGGAAGGAGGTCCTTCATGTAAAAGAAACTCAAAAGCTTTACAGACTGAATTAGGTGTAATCCTTATGGGATCCCTAACAGCTCATAAATAACTTTTAATGAGATTTCCAGCAAGTCAAATAGCACGTGGGGGGAAAAGTATTCTTTTTTATTTTTGTTATTTTGTTTTCAATAAAGCACATACTTCATATTGTTGTTTTCCCAACCCGTAACCCAAAGAAGGGAAACCATTTCAATAAGAAGAGATTAGTACTGAAAATATTTAATTAACTGATAGGGACAGGAAACGCTTGAATATGTCATTGAAAATTCTTGACATTGACCACTAATCTATGGAAACTTATAGAGCGGAGTCTAAAGCATGTTCCGGAGTTAAGCAGAGAAATAAATCAAGGTTTGCAAATGTCATTTAAGTTTTCACCTGTCCCACGATTCAAAATTATTGGCTTCCCAATGAAAAGCATATGTTGTGTCCCTTGCCTGGGGAGTAGTAATGAAGTGAGGCAGACACTCTCCAGCTCTCCCTCCCATTGTGCCCCTCTTGATTTCCCATCGAGTGAAAATAATTACTGTATCCTTAAGGGAGCGCTTCCCCGGCTTTCCTGCGTCTGGTCTCCCGATAAGCACTGCCATGCTGGTTCCTCAAGTCCTGCCCCTCTTCCTTGAGGGACCACGGTTTGATTTATGAGAAAATAGTTGGCAAATTGCAGTGTCCATCTTGATGGATGACATCATTTGGACCATTTTGCTGATCATGTATGACTACTTTTTTTGTTTAGCCTCCTTGCAATTGATCCGCAGCTCCGAGAGCTGAAGAAGGGGGAAAAATAGCAATTGCCTTTTCTTGGAGAGGTCACCGCGCAGAAAGGGCTCTGGCCTTTTGTTCCCTTGAAACCCACAAGTGGTGTTCGGACCCTTTACAAAGAGCTCTCATAGATGGTATCTTCCATGATCCAAAGACTTAGAGGAAGGTAACACAGGTAGAGTTGCCCTCATTCGGAAGAAGAAAAAGAGTGAAATTCAAGAGAGACTGGGTCCTTTGCCCAAGGTCACACAGTTAGTCAATTGTGGGGTTCAAATCTTGGTCTCTTGACTCCAGTCCAAGGGCTCATTTCTCTTTCTGTTGCTTCTCGGTGGAGGAGGATGTACATTTAATGACAAAATCGAACTTCCTCTGTACTAGGCGCTTCTATCCAACCTTCTCCTGCTCAGTCACTGCTGTAGCCCCTGACTCATCATCTCCTTCCCATCTCTCCTCCTAGCCACCATCAGCCTTAGAGTTCTACAAACCAAATCCAGGGTGTCGCTGCACTAGTTAACAATGTTACATGTCTCCCCATGCCCCACTGCTTGTCTCTCAAAACTTTCCATTTTATCCCCTCTAACGGGAAAGTTATGGTGGTGTGGAGTGGAGTCCAAACTCCTGTGAAATACCATGCTTCATCTTAAACTTTAATATGGATTTGTTATTCTACTCAATATATTCTTAGGTGGGTTTTTTTTTTTCACTTAGAAATGGAATATTTCTCTAAAATTCTTTGAGTACAATCAATGTCCAGGAAAGCTACCTCATCTTTAGCCTGCAACTTTGTGCACTCCCTAATGCGCCCCCTAGTTTGAGGAACTAGGTCCCAGGGGATCAAGTCTGGAGCTTGCCATAGACTAACAGGTTCTTGTAGAGCTGGCCATCCCTTCTTCTCTGTCTCATTTCTACTACTCACTCCCAGATCCCTCCCACTAAAGGTACCCCAAACCTCCATACATTAGTGACTTTGCACATGCTGTTCCCTCAGCCTGCAAGGCTCTTCTCCCTTTACCTCCAGCATGCATGGCTTGCAACCCCGGGATGTGACTCTGGTTCTCTCACCTGCACCACCCATCCTTTGGATGCTAATCACTTATGGATATGTCTGTCTTTCCCACCAGACTAAGCACTGTTGCCCGTCAGCTTTACCATCACATACCAGTGCCAGTATACCTGGCACAGACAAGGCAGTAGATAAATACCTGCAAAATGGACGAAAGGTAGTAACACATTTTCACTAGGAAATTTGTTTTTAGAGGTTAGCCTAGTTGCTTATATTGTACAGTTTCTAAGAGCTTCCACACGTTAAAAAAAAAAAACAAACAAACCCACAAAACTCCAAAGAGCATCTCTTACGTATGCCAGGCACATGATCTAATTTGATGTTTGTATTCATGCCACAAAGCACACACAGTCGCTTGGACTTACCTCAGCCCCTCGACATAACTTAAAGGTAAAGTCCAGGCACTGGACTTGGACTTCTGGGCTCCAAGAGCCCCCTCCCTGCTAGCTCTGTATGACCTCAGCTTCCTCATCTGTAGAAGGGGATGATAAGGGTACAATTGAGAGGCAGCATCCTGAGGTGGTGATGAGCATGGGCTCCAGGAATAATAGGCTAGGTCACGGATCTGCAAACTACAGCATATGAGCCAAATCCAGCCCCCATCTCATTCGTGTGGTGGAGAGTGATTTTTATAATTTTAAATGGATCAAAAAACCAAAAAAGCAATGATATGCTGTGACACATGAAAATTAAATAAAACTCCAATGTAAGTGTTGACAAATAAAGTTTTATTGGAACACAGCCCTGCTCGTACATTTATATGTTGTCTGTCACTGCTTTTGTATGAGTCAGCCCGCCAACCCCCAGAATACTGACTTTTTGACCCTCTACAGAAGTGTGCTAATCCCTGACCTGGGTTCGAATCCCAGCTCTGCCCGTTACCAGCTCTGTGACCAGTTTCCTTTACTGTAAAATGGAGATCATTTTTAAAAAGTAGAGATAATAATAGCATCTGCTTCATAGGGATTTAGGAGATTAATAAAGTGCTTGGCAAGGACCCAGTAAATATTAGCTAATATTACTAAGCTACCTTCCCAGAGGACTAGAATTTGCCAAGTAGTAGAGTAGAGTAAGAAGGGGGTGTTAGTGCCAGCTGTGTGTGGAGTTCCAACTTAATGGAATCAGAGAAGCTGAGGCAAGATGTAAGCCAAACTGAGTAGAAAGAAGAAACCAAGGAACAAGGTACAGATGCCCAGGGCATCTGTAGGAGCACCCCGTGAGCACCCCTCCAAACAGCCTGCACACCACCAAGGCTGGATCACAAAGTCAAGAGTTCCAAATTGGGTTTAGATGGGACCAACTCAGAAGCCAGTGAAGAACAAGCAGAGGGCGCAAGTAAAGGGTTCTGGAAGATTGCTCAGGTCTCAGATAGCACTCCACTCAAGGTCTGGCTTAAAGGGATAGGCGTGCCATTCCCATCTACTGATGAGGAGAGAGAAGCTCCAGGTGGTCCAAGGGCTTGCCCAAGATAATACAACTTGGAAATGACTAACTCCAAAATGCCATGTGCCCAGCCCAGGGCTTCTACCTCAGCTCCACCCTGCCAACTTTCCTACTAAACATCTCAGTTTCAATCCTTTGGTGGCCCTTATGAACACCATCAGTTCTAAGGGGAAATAGCTAGTCTCTGTTGTTGTGTCATTTTGTTTTTGCCAAGAACAGAGGAGAGTATTTTTTTAAAACAATCAAGCATGAATTAAACATGTTTTCTCCCACCCTGCAGTTAGACTGCTTGTTGCCCGATGCAATGGGCATTTGCTCTACAGACTCAGCAATGCAGCCTGGCCTCTGATGAGAAGTCCAGCCTACAGGTATGCCTCCCTCACATGGTTCCATGACGACCCTGCAAATGGCAGAGTGTTTATGATTTTAGAGCAGCTAGCATCCAAGACGCATTGAAAACAGTTAGGGGCAGAGCACCCGGGTGGCTCAGTCGGTTAAGCGCCCAACTTAGGCTCAGGTCATGATCTCGCGGTTCACAGGTTCAAGCCCCGCATCGGGCTCTGTGCTGACAGCTCAGAGCCTGGAGCCTACTTTGGATTCTGTGTCTCCCTCTCTCTCTGTCCCTCTCCTGCTCATGCTCTGTGTCTCTCTCTAAAAAATAAACATTAAAAAATATTTTAAAAAAGAAGAAGTTGGGGGAAAGGAAGCTAAGAAAAGCAACAAGTAATTCAAGGATCTAGGCCAAACATAAACCTATAGATCTCACCAGACACTTGATAAAAAATGTCTTTATAATGTCTACATGTCTTTGAAAGAAGGCTCCAGATCCACAGCTCCTCTTATTTATTATTCCTAACAAACGTGACTGCCGAAGAAGCCTGGGTTCAGAAAGACACCCTCCAAGGGCAGCACGAAGACAATTATGCTTCAGAGCCTGGAGACCCAGAATGTTTTGCTGCTCGGCTGAAAGTGGGGATTCTTGTTTATTTGACAATTTTTCTTCCTTGGACATTGTATTTAAACAAGTGTCTCTTTTTGGTCCAGTGTTTCTTCAAATTTATTTATAGAAGAAATTTTCCTTCCCCCCGTGTAATCTGTTTTTCATATTTTGGTGAAAGGGATAATATATAAAATTTTACAAGGGTTTAGCTTTCTTTATATTTCCTAAATGTCGGCATCTGGTGTTCTCATTAAGCAAGTGCTGTCCATTCATAGACTGGCTCCATCTTTAATTCATGCTAAAGAGCAGTGCAGAAATTTAAAGAATACACTGCCTTCCTACGTCTTTGGGGAAGCTTCTTTAAAAAAAAAAAATCTACCTAGCATTCTTTGGTTAGTTTCTGCTCATATCTTTAGTTTTCAAGGTTTCCCCTTTAAATCTCTTTTCCCAAATGGCAAAATATGTAGCATTATTACTTTCGGGGTTCTGCCAAAAGCATGCGTTTTTATGCTGTAAGTTTCTCACTAGGATGCAGCGAAATTTTAGGCTTTGGGGCCTAGGAAAGAGGGAGGGCCAGCAATCGGAATGCACACAGTTTCTCATTACGCATTACAATGACCCTCGAAATACTATACTCCTGCTGAGAGTGCCTCGGATTTGGTAAGACTTTAGAAAGCTCCAATTGAGTTTATAATCTCCTAAAAGTGATATAAATCCAAAGGTTTGCTGGTTCCTGTGATGTCATCAATACATTTAATTATGTGAGAAGAATGTTTGGATAGCATCATGGGAAACACACACACACACACATACACACACACACTTATGCAAAACGCAATAGTTCAACCACGGGCCAAGGGATTAATACAAATTTCAGAATCTTCACCCTAAAGAGTCTTGTGTACAAATCTTTTATAATGTTGGGGTGCCTGGGAAGCTCAGTCAGTTGAGCGTCTGACTTCGGCTCAGGTCACGACCCTACAGTTCGTGAGTTCGAGCCCTGCATTGGGCTCGCTGCTGTCAGCACAGAGCCCGCTTGGGATCTTCTGTCCCCCACTCTCCCTGCCCCTCCCCTGCTCGTGCTCTCTTTCTCCCTCTTAAAAATAAATAACATAAAAAAATTCTTTATAACCCTTTTATTATTGTTGGTGATGATAATAATAATGGTTTAAAATAAAATTATAGTTTGGGCAAAAAATAGCACTGTTCCTCATCTGCCGAGATGGTCCCCTCGAACAAGGATTTGTTGGGTAGTTTGTATTTTTTTAAATATGCAGGCATGACAAATTTCTCCTTAAAAGTCTTCTGCACATTACAATCACTTATATATAGAAATCTATTTAAATTGACAAGCTGATGAATGAGCTGCCCAGGTAATATAGATGACCGTGGGTAAACATATTGGGTGCAATGTATTTTAATGATGTCTAAACAGTCAGATGTTAGTACACCTAGCTGGGAAAGGTCTGTTGAAATTGAACCTGCTTGTTTTCTTCAAGTTTGTTGCCAGTAATTTATGAGTTTGAATGTGGTCTGCACGTTTGTGTTTCCTCTGATTTGCCCTCCTTTGGAGTTGAGTTGGGACTCTGCTCCATTAGGCTGGCAAATGAGTTGCCTTGAATTTAAGTAGTTCCTGGAAGTGGAATTCCTTACAAACAATTAGTCCACAAACTCAGAGTGAATCACTCATTCCTCTGCAACCTCACATGGCACTGGGGGTTCTGGTTCTAGAAAGAGTCTAGAACAGTCCATGGTTTGGTAGATCAGCTAGAAATCCTGTGAGGGAACGTGAAATACATAGCATCCTTTATGTTGTATTTTAGCCCAAAGTGTGTAATTGAGCCCATCAGGCTTTTAGATATAGTGTCCAGCTTGTAAGAAATAGGGGTGGTAGAGCAACAGTGAAAACATGGCTACAAGGAAACATCCAGACAAACCTAGCCAGCAGGGCACTTCACGGAACCTCTGGCCTGGCCTCTTCACCAAGTCAGCGGCACAGAGAAGGGATTAGAAGGACATCGCAAGGCAGTGCCATGTGCAGTATTGGTTTATACGGCAGTTTGGACAGGCACCTGTAATGGATAATTTGGCTTTCATTGGGGGAATTTAAATATGGTCTGACTTTTAGGAGAGATAAAAATGTACTAAAATGGAAAGGTAGAGTGACCAAAAAAGCAAATTACTAAAGACGATGTGCAGTATGATCACGTGTCGGTTAAAATTAAAATTAAAAAAAAAAAGTGTGTGTGTGTGAGTGTATGTATGTAAAGATCTGGAAGGATATGCACACATATACTAAATTATGTAGGTGACCTGGGTGTGTGTGTGTGTATTAGTTTCCTATCACTGCTATAACAAATTACCATAAACTTAGTGGCTTAAAACAGCACAAATGTATTATCTCATAGATCTGGAAGTCAGAAGTGTGAAAACAGGGGCACCTGGGTGGCTCAGTCGGTTAAGGGTCCCACTCTTAATTTTGCCTCAGGTCATGATCTCATAGTTTGTGAGTTTGAGCCCCACATCCGGCTGTGTTCTGACAGCACAGAGCCTGTTTAGGATTCTCTATCTCCCTCTCCCTCTCTCTCTCTGCCCCTCCCCACTCCCGCTCTCTTTCTCTCTCTCTCTTTCTCAAACTAAATAAATAAACTCTAAAAATAGAAGGAGGAGGAGGAGGAGGAGGAGGAGGAGGAGAGTGAAAACAGTCTCCCTGGGCTAAAATCGAAGTCTCCTTCTGGAAGTTCTGGGAGAGAATCCATTGTCTTGCTTTTTCTAGCTTCGAAGGGGGGGGGGGCCACATTTCTTTGTTCATGGCCCCACATCACTCTGACCTCTACTTCCCTGTCACATTGCCCTCTCTGATTCTGGCCATTCTGCCTCCCTCTTACAGTGACCCTTGGGATGATATCTAATCCACCAGACAATCCAGGATAATGTCACAGCTCAACACCTTTAACTTAGCCATTTTTGCCAAGTCCCTTCTACTGTGGAAGGCAACACATTCACAGCTTCCAGGGAACAGGACATAGATATGTTTGGGGAAGAGGAAAGAACTAATTGACTTATCACAAGGGGTGATTTCTTCATCTCTTTGTTTTTATCTGTACTTTCTAATTTTATGCAGTACCCATGTCCTGGTTCTTTGATATTAACATCAAAATGGTATCTATTTTTTCTTGCTTGGGAGTTCTACAGTCCCGTTCTTGGTGAGCCTCCACTTGTAGAGGACTAAGAGGACCACCCTACAGATGAGCCAAGTCCACTGGGGCGGGGCAGGACCGGAGAGGCACTGCTGACTCCTTCCAGATCCAGGATCAGGACACATTGCTCCACATTGAAAGGGTCACATTCAACACCAGCCCCACCAATGCCGGGCACCATCATCGCTCGAGGACTCCACGTGTGCCAAAGAATTACCTCAACCCCCAAGGTACATATACCAGCACCTATTTCGCAGAAGAGGACAATAAAGCCCAGAAAGGCTAAGGAACTTGCCCAAGGTCACAAACAGTTTGTTACATGGTGAACATGTGCCTGAGCTCTTAACCTCTACACATGTTTTCTCACTGAAAAGACCTGAAATGGCCCATTCATTTCTCCGTAACCATAAGTAGAGAAACTGGCAGACTTGAAGTTAAAACTTATGAGAATGTAAGCTGGGAGAGGCTCTCTCTACCACCAAGTCCAAACTTCCCATTGTACAGAGGAGTAAACTAGGGCCCAAGTCAGTACAGCTCATCGGTGGGAGGGCCAGGAAAAAGACGCAAGGATCCTGACTTCCTGCCTGTCCAGGGCTCTTTCTACTAAACTCTAGGCCTCAATTTTTGTCCATATAACTTCATTTTTATATTCATCTGGCTATAAAAAATAAACTTTTGTCCCAAAATTAATGAGATAGCTAGGACTGTATCAATGCTTACGATTGGGGTGTTAAGCTCCTTGCTCCAGGAAAGTCAGCTCAGGCAAAGTCCATCCTGTGCTCACTTCCGTTGAGTAGGGGCACACAGTTGATGGAATGTCAATGTTGAAATAAAGACAACATTTACACGGGAGCTGGATCCCTGGTCGCCATACTGCTTCTGGCACCTTCTACCCCAAAGAAGGGCCCAGTGATTTCCCAGGGGACCACACCACACCAAGGCCATTCATCACAGGCCATTTCTGCTTCATATTTCACTCCTTCTAACCTGAAGAAGCCGCAGAGGGCAGGGAGTTTGGCACAAAGGTCAGGGAAACGGCCTGGGTTTGGAGCAGTTTGCTTAATTCCTTGATGACTGTCCAGTTGCTTCTGGTTTATCTCACTGGACTACTGGCCCAAACCCTGACAGCATGAGCCCTGTGACTCATTTGGTATAAAGATGCCCTTTGGAGATTAGATGAGACATCCCTCCAGTGGGACATGGTGTCTGCTCATGTTTTCACATGGGCCCCTCTAAATCTCAGCCTAGCTTGGGCCTTCAGGATGAATCTCTAAAATACATGAGAGTAAACAGCCTCCCAGTTGGCCTCCCTGCCTCCAGCCACCTCTCACCCTCCATTTGACCTGTCCATAACAGGCCAGAAGACCAATCTGGACCAAGAGTCCCTCCTTCCAAAGCTCTTAATGGCTCCCTCTTGTCCACAGGATAGACTAACTGCATCTCTGTGCGCTCCCCTCCCTCCACCAGCCCAGGCCACATCACGGTGGGTCAGCTCGTTTTCTCTTCAGGGACATCATCAGCGTGGCTTCTGACAGTCATGGTCCTGAGACAGTATCGTAGATCCTGATGGCATCTAACTTGAAGGTCTCGGTGCCGCTGAAAATAGCCAGTGTCTGCACCAACTCTCCTGATGTAGGAGGTGAGCCAAATGACTTATTCTCCTGAGGTTGCTAACCCCCTTTAGCACAAATACACTGAGGCCTTGGCTGTTTGGTGCCTTCTCCAACTTCTGCAGAGCCCCTGTGCCTGGGAACTTAAGGACAAGATTTTGGAAGTGGGGTGAAAAGACTAAATGAGAGACAACCATGCCTTCCCCAGCACTGGCCCATTGACCCTTGCTCCTGGCTCTCACTCTCTTTCTTAGGACACATTGTAACCAGGCAGCTCTTCAATTCCTCATAAAACACATCTGGGGAGGGAACAGTCCACAGCCTTCCCCACAAGCCAGAGGTGCCTGAATTGTAGAGCAAATACATTCTGATATATTCTATTCCATAGTGTGAGGAACGTATAAGGAGATAGTACTAAGAATTATATCGCTGACAATAATATGACTAAACTACATGTATTCAGGACACCATAGGAAAGTAAACCCTTTCTTCAAGACCACACCTCATTGTTGCATTGGCATTTTTGATGCTTGCCCATTTGTAGCGGCTACCAGGTGTTCAAGGTATAAGCGAGATGTGTGGGCCAAAGCTTGCAGTTGAGAAGCTTCTTTCAAATAATGTAATGGTATTTTGGAAATCTGGAAAAGCAGTCTCTTGTTCCATTTTCAGGAAAGAGCTGCAGGGTTCTGCAAAGATGTGGCTTAGCAAATGTTCTTTCTTTCACACTTTGCAAATGAGGGAAACGCCCAGTAGGGAGAGTAAGAAATCTTCCAAGGGGTCCTAGAACCCACGTCCCTCACCTCCCTTGCCAGCACACCTCCTCTCCACCCTCGTGGTCTGTTCACAGTGATATCTTGGTAGACAGAGATCTACCAGCCAGACAGATCCATGGCCAGAGTCCACGGAGTCCACGCAGTCTGTTTTGTCATGTAGCATGCTTTGCAGATGATGCCACAGAAATCAGCGCTTGGCGAAAAGTCCTTCTTTTCCGATATTTTATGTGGAAAAAGAAAAAAAATAGAAGGAGAAAAACATATCCAGATCTTTTTTTTTTTTTTTAAATCACTTACAATCAGCTGGAAGGTATTCGGTGAACTTTGTTTTACAGCGTTTTGTGGCCAGTTACAAATTTGGGTCATGCCCTGCAATCAATCTCTGCCGGGAACTTTCACTGCGGCCATCAGGGGAATTAGAAATAAAATGTTCGAGGCAGAATCAAGAATGCACAGATGAGCCGAGGAAACTTGTGACCGGCTTTCTGGATGCGGGATAAAAGAACAGCTGGATGACTCCAGTACAAGCCCAGGACCGGGTTCCCATCCAGTGTCGCTCACAGTTCACCCTGGAGTGCATTTCCCTCCATCGCTGATGGCACGGAGGCTTTCCTGACTTGAGGACCGAGACCGAATCCTCTTGCCACGATTATTTTATTGGCTGCTCGGTACATGAAAAATGGTTACAACATGAAACTGTGCTGTGACTAAGAAAACAGGGGGAACAGCCAAGTCTAGAAAACGTCCTCTGTCTTGTGAGCAAGTGTACACCCTCTTCGCTTGGACCGCTGTTGAACAAATTTCAAAAGGAATGCATGCAACCCCCGCCCCCCAGCTCAAAATCTGGTGAGGGAAAGTGTCTCTCTTTAATAAACATTCTTTTTTGTAAGGAACCTGACTTTCATCTCCAAACACCAAGTGGAAGGAGAGACTGGGAGTGTTGTTTTTGTCTTCTTTGGAGGACCACAGAGATCTTTCCAGCTGTTCCCAGAAGCAAGCTAGAAAGGGTGGAGTTCCTTCCTCCTCTACGGTGTCTCTTTGAGAGGATCGCACAGCAGCAAAACTTGAAGATTACATTCAAACTGCTAAGATTTCCTCAGGACCTAAATGGAGATGCTCACCGCCCACCAACCCCCCAAATCCCAAGGAAGAAATTTTGACTCTAACTATGGAAATCCTTAGCACCATCCCATTTAGGAAGCAACCACTCTGATTTTTTTCTTAGAAAGAAATTAAACCATAAAACTAGTGGAAATCCTGATCCGGACTCCCATCTTTGATCCCCCCCCCCCCCAGAGGTGCTGGTTAGATAATAATGTAATAGCTCTAACTACAAGAAAACCATTTATTGAGCATTTATATGTGCTAGGCTATGAGCTAAGTGTTTTGCATTAAATACCTCATTTAGTCTTTACAAGAACTTTAGTCTTTACAAGAAACTGAGACTCAGAGAGGTTAAGTAACTTGCCAAGGTCACACATCAGTAAAGTCATAGAGGACAGAGGTGTTCATGAGGAACTGTACTCACTTCTCAGCTCCACCCTGGAATAACTAGTCATGTTCTTCCAAGGAGATTCCTGCCCACAGCGTCTAGAAACGCCATCTCTCTTCCCTCTCTCCCTCTTCCTCTCAATTCCCACACAGCCAAGGGGAAAGCCAGGCTGGATTACACGACGCTCCTTCAGATCCCAGGTAGAGAAATCAATCCACCTTTTGCTTGACCCAAGCCTTCTGATTAGAAAGTCAAGCCATCCTTCTGGAGCAAAAATTCCTCTTCTAAACCTAAGTTGAACTCACTCAGCCTTTTTTGAGATAAAGACTAGCTTCTGCACAAAAAATGGTTTTGATTATAAAATGAAGGCTGTTAGCCAGGGGGACGTGGGATTTGAAACTCCACCGAAAGGGCACAGGAGGTCTGAGGCCACCAAACTGATTAGCAGGCTAAAGAAAATAGAGTGTCTTGCTCTGTTGATGCCCCTGGGCAATGCCATTCCTGCCCTCCCTGGTGACCATTTCATTTAATTATTTTAAAGCAGAGTTTTATAGACTATTTGCCAGACGTCATGTTTGCTGGGGGCACCTCAAGTTTCAGACATTTATAGGAGTTGACCCTAGTTAAGATTCTGTTTTTTGCAAATGCCTTCAGTTTGGGGACTAAGGTGTGGGATGGAAGAAGTGAGAAGTCCCCAATAGAGGGGCACTGAACACATCTTTCTAGAAAACATTGAAAATATCTTAGAAAAACTTCAAAAGGGGAAAGACATCTGCAAACAGAGACTTTCTAGTATTGGCGGATTCTGTCACTGAAATGCAGAAGTCCTGCTAGACAGCACCTGCAAGATAAACATTCAGGGAAATTATAGAAAAGTTCCTCCATCAGAGAGCCTGGCATTGCCTTCCTGTCCTCAACTGAGAAAGAGCCCAATTTTCTGGCATTTGAGAAGAAGTAATATTTAAAGATTTAGGGAAAATTAGTCAAATGCACCTTGATTATAAACACATGTACCCATTTCATTTGGCTATTTTAAAATGTGGGTTTTAACCAGCTGCCATTAATAGCAAATACGCTGCTTGTCTGTTTCTCCCTCTCCTTGTTACAGACACGGACGAGGGAAAGAAATATTTAGCCATTTTGAATCTCTTTCCAGAGCAGGAAGAATTATTGACTATAAATTGTATCTTCCTATCTCATGAAACAAATGAAACCTTCTAAATTAAATAAAAGGAAAATTAACAATCAGGATTAGGTAAAAAGCATTACATTTCCTTGGGGCTCGAGTTACAAAGATATGTTTTTGTAAAAGAAAGCAAGGTCAGTTACCACTATTAAACTTGTATATTGTTTTATACTAAAGTCCTTTCAGTGGCCTCTCTGAGGGACCGTTTAGTTTGTATTACACGCTAATAAACTCCAGGTGCACAGGACAAACTGAATAATCAGAACCCGATGGCCCAAACTAGTTAAAAATAATGTGGTACATTCCTGGTTCTCTGCATTTAATTTATTGTTAATCATTGTTATTACTTACATTTATTGGGTAGTTTTTCCAGATTTATTAGGCACTACATTTAACAGTGTTATCGCTTGTAACTGACCATCAGTGGAATCGAAAACATATTTTTGTAAAGACTCTTAGCCTAATTAGTAAGTTGTTTCCCTTTGAGACTAAACAGACCCCAAAAATGACGGTGTTATTTTCCCCTTGAGTCAGAGGGAAACTCTGGTACAAAAACCCATTTTTGCTAAAACCACCTGTTGGGTGATAAGGGAAGGGGTACTATTGTAGGGAAGGCTAAGGTGACCTTTCCACTCAAAGTAGGAAAATGTGGGGATTTTGTTCTCCATGCCAGGGGAAGTCTCCTGTCTCAGGGGAGTGAGTGGTCTCCTTTAGCATGACTTCTAGGATGCCAAGGAAGGACAGGTGGGAACCTGTTCCTCCACCTGCCTGGGATTCTACCACCCAGAAGCAAACCTTTGAGTAAATGGGAGAAGTGATCCTTTGACTAAAATTCACACTCAGGTATAAGTGACTGGCTATTCTCCCAACCTGTCTTAAGAGTTGTTTTGTAAAGGGGGTGGGAGAGGAAACAACATCAAAAGGAGAAAGAGGAAGAAGAGGAAAAACAGAATAGGAGCCTTCTTGTCCCTTCTTGTCCCGTTTTCACTGGTCTTGGTCTTGCAATACCTCTCACTTGGAAAGGGGTGAAGCAATGGCTCAGCACAGAAGATCTGCCTCAGGGCAGAGGGTCATTCCTTTGGCTCCATATGCTGCATGAAGATGAACTTGAGTAAGGCCCAGTCTTGGAGGTCAGAAGGTGGCCCCCAGCACTCAATCTAGCCATTAGTGAGCCCTAAATGCTTCACATGCAACACACCACTTCCTTGCTGAATTGCCCGCTGAATGGATGCCAGTTCCTCATATCCCTTTGCTTTCGGTTGGAGCCTGTGGGATCAAAGGAAAGGCTACAAGAGTGGGAGGCATGAGTCTTGGACTCTAGTGCGCTTTCTGCTGAATGACCTTGGACACGTCACTGTTCCTTCTGTGAAATTTGGCGTGCTCCTCTCTAAAGTGAGATGGCATGGTGGTTGGCTGTTTGTAGCAAGGGCCCCAATTCTTCACCACCATCACCCCGAATCCATGTTCTTTGTCAAGTGACTTTGCACTTTCTTTCACCAAAGACACCAGAGTCCATGTCCCTACTCCTTGAATCTGGGCCGGTCTTACAACTTGCCTCACCAGTAGAATAGTGACAATGTGTCAGCTCAAAGTGGAGCCTTGGGAGGCTTTGGTGTTTCCTTGTACTCTCTAACCTAGCATCTTGGGGGATGAGAGACACATGGAGCAAGGCCAAGTAACCTTGGGCTCCCTAGTCAACTGCCAGCCAACCCTTAGACATGTGATAAGTTCAGCCAACATCGGAGGTGCTGCAGACCCCAGACATGAGAGCAGTAAATGCTTATTATTGTGTGCTACTAAAGTTCATAACTGTTTGTCATTCAGCATTACTGTGGCAATACACACCTAATAGATGGTGCTGCTACAGGATTCCTAAGCTCCAGTCCAGTCCAAATTCTATCAGCTACTTAGAACCTAATCCAGCCCTAATTGTACCCCAATCCCCACCATGAGACACTGGTAAGTCTTTTTACTGTCCTGGGCCTATTTTAAATAGGGAATGATAATCCTTATCCCTCCATATCTCATAGGGTGGGCCCCTTACAGGGTATTGTCAAGGACAAATTTAATATTCAATATGGAATCACTTTGAACCATTCAAAAGGCAGACACTTAGTTAATTCTTAGCCATAATAATGCTACCTCTTCTTAGGGATCTCATTAGGAAGCCCCCTAAGGGGACACCACTTGGAAGATAAGCAAAAAAATCAAGGAGATGTTGTTTAAAAACCCATTTGGATCTCTTACAAGGTATTCACATTAAATGCCCTAAATTAGTATTTTTGTTTCGAGCAGTATCGCAGCCCCTTTTGATGCCTCTGTGGGTACTTCCTCACTAATTTTATGTTTTTGATCCAAATCATTTTGACCCACAGTGTAACTACATGCAGCTAAAGGAGGATTGAAGATAAATTGGAGAGGCAGTGAAACAGAAGAGACAGGAAAGAAAAGAGGTCATTCTATTCATTCATCTGTTCTTTCAATGAATACCTAACAAGTGTTGATTATGTTGTAGGGCTGTATTTGGCCCAGGGGTTTTGTGGTAACAAAAAATGATCCAGGCTTTCCCCTCATAAGGGTTGGGGATACGTGTTAGAGGAGAGAAAAACATTAAGCAATTAATTATAAAAATATTAGCCTAGTCATTCATTTGAAACCTGACAAATGCATCAAGCCTTTATCCTACCTTTCCAATACAACCTGTGTCTTAGAGTAACTAAACAGAGGTTGAAAACAAGTTTCTCATTTTAGAAATGTTCTTGATAATAAGTGAAGAAAGAAAAATAGAGTGTCACCATTTTGCCACCCTTACAATCAATGAATGGCAGTAGATGTTGAGCATCAAAGACTACCAATAAGAAAGAGAGAGACAACCAGACATTATATGCCTCCTGATGGAAGAAAACATCACCTCTTATATAGTCTGGCCAGTCCCCTAACCTTGGGGGGGAAACAACTGACCCTTAATCCAATCAAGCCTTAAAAGCCAACTCTCAGTTACAGGAGATTCAGAGGACAGAGGAACACGTTCAATTACACAAAGGGGATGCAGTCAGCAAAATCTAGACTGTGAGAAACTCTACAGAACAAACTGAGTTTGTTCACAAATAAACTTCAAGGAGGGAAAAGACACAGAGGAAGAACGTGTTGATAAACAAAAACGTAAAAGACATATCAAAATGAGACAAAAAGGAGGATCCAGGGATGCATGCTCAGGTAATAAAACAAAGAAGGAGGAAGATAATAAAACAAAGACGAAGTGAACATAAATGCCAAGAGGGTGATGACTTCTGGAGGGAGGCACCCTCTGTGGAGCTTCAGTCTATTGGGAAAATTCTATTTCTTGAGCTGAAAGTGGTGTCAACGTTATTCATTTTATAATAAGCCATGAAGCTATACTTTTTATGTAATTTTGTTATCTATTACATTTCACAGGAAAAAAACGTTTAAAATAATTGCATACATTTTAAAATATCACAATTGATATAAATGCTTCTAAGGAGAAGTTTCAGGCACTGAAAATGTTTAAGAAAGGCTTTCCCAAGTCTGGGGGAGATGGCTAACTAAGGAGATGAAATAAGAGCTCCAGGCAGAGGGAATGGCATGAGCAAAGGCCCTGCTGTGGGAAGAGGCACTGATAATCACAGTGCCAGCCATAGAACCTGGAGATAAATGTTAGGTCTTCCAATAAATGCTTATCACATACAGGTGGATAAATGGGGCTGGGGTTCACTCACTGGGTGCGCTCATTGCCATTGCCGTTGTAACAGTTGACCACAAACTTAATTGCTTAAAACAACACAAATGTATTATCTTACAGTTCTGTAGATTAGAAGTTCAACATAGACTGGGGTTCCTGGGTGGCTCAGGTCATGCTCTCACGGTTCGTGGGTTTGAGCCCCGTGCCAGGCTCTGTGCTGACAGCTCAGAGCCTGGAGCCTACTTCAGATTCGGTGCCTGCCCCTCCCCCACTCACTCTCTGTCTCTCTCTCTCTCTCTCTCTCTCAAAAATAATTGAACATTAAAAAAAAATTTTTAAGAGAAGTTCAGCATGGGCTTCATGGAGCTAAAAATCAAGATGTCGGCAGGAATGAGTTCTCTGGAAGCTCCAGGGAAGAATCCATTTCCTTGTCTTTTCAGCTTCTAGAAGCTGCTCACATTCCTTGGCCTGTAACCCTCTTCCTCCATCTTCAAGACCAACAAAGAAGGATTAAGTTTTTCTCAGACTACAATGGAGAGGACCTTCTCTGCCTTCCTCTTCTTTTAAGAACCTTTCTGATTACATTGGGTCCACCCAGATAACTCAGGATAATCTCCTTTAAGATCAGCAATTAGCAAACTTAATTCCATCTGGAACTTCAAGTCCTCTTGTCATGTAGCATAACATACCCACAGATTCTGGGGATTAGGATTTAGACCTAATTTCAGGGCCCATTATTCAGCCTACCACAATGAGCAAACATTTATTGAGCAACTACTATGTCCCAAACCCTGTCTAGGTGCAAAGGACATAGGACAGGATGAACAGATGATGTTCTTGAGCTTAGAGAGCTTGCAACCCATAGTGGGAGAGGACATATAAACAGGCAAACAAGTATACAAATAGTCCTAATTGGCTTGAAATAAAAATGGGAAGGAAAGAGATAAAACTAGTTATACTGCTGCCTTCAAAGATACTGCTTGTTAATTTTTCTACTTCCCAACAACTAGAATTAAAGCTCAGCATCTCTATTTAGCTGACCCACAACATTACTCTATTTTGAATTGGTTTTTATATTTCAAAAAAAAAACACCTAAAAATTAAGTTATTTTTTTTAAGTCCCTCTGTACTTATCTCTGGAATCCAATTTGGACTGGTTTTTTTAAAATATTCTAAAGCATTCCTAATATAAAACTTCACTGCTCCTGGTTTCCAAGGGAAATTTATTATTTGAGGGCAGACTTTTAAACATGTCACTCTTTGCCAGCATGCCTCAGGGTACAAGTACAATAAATAAAGGGTATATTGAAATAGAATATTTCAAATAACTAGCAGCATCATTAAAATATCAAATTAAATGAACAGAAAACAAACAGATTCTAGTTTCCTCGTATAATCAGATATTCCTCGTTAAGGACTCTTAATACCAGCGATGCCAGCTGTAGCTTCCTGGTTAAGTACTCGTCTTATGCCCCCCCCCAAAAAATGGAGGAAAAGAGAGCACATGCTCAGCCCCCACCAGACACCCCAAGTTTATTTTGGTTTGTCCAAGGTTTTATAAGATCCTTAAAGGCAGAGGTAGGTCTTCAGTCCAAATCCTAAATCAGGGCTCTGTTAGCATAGCCAACAACCATCAATATTTTCTGGCCTCTTTGAAGAAGAGAAAGGCCTCCCACATAGTACCTAGAGTTCAGAGACTTCCCGTGGCCCAGGGTCTCAGTGGTGCTCTTGGCATTTGGGGTGGGACGGTTCATCTATGCACGCCAAGATCTTTAGCATTTCTGCTTCCTCTCCCCACATACACACACTACATGTCAGTCACTGGGTCAAGCAACAATACTTCCAAACATTTCCAAATTCTCTCCTATGGGTGGGAGGTGCTAACCCATTTCCAACAAAAGGCCTTCCCAGTAGCCACAGTCCAAGGTGAATTCTCCTTGCCTCTAGAATAGCTGTAGGATGTTCTGCTCATGAGAGACCGGGCATAATCACCCCCATGGACTGTCAACATGGTGTGGATGCACCCAGCTGCCTGTAGCTTGATGTCTGTCCAGCTGTGATGACACCTCTGTCCCAGCCTCGAGGATAGGCAAGGGATCTCGGCCAATAGCCCATGGGGAACTGAATGTGAGATGCGTAGGAGCACGTGCCAGGGATCAAAGACCTGGGCTTCCATCTGGGTTCTGCCACTCCCTTCTTGTGTGACCTTGAACAGTTACTTTACCTCTCTAAGCCTCAGTTTTGTCCTCTAAAAGAGGAGTAAAATCTGCATTGGACCTCCTAGGTTATAAAAAGACTAAATGAAATAATGTATGTAAAGCACTTAGAGCCATTCCTGACACTTGGCATGCACTCACTGAAAACTGGCGATCATTGCTGTTTTTATTGTCAGCGATAACGAAAATGAAACAGTTCTTCAAAAATGACGTCTTAGGCAATTTTCTGTTTATTCTATACACATGAGATGCTCAAAATGTGTGTGTGTGTGTGTGTGTGTGTGTGTGTGTGTGTGTGTGTGTTTTCTTGGTCTTCCTGTCTTCCTGGGAAAGAGGTCATACCTGGGTCTCAATCCACTGCTTCTTATAGTTTACTGGAAATTTATTCTCATGCTGATAGAATATGAAACCAAAAGGATCATGTATCATTGGCTCAAGGAAAGCAGCATACTGAAGGTGGCAGCAGTGCCCGGAGACTCAATCCACACTCGAGATTCCATATGGTCCTTCGAATCTCTGTTAATGGTGGCACCATCCTCTCTTTTGCTCAAGCCAGAAGCCTGCGACTCATTCTTGATTTTTTTTTTTGTCCTTTCTCCCACCTCCACACCCCAAATCCAATCCATCAGCAGGTGCTATCTCCTAAATAGATCTTGAATCTCTTAACCCTTTTCCCATTCCACAGCCAGTACCCTGTTCCAAACGACCATCATTTCTCACCTAGAATTTTGCAGTATTTTTTTCAGTTGATCCACTCTGGCTCTCCCCTAACCCATTCTCCCATAAAGAACCCAGAATACTCCTTTTTAAAATCAGATCAGGCCCTTCATTCTCCTACTTAAAAATCCTCCATGGAGCACCTGGCTGGCTCAGTTGGTTAAGGATCTGACTTTGGCTCGGGTCGTGATCTCACAGTTCATGAGTTCAAGCCCCACTTTGGGCTCTGTGCTGATAGCTCAGAGACTGGAGCCTGCTTTGGATTCTGTGTCTCCCTCTCTCTCTGTCCCTTCCCTGCTCACTCACTCTCTCTCTCCCTCAAAAATAAATAAATATTAAAAAAAAAAAAAGAAAACTTCCAGTGCCTTGTCATTGCCCTTAGAATAAAATCTCTAGTCCCAGTGTCCTCTAGCTCCTGTCTACCTCTCTGGACCCCATCATCCATCATATATCATGTCCCCTCCACGCCTACTCTCTTCCAGCCACACTATCCTTTTTGATCCTTGAACAAACCAAGCTCTTTCTCTCCTTTGGGGCCTGTGCTTGCTATTCCCTCTGCCTGGAACATTCTGCACCCAGATCTTTGCATGCCTGGCTCCTTTGTATCACTTGGATCTCAACTCAGATGTCACCTCCTCAGAATGGCTTGTTCTCTGCTGTCTACCCAGCGCCCAAAAGGATGTCTGGCACACAGTAAGCACTCTATGGATGTTTATAGAAGAATGAATGAGTAAAGAGCCAAAACAACTGGACCCAGTTTTATACGGGCTGACAACCACACCCTCAGTAAAGGGTGACAACATTCTATGAAGCTTTTCACATAGTTTAAGGAGAGATCAATCCACCCCCCCTCAAAACACCCAGCCCACAGTGTCAGAGAAAACCAGAAAACATGACTCCTCAGAAAAACAATGAGCAGAGAGCCATACTTCTTCAAGCAGATGAGGATCTGTGCCAAATGCCTTAGATAGCTTTCAGAGTTAAGCAACCACACTGTCGACAACAGCCAAAGAAAATGCTACAGTTCATACCGAAAGAGTATCTGCAGCTCGGGCTGACATTTCAACACAAATTGGATTACTTTGCCCTTCCTGGAAATGCATGATCTGGTCACATAATGGGACACGATTCAATTAGCAAGGTTCCTGGTTGTTCCGAAAAGTATAGGAAAAGTGGTTGCCTTTTAGAGGGAGCTTTGTGACACAAAAGTATGTGGCTCCTGCTGCTCTCCTGTCCCAGAAAAGCAATCAAATGACATTCTTGACAAGTGGACAGAACCTCTTATCTCTTGCTCAGCATATCATCTCCCCCAGGAAGGATTTCCTGGGAGGTCTATTGGAGATCAGAGTGTTTCTCACCAGAAGTATGCAAGAGGCATTTAATCAATTTTGTTATTTTAATTTCAATCTTAATAAATGGCATCCACATAGAGGTAATCATTGAAAACATGAGAGAGGCTCAGGTGGTGATAGGAAGGAGAAACATCAGAGAAGGAGGTGGAGGATACATGGGGGGATGGGCAGGAGGCAGCAGAGGAAACTAAAGAGGCAAAAAAAAGGGGGGGGCGCCTGAGTGGCTCAGTTGGTTAAGCCTCCAACTCTTGGTTTCGGCTCAAGTCATGATCTCAGTTTTGTGAGTTCGAGCCCCATGTCAGGTTCTGTGCTGACCCTGCAGAGCCTGCTTGGGATTCTCTGTCTCTCTGTCTGTCTCTCTGTCTGTCTCTCTCTCTCTGCCCCTCCCCTGCTTGCACTCTCTTTGTGTCTCTCAAAATAAATAAATAAACTTAAAAAAAAAAAAAAAGACTGGGGCAGAAGACCTTAAAGACTTGACCCAAAACCCCAGCAGGTCACAGTTTTCCTAGTGTCCCCCACCCCCACCCCCAGCAGCACTAAGCCATAAACTCTTTAAAAGCCAGATGACACATAATTCACCTTTCTGTCTTTTCCTGTGCAGGATCTAGCTCTAGGCCTAACGAATGAATCCGAAATCTAAAGAATAGAGACAAGAATGTAATGTTCTCTGAACTCCAGATCGCACTGACTCAGTCCCGTATCCAGCAGAATATCAAAAGCATGAAAATAGCCAGCACAGAGTAGCCACGTGCTGGCATCGTTTCCATCCTGTTTGTCCTGGGGAGGGGTGGGGGCCAGGTCTGAGGCCTAGAATGCTCAGCTTGTCCCAGTTTGCCTGAGACTGTCCTGGTTTTAAAAGTAAAAGCCCCATGTCCCAGGAACCCCCTCAGTCACCCTAAACAGAGCTTTCAGCAAGTATTTGTTGAACGATTGAAAGATGTGGCTACCTCACAGAGCTGTTGGAGGATCAAAGAAATTATGTCCATAAAAATGCCGTAAGAATTCTAAACTGCATCCAATTGGAAAGTATCACCCAGTGTCAAGTGTGATTAGTGTGGGGTTTTGTGCGGACTGACAAGAAGCAGCAGCTTCTGCATCTGACTTTGAGTGCCGGGTGCACCTGCGTCCTGGTCCTCGGGACCCTCGCGATGGCCGAATGGCAGAATCGGGAAGACGGTGGGAAAGTGGGAGGTTGCACGTTGCAGTCCTGGGACCACATGTCAAATTCTGCTCATGTCGAACTTTCTTTTCCGATCCACAGAGCAAATAACGAGCTCACATTGACACCAGATCCCTCCACTGGGAAGTGGGGTGGGGAGCAGAGCTGACTGAGTCATCCCTGACCAGTAAATCAAAGACCTCTTCCCAACATCCCCAGACCTCGGTCCCCTCCACTGCCACCACCACGAGGCAAATCTCTGTGGATGTCATTTCCTTGTCTAGATAATAGGTGTTATGCAGGTAGGAGAATGAGTGTTTCACACAATCGAGACAGGTGGGTGGGAGAGAAGTGATTCAGGTCAAGGAGAAGCCCGCGGAGCAAGGATGGGGTGCAATACAGGAGCAAAGAGCATTTTCATGAAGATTTAATGTGGGTGGCATGCCTTCATTTACCCCCTCACTGTCCTTTTACAAAGGCCCTTCTGCGAAGATTTTCTCTGTGAGGTCTTTGGATTCAAAAATCATGCTCCTTTTGAATATGCCTAACCAGCATTAAGTACAGCAAAATGGGACTCAATTTGACTTGAGTGGTACTTCCCTTATACCTGGACAGTGGGAGACAGAACTGGGAGCTCGGACAGATGACAAGGCTATGGCTGAAAAAGGGGAGAGAAAGAAAGAGAGAGAGGGAGGGAGACAGAGAGAGAGAGAGAGAGAGAGAAACCCCAAGGATTGGGTCTGCCTGTGCCCATAGTGGGAATGGAGAAAGGTCGAAGCTTTCCAGTGGAACCAGAGCATGCCACATTGCGCTTGGCCAAGTTGCCATTTGGGCATGTGTCTGTCCACCAAATCTAATCCCAGTGTTGTTTTCTTCCACCCACAAGCCATCTGAGCACTCATTTAGACACAGAAATTGCCTGAAAGCCATCCACATGCCTAATAGCAGGGCCTTTCAAATAGCATAATAGCTGAAATTCTGAGTGCCTTTGTGTTCCATAACATTCCAAAGGCTCCACGTACATTATCTTACTGTTTCTGACCATAACCCAACAAAGGAGGCTGATAGGATCATCCCCATTCAGCTGATGAAGAATATGAACCAGAAAGAAATCAGCCTGAAGTGACCCAGCTGGCCTGAGCAAAGCTGATATGAAATCCTAGCCTCCTGGTGGCCCCTTTCTGCAAACCAATGCCTCTTGCTTTCAGATAGACGAAACAGAGGCAAAGGGCAAAGCCACAGAGCCTGGGAATCTGGCTGTGCACTTGGAGCCGACCTCAGTTTAAGACTGACACAGATTCTAGATCTGAGTAAGGTCTGCTCCAAGAAGGCCCTGTGGGCTTGTGCATATGGCCTTGGGGCCTGATTTCTCCCAGGAGTTTAATCAGAAATTTCCTTCAATTCTTTCTACCGCAGCCTTTGAGTGTGAAGATAAGAATCTAGACATTTCAGAGGGTTACTTGTGAACTGTCAGCAGGGTCCTTTAGACCATTCTGTGAAAAGGCCCAAAATACCTTACCAAAATACCCCAAATTCCTCAGGGACAGGAGAATCAAAAGAGTGACAACCAGCCAACTGAGAAGTCCTGATGAAAACCGCTAGGTCATATTTTTCTATAAGCATTGTCACCTACTTGAAAGTCTGAGTCATTTTGCCGGTCCCAGGGAGGGTGGATGAGTCACATTGATGAGAAGGATACTTTTTTCTTTAACCTAGTTCTCTCACCTTTTACATGAGCACTCTTGGTCTGCCCTGCTCTTAAAATATCCAGATGGGTTGTATAAGATCCAGTATCATGATTGTTGGTGCAGGGTCACTCCCTGTATTTGTGAATTTAAGTCTTTTATTGCCCAGAAAGAATGTTCTCATTTATATATATAAAAAAATTCAACCCAAGTTATAATAGCAAAAATAATTTTATATCCTCCCACAGAGCTGGAAACTTAAACTCAGTTATGGAGGAATGGGGCCTCAGGATGAGAACTGAAAATGACTAGTTTCCCAGCCCAAACTAAGTAAAGAGCTGGAGGAAGAAATAGGAAAAAATGAATGCGATTTAAGACTTTCTATTGTTTCCAGAAATCAAGTTACCCGAGTAATTTAGGCTAGGGTTGTGCTTTCTCAAGCTTTATTTCGTACTGAAGATGGCTTTTGGAATTTGTTGACAGAGTTAAGAAGTGAAGCCCCAAATTCCTTTCCTTTTTATCAAGCTCAAACACCAGCAGAAGGAGGAGTGACAAAGCACAAGAGGAAGTAGAAACTTCCTTGTGAAGGTCATCCTGGGTCACCTAGTGCTTTGACATTAGGGTGATTCAATTTGAGATGCTGCCTGGGGAATATTTAGCAGCTTGATAGCCACTGACAGTCTTTATTCCTTCTACATTGAATCCTTAGGCCATCCATGTTGAATTCTCAGAGTTTACAATAGTATCCAAAATTCTGTAACAGGAATATATTTTAAGCCTTTAATATGTCTTTAAAATAGCTTTGTTCTTTTAATAAGGACAAAATAGGGTGAGGAATTGGGATAGTATCGTATAATTCTTGAAGTCTTCCCATTTGGAATGGATAGTTGGATCACCTGATCTGGATGACCTAAATTAGTGAGCTACATTTATTGTATGTGTCAGCTTTTGCTGCTCTCAATGATTTCAATAACTTTTATTTCCTGCTCAGGGACAGTGAGAGCTGTGGATCAGCTGTGGCTTCACTGAGGTCTGCTGGGCTTTGCTGTGATTAGCTAAACTCAGCAATTTGTGTCTTCTCAGGTCCTCATGGGGAAGAACAAATGCTCAAAGGGACAAGTGAAAGCATGTCTCTGCCCAGAATTGGCACACTGTCACTTCTGCTGATAAACGTTGATCAAAGCAAGCCAAATGGGTAGGACCAAGGACAATGACACATAAATACATGACATAGAGAATGGGAGAGAGTGAATACAGTTGAGTATCATCATACACTCTACTGTAGACTGCCTTCTTAGTCACAAATATTTACTTTTCTCCTACCAAAATAATATATTCACCTCCTCCCCCTAAACCATCCCAAAAGCCTCACTCAGTCATGGCATCAGGTGTAAAGCCAAGGACCTCATGATCTAGATCAGATTTACATGTGGCTACTCTTGCTTTGGAGAACTATGAACCAAAAGATAAAGTATTGACACTCCCTCCCTTACACACATACACAAACTACAGCAATAAAATAGCTACTACGAACACCCCCAGTTGGAAAGGGAAGAATGGGAAACACACAGCACTCAGTGAGTGGTTGTGAAGATTAAAGTGATGTGTCAACTGGTTCGGGCCACAGTACCCAGGTGTTTGGTGGAACATTATTCTGGATGTTTCTGCGAAAGTATTTCTGGATCACATTAATATTTAAATGAGTGGATTTTGAATAAAGCAGATTACTCTTCACAATGTGGGTGGGACTCATCTGATTGGTTAAAGGCTTTAACAGAACAAAACCTGGCCTCTCCCAAACAAGAAATTCTGCCAGCAGATTACTTTTGGACTTGAACTGCAACTCTTCCTTGGGCCTCCATCCTGCTGGTCTATTCTGCAAATGCTGGACTTGCTAAATCTACATAATTAGATGAGTCAATTCTGTCTCTCTCTCTCTCTCTCTCTCTCTCTCTGTCTCTGTCTCTCTCTCTCTCTCTCTCCATATATATATATAGCCTATATCTATCATCTGTCTATCTGTCTGTCTATCTCCTGTTGGTTCTGTTTCTTTAGAGAACATTGACAAATAGTGGCACACTGCAATTCTGGGGTCTCTTTCAGCAAATCTGAGAAGCCCGGGTCAGGAATGCTCTTCCTTTAGACCTTGGTCATGACTCCTGGGAGAAGCTCTGTAGCCTGTCATTCTCCATGGCTTCTAACCACACTCTCCAGGAAGCCCTTCCTTTTCCATTGCATTGGAAAATATGCCCATCCTGGTGGTTGAACAACTTTCTCTGCATGGTTTTCTAGCCTACAACAAGTGAAGGCCCAAGGTTTATTTTACATCGTGAATAATCACTGTCTCTTTGTTCAATCGGGTGGCACTTTTGGAAATACAGCTCTCTCAGAAACTCTGTTAGGGGTGTGTGTGTGTGAGTGTGTGTGTGTGTGTGTGTGTTTAATCAATCTGATTCCTGGAAACTCCATGGGCCAATAGGAGCATGTACAATCTTTTTCCAGACCTGCCTCTTTCTATAGACTTAATGACAGGTGCTCTAAACTCATCAGGCCTTTGCAGGAGTACCTTAGGACACTTTAACCCAAAATATTTCCACGCATACAAAGGCTTAAAGGGGGAGACAATACACCATTTGGAGATCATAGCAAATGTATGATGACCAAGCTCTTGATTTGGTGTTTGGCCTAGCGCTGTGTCTTTTTTTTTTTTTAACATTTTTATTTATTACTGAGACAGAGAGAGACAGAGCAGAAACATGGGAGGGGCAGAGAGAGGGAGACACAGAATCTGAAGAAGGCTCCAGGCTCTGAGCTGTCAGCACAGAGCCCGACGTGGGGCTCGAACCCACAAACTGCAAGATAATGACCTGAGCCAAAGTTGGACACCCAACCGACTGAGCCACCCAGGTGCCCCATGTGTCTTAATTCAAAACTATTTTGCTGTCTGGGGCCACAACCTTTAACTCTGCAGGTCTGTGAATGTCTGCATCCTCCCTTGTTCCTTTCACCCCTGCAGGGAGGGAGGGCATTGTTAGAGATGGCTTCCATAGGAGGTGGCCACTGGAAGTGGAGTCCTGCAGGACAAGGAGGAGCTCAGCAGCTGGAGGCAGGAGGAGGGTGGGTGTCAAAGCAGAGAGACCCCCAGGGAGAAGGTAGGAGCAGGTGGTCAGGAGGGCAGTGCGGTTCATGCAGGACACATGGGAACTGGGGGCGGAAGGACAGAAGAAGCCAAGCATCCATCCACAGCGTGTTCTGCAAGATCAGGAGGGACTTTGCACGTCACGCACCAGAGTATGAACTCTATGCAGCGGGCATCTAAGGCTCACTTTCCACAGCTGTGTTGCACAGTCAGCCATGGCTCAGCGCGGGGGGCCTCTGCCCTGCCTGGTGCGTATGCACAGCCTAGAGCCACGCCTCATCACAGCTGTACGCGGCCTTACCATTCTCTTTGCCAACCTTGAAAATAAAGCACACGAAGCTAGCTGGAGAGGACAATGTGCCGTTGCAGGCAGGAAGAAAGGACAATCTTTCTAGTAAAGACAAGCAAACCAAGGCCCCCAGGGTGGCTTGCTGCTCATTTTTATGTTCCCCCCAAACTGCACTTTGCTCTACAGGCTTCCCTCTTCCTTAGGCATTTCCAAGAGCCCAGAATTCAGACCAGCAGGCACAGGCAGGCTGCCCATCAGCTCACAGAATAATAAACCGCGAGATAGCATCTGCAAGTAATCGGCCCAGCTTCTCAGCTCTGACTTAAGTGTCAGGGACATGCTGGTTCTAATGCATCCTGGGGGTCAGGAGCTGTGTGAGGCAGTGGTGTCTTGTTCCTCTCCTTCAAGTCTTTGTGTTTCTTCTTCCACTTCATGCCTTCCAGCCTGGAGGAGAATGTCCAGCCCTGCTTCCCAGTCCAGGTCTCGGCAAGACAAACACAAACACAGAACTAGGCACAAGGGCAATGTCAGCTCCCGGGTCCTACCAGGGCACTGGTCTCAGCTCTGCTGCATCCTTGAGGTTCTTCCCAAGGAAACCCACTTAAAACTCTCATGAGGAAATTGAGAGTTTTCCTCTCTCACACCCCCTGGAAATGCTGAGATTTATAAAGTCTGTTTCTTCCATCATGTTTCCACTGATGCCCACTCAGCTTTTTAAGAATGGCCCAGAACCACCTGTAGAGTTGGAGAAGATAAATATACTCAACTCCATCCCTTGTCCCAGGCTCTGCATTGTATTTGGAAAGAGCAGCTCTTGATACGTGGGGCTGTCGGCACAGAGGCACCAGAACACTGGCGCGGTTGGAGAGGTGCACTTGGAGCAGTTGGAAACGTGCACCTGGATCGGCAAGAACCCTAATATGGCATCATGTAACCCAGAGAACCCCATAAAATAAAAGCATTTAGTAACTTTCTTTGCCAGATACAACCATATATGCATCTGGAAACTCTAATGGAGACAAAAATATGTATCCCAGAGAATAAATATCTCCACACACACAAAAAAAAAAAGAGCCCTGAAAACATGAGTTCAAAATAATGAAACCTCTGCCAGATTTTCTGGAGACGTGCTATTAGCTTGTTTGTAGCAGCCAGGGTCGGTTGAGCATTTAACATAATGTGAATTATTGTCACAACTAAAAAAAAAAAAAAAAAACTAACAATTCTCTATACTCTTCCCCCGGAATGACACCTGCGAATGTTAACAAGAGTCAGCCTTCGAAGGTCTAGCAACAGCGCTACTGCAGAAATGGGATTCAAGCGTCCCCACTTGCAAAATTAAAGGTGATTTCAGACCTGGTTTTCAGGATGTTGTCTTTTAGGAGAAGGTGTTAAAACATAAACTGCTAATTCAATTCAATTTTATTGATAGATAAATAATTGGGTCTTCACAGTTTTTCTTGACTATAGTAATGCGGAATTTTTGTGTCATTAACATATTTTACCTTAATCATTGCCTTCCTTTTACATCATCGGGTGAAAAATAAAAGCCGTTAACACCCCTCGTGGGAAGGGAAACTTTTGATGGAATCGCGGAGCTGTCTACATTTCCTCTCATTACCACCCCCTCCCTGCCACCCCGGGAGGACGGACAGTGAAAACTAGTAATAACTCAGAGTCTCAAGTTCCACCTAGAAACGTCCAGGGAGCAAGGATGCTGAGTGAGATTGAGTGGCAAATGTCACTGATCTAATTTCACTTTCTTAACTTGCTGTTTTGAAAAACATCTCCGTGTGTAACTTGGGGGAGGGAAAGGCAAAATGAAAACAGATAGTCACCGAGAAACCGCTGTGAGTTTTTAAAATATATACATTCACAGTTGGTGGTAAGGAATCCCTAGCCTTAGCAGGGGGAGAAAAATCTGGCTGACTGATACCATCCATCTTGATACAAGTGTTCGAGTTCTGCGTCTTCCACCAACGAACCACGCAGCTATGGCTTGGGGTACGAGTGAAACAAACCCATTGATGAGCTCGTAAGGGACAAGAAGCCTGGCACAAAGTAGTCTTTGACTGCTGTGAAGCCAGCCCAGGCCCATCACACCTCCACAGCTCTCCTGAATGTACATCAGCGTGCCACCGTGGAACTTCAGGAAGCCCCATCCGCCACCGATTTGAACCAGAAGACTCCCCGCAAATGGCATATGCCATGCCCCCTGGGGTGGGTTAAAATGGGTCCACACATTCTTCCACACATTCTTTGATATGTGGAGTCTGGTTCCCCTCCCGCTAAATAAGGGCTGGCTTTAGTGACTTGCTTCTCATGAGTTGAATGTGGGGGAAGTGATGCCGGGACTTCCAAGGCTAGATCAGAAGAGGGCGTGCAGTTTCGGCAGGTTGTCTTTCAAGATGTTTGTTTTTGGAGCCCAGCTACCATGTGGTGAGGAAGCCCGGGCCATCTGGGGAGGCCACGTGTAGCTGTTCCAGCTAACCTCCCCAGGTGAGGTTCCAGTTGGCTGTCAGAATGTCCCACTAGATGTGTACAGAGGCAGGGGTTGGGAGAGAGGGGGACGCCTTCCTTTCTCCAGCCCAGCCACTGGAAAGGCATATAGACCCCAAGCGAGAATCTGTTAACTGAGCCATGTCAGCCCTCAGAAAGTTGAGGGATAATCAGAATAAAGGAAATGTTGTGTTCAGCCACAGAATCCTGGGATGATTTGCTACATGACAATAGAAAGTTCTTAATCTAGTATGTCAGACTGCCTTTTCCAACAATATCTTCCATCCCAAGTTGTCTTCCACCATGTGACTTTGGCATTCTTCCCAGCAAGAGCTGGGGTCTATGTCCCCCACCCCCTCGAACCTGGGCAGGGTTATGGCTTGCTTGTAACCTGTAGAATGATGTTCCAAGGCAAGGTCAGAAAAGGCAACACACTTTCCTCTTTATTCCTTGAGGCATCCCCTTTTAGAGACAACAAAGTCTGGCTACCTTGAGGCCACCATGATGTGAGGAAGCATCTGTCAGTACAGGTATTCCCGTCAGGGACTCCAGCTGAAGTCTCAAACAACAGCTAGATTCCAATGTCAGAACCATGGAGGAGCCATCTTCAAAATCCAGCCCAGTTGAGCCTGTGGATGGGGTGCTCTGAGAAACAGACACCAAGATGGGGTCAAAGGGCAAAACATTCATTAGGGGAGCTGTCTGTGGAAGAAAATGGAAAGGAAGCCAGGAGAGATTGGGACAGCTATCAGACCACAGTGGAAAGAAGTTAGTTGGCTTGTCGGTTAGTTTGTTGGTTAGTTTGTTGGTTAGTTTGTTGGTTAGTTTGTCAGTTTGTTGGTCAGTTGGTTGGTTGGTTAGAGGTTGGTTGGTTAGTCAGTTGGTCAGTTAGTTAGTATGGTAGCATCTTAGGCTGCTGTGTAGTCAAAGGAAAATTTGGCAAGACTGCCGAGGAATCCTCCAGCCAAAGTTACCCATCACAGGAGTTCTGACTGCCCCAGGAACATGCCTGCCTTAGTGTCCCTGTTGTATCATGGGCTGAGAGTAGTAAGTCAGAATCATGGCTTCAGCACAAACACGGCAATGGATTTACGAGCACAGCAGCTCCTGATCTCAAATTCATTCAACTCAACTGAAGCAAGGGCAGGCCTGTGTTCAGAACCATGGTACTCTCACAATCTGTGGGCTGCCAATAACTGGTGCTTGGGTGTGAAAGAGGGTGCACCCAGAAGCTATTCTGAGAGATCATCTACCGCACTTCTCTTCCCCTAATTATTCCCAGGATCAAGATGGATTTCTGACATCTTTCTATGTTCCCTTTGTCTGAATCCTTATGCCCCTGATGATCCAGAGGAGTGGCACCCTATCACAGAACCGGGTTCCAAATGACTCTCTAACAGAGTTCCCTTCTCAGACTGACCACAGAAGGCACCAAGATCACTCTAATCCAAGACCTGAAGGAGCACCCATGAGCAGAGACGGGAAGACCAATCACGACCGCTGACGAGCAGAGCTGCACGTCGGAAACAGACCATGTTGTACACTCAGACTCAGAAGGCAAGGAGAGGCATAATTACTACAGGAACAACTCAGGGCTAAGCAGGAGGGGCCACTACAATACCATGAACAGCTTGGGACATCTCTCCCAGCCTTCAGTGGGAATAGGCTGAGTGGGCTTATCTGGAAAGCCTCAGTTACAGAGTCAAGAACAATTTTCCTTTGCAAATTCCTTCAAAATTAGAAGCAAAATCAGCCACAGGATATAGGAAGTCATAACCTTTAAATGTGAAGTATATAACTTGACCAAAACGAAATGATCCTAGATTTTTAAGAATAGCAGCTAATATGCTTGTGGCACCTGAGTGGCTCAGTCAGTTAAGCATCTGACTTTGGCTCAGGTCAGGTCATGATCTCGCAGTTCTTGAGTTTGAGCCCCACATTGGGCTCTCTGCTGTCAGCACGGAACCCTTTTCAGGTCCTCTGTCCCCCTCTCTCTGCCCATCCTCCGCTCCTTCCTCTCTTTATCAAAATAAACAAATAAACTTTAAAAAAATAAAAAAGAATAAAGGTAATATCCTGAAAATTTGTGAACAGCTCTAATTGTGCAGACAGCTATTTATGGTATGCACATGTACGTGCACTCACACACACACAAAAAAGAATATGATAATTAATGCAGAATTCTATGTTGTTAACTTTCAGGAAAGAAAGGTGAGCTAGATTCTTCTACATTTTAAACTTTCAGTTATGGTTGTACCACATGGTCTGAGTCATTTCCTTTTTTGACCTGGCTGCCAGGAAGCTCAAAACTAAATGAACAACTTATTATAGCAACTATATATGATCTTATACTCTGACTTTTTAAATTTCATTCCTTTGCTTCCTCATCCACTACTTGCTCCCACCACAGCCTACCTGTCTGGTTCTAATTTATTTTTGCCTTAGTCCTCATGGCTTTTTCTCCATCCCCACCTTTCTCTTACTGGCAATTTTTGTTTAATTACATGTTTTGGTGCTTATACTCTTGTAGAATATCTCAAATTCATTCCAAAATGACAGTATTAACAGTCATTTGACTTTGTTCTCCTAGAACAAAGTCTAGGAGAAACTAGATTCTGATAGCGCGCACACACACACACACACACACACACACACACTATACTCCATGCTCCTCAGATACAGATAGCTCAGGGCATGACCTTGCCTGCTATTTCTCCGGACTTGAAAACAGTCAGGGCGGCATGCAGGATACCAGTGAAGAGCATGATCTGCAGAAGAAAAGAGGCCCAGAGAGGCTCTTTGCAAAGGCCCAGCTGAAGCAAAAGCTGTGGCCCTCCTTGACCCTGCGGGGCTTCTCTCTGTGCATTCGTATAGCTCCCCACGCTGCAGATGAGGGCCGTGACACTGCTGTTGAGTGGAGAACAATCCGACCCGGTGCCCCCCTGAAGTCGTGGCTGTGAGCGGAGCCCGCTCTGCAAGGTGAAGAGCAGGGCCGGGATGGTATACATTGATCACACTGAGCGAGCGCAAGCTCAAAAGTCAATATCTACTTGACATGCAGCAGTGTCCTCACACACACTAGGAGGTCAGCTCCTTGAGAATGTGCTTTTCCTTTTTCTTATAGATGATCAAGTAGGAAAAGGGGAGATGAGACACTGAGTGTACCCAACAATATTGGGAGCTCTTAATTTATTTTGAACACTTGTATGAGAATTTCAGAGCAGTAATGTGTGGGCCAGAAGCTAAGATTTGTAGTGTTTCATCTCCATCTGCCTGCTCCTGTCTCTATTTCTCAGTTGGTGTCAGACTCAATTAGTGCTAAATTTCCTGTGTGGCCCCGGGCAACTTCTTAAACCTCTCTGAGCTCCTCCATTCTGCAAGTACTAAATATCTATTCTATGTGATTTGTGGAAAATAAAGCATCCTCTAAGGACCCATCACCTAGTGGAAGAGTCACACATAGAAACAAATACATGGTTGGAGGATGAGAGTGCTGGGATGGATTAGTGATGTCTGACCTGGGCATGGACTATGAAAGTGGTATTTGTCACCCCTGCTCCATGGGATAAGAAGGTTTAAATGGAGCATCTGTTTCCTGGGTTCTATTACATCTGGTGGCAAGACCTTCCTACCTCTTGTTCGATGTAATTTCATTCAACAGACCTGTGTTTGCTACTTTCTGTGTGCCAGGCATTTACATTCAAAAATTCCCTAATATCTATGACATGCCCATCTGCCCATTATGAACATCAATCTTGGCTCATTGGAGAGATGCTTTTTGGCAAATTTCACTATGAACTCCCTATACAGGGCAAAGGCACATGTCATATTTCAACCTTCAACACAGAGACTAATGGCAGCACATGACAATACAGAACATTAATTTCTCCCTGTGACTGTTGACTCTATGTATGAATCAGAATTCGTAAAGGTGTAGCTGAGAAGCACCCTCACAACGATCCCATGACTTCATCCAATGCTTGCCATTATACGAAGTTAAGTTTTACCACTCAGTTTTGCGGAGTCCTCACTACCCACGAGGCAACCTCCGTTGTCATCCCCATCATTCCCATTAAAATGGTGAGGAAATTAAATTTTAGAACAGTTAGAGGTCTGCCTAATGTCCCAGGACTTCAAGTGACAGAGCTGAGCCTTGAACCTAGGTCTGTGTAACTTCAGAGTCCATAACCATCTCTCTCACACAGGCCATCACTGGGAAACAACAACAAAAACTTCTAGTCTCAATCTTTCCTTCTGAAAAGTTCTAAACAGCACCCGCACTGAATCCCAGTATCCCCTGTTTGAGTGAGGTATTACCACCGGGTGACCTTGGGCAAATCAACTCCCTCATGGGCCCTGGTTTCCATATCTGGAAATGCGGACGTTCAATTTGAGGATGGGGGAGTTCCTCAGCTCAAAACAAATTCCTATGATGTATATTTCAAAATCAATATGGTGGAGTCCTAAGAAAACTCGCGTGTAATTTATCTATGTTATATATTAATTTATTAACACTCCCTCATTGATAATCACGTAATCATTTTCTCCCAATTCCCAGTGGGGAAATGGTTCTCTTTCCAGATCATTGACAGTAAAGGCTGAAGGAATCATATCTTCAAGCTGCGTGCCAAGTTGCTGCCTCCATCACTAACGCATTCTACCAGCAGCATTTGGCATCTGTGCATTGAGGACCTGGGGCCGGATTACATTTCTAAGTCAAAACGCAGTGAAGTTCACATTCAGAAGGATTTTACCATAATCCAGTAGAACCTTAATGGACCTTTAAGCCTCAAACCACATTTTAACCCATGAATTCTCAGGGAGAGCTTGGTCATATCATTTTTCAATAGAGACATTTCATGGTTTATTGATTTTATCCAAGAATTTAAAAAGGCACTTACAGAAAAAAGGAGTTTGGCTTAACTTATAAAACTAAATGGATCCTGAGCCCTAGATTTAAAGGAGTCTTGCTTGCTAAACACAACAGTAAATGAATTGCACATAAACAACCAGGCCCACGTTAACAATGAAAATTGTTTCCTTCACAGAGGATCACAATAGCTGCAGTTGGTTGAGGACAAGAATATTTCTCCTTTATGCACAGCTACCCTGCAGTATGGACATAATGCAGGCTTTGCAGCTTTTGGCCAAAGCACACAAATTGATTCTGAAATGTCCAGGGCTACACAACAGACCATACACGCACTAACGGACATGTTGAGCCTTGAGTAGAAGGTTATTCTCACTGTTCTGAATTTAAAAAGAAGAAGAAAGCAAAGAGTGGGGGATGGGATGAAAGTAAGAAAGAAAAGAAGGAATGGAAGGAAGCACTGTATTCGTGGGTGGAGATGAGTTGCTTCATGGCCTTAAGCCCATCCAGCTTGTTTGCTTTGGGTATCTCGGCAATGGCTCTGTTTGGACGTTTCTTGATGAGATGAAGAAGGCAGAGTGCCCCACCAAGGTAAGGTGGTGATGGGTTGCTGGACTGTTGGCCTTGGAAGACTTCTGCAACTTGAGGCGTCTTTCTTTAGAGCTGAGAAAACTAAGGCAACTGAAGACCAAGAGGCAAGGAAATTGTCTGAACCGCTCGGCTTGGAAGTGGTACACCTGGTACAGAATGCTCATCTACCCTTTCTCAGGCAGCCACCCCATTTCATCCCCGAGGTCGTCCCATGATGAACCCACAGCCATCCTCTCCTACTACAACAACCTTGGGTCACTGTTCAAATGTGAAAAGTCAAAATAGAGGAGACATCAGATCCTAACAGTAAGATGAACTGAATTGAGATTAGAATCAGAACCAAGCTACCCACGTATGTTCAATAGCGACCAGCTATCAGCTGGTGCCGGCAAGGTGCTCTTCATAGCAGAGTAAATGAAGGTCAGCATCACGTCATTTAATCAGAATCATCAAATATTTGTGAGCACCTGCCACGTGCCATGGAGAGAGAAATAGGAAGAGGAGAAGGGAAGCAGAATGGAAGGAAAGAAGACATATTCACAAGGTGCCAGAACTATTTGGTCACCAGAGTTCAAACCCACAGAGGCCCATGATGAACACAGTACATGAGCGATATATAGTCCCATCTCTTAACAACTACAGAAGAACCAGTAGAGGAAAAGCCATCAGAACCCCAGCTGACAGAAGACAGTGTGCAACACTCTATCCTTGTTTAGAGATGTTTTTGTATGTTATATAAAATCAGAAGTCCAAACAGAGAGGTAAATATAATAGGTGAGGTCTCAAAATATTTCACCCACTTTCTGATTCAACAAACATGTTCCCAGTGCCTGTTGTCCACTGGGTTCTGCGGGGCACTTCGGTGGGGGCATTCATTCAATACGGCCAACAGGCTCTGCGTCCACATGGGACTTTGAACCTAGTGCAGAGTCAGATACGCTACCCAGGTGCCAAAGGGGAAAATTGGTGGTGGAGGAAAAGGAGGTCTAGTGTGGATCAAGAAAGGTCTTTCTAAGGAGGTGACATTTTATGTGAGACCTGCATCGGGAGCAGGTGCCCACCCTGGGAAGAATGAAGGTGCATCCCAGCAGCAGATCCAGGTGGAAAAGTCTGGAAGTGGGAAATGGCTTGGTGTGCCCGCAGCTGAAGGAAGGCACGTATGGAGAAGAGGGAGGTGAGTGGTATAGGGTGAGGATGGAGCCCTGTGGGCCTGGGTGGAGGGTTTGAATTCTCTTCTGAGCACAGCGGGAGCCCACCAAAGGGCTTTCGAACAGTCAAGTGAAAGGCACACAAAGGCCTGTGTGTAGGTTCAGCACCGGCCAAGCACTGTCTTCAGGCCCCTTGAGCACTCACTCTCTTGTCTCCCTGGGCTACTTTCATAGCAGTCTCTCCAGCCTTGATTTTCTCAGCTCCTTCTCTCCATGGCTCTCTTGTCGGGCTTTGGAATAAATACAAACAAGGGGGAAAACCCCCAGCCCCCAGAGGCCCCGAGCCCATCTTACTTGGTGTGCAGAGATAGGGAGCACAGTGCAGCCCTGAACAGCCCTCTGCAGCCCGAAGCAGAGGGAGGGTGAGGAGGGAGGCCAAGGACAAGGTCAGGCAGCTCTGCAGATCATCGATCCCTCAGAGAATGGGGCAAGTGAAAGGCAGCTGAGGGGAAACGGAGGTGTCACAGTAATGCACCCAAGATGGGCCAGTGGGCACTGGCCTCTAGAACTGGAAAAAGGGTCTGGAGTCAAAAGACCCTGGTTCAAGTCCCAACTCAGGCTTGTGACAAAATCTATAGTCTATAGGTTTGGCTTGCCCCCAGACGCTCTCCATACTTGTCCACTCTGGTCTATGGGAGGGATGTTTCCCTTACCCTCAGCTCCCCGTTGGGTCTGGCCAATGGAAGTAGGAGTTTGGAGGATGTGAGGAAAGGGAGATCCTGGTGTTTACGACCTCTACCTACTCTTTACTCATCAGCTGTGGATTGTTAGCTGATGGTTTTCTTTCCTGAAGACCTTTGTTCCTGCCAAGCAGCCCTGTCCTGCCTTCCCCTCCAAATCCTAACATCCTTCTCCCTCTACCCCTACAGGCCAAGCGGTAGTCATGACTCCCATTATCACAAGCACTGGGTGCTTCTCCATCCCTTATTGGTGTCCTTGCCCCTGCTGGAAAATTCCATCAATAATACCTTCATTAACCTTTCCTTGTCACCCTCTTTGCATGGACCATCTATTTCCTCCACACTGCCTGATCCAAAGGGCAGTCACTTTGAGTCTCTGAGGCTTTGTTTTCCCCATTTAGGTAGCATCATTAGTGAGAAATTCTTGTGGAAAAATTAATCCACAAGAAATGCACAAGAAAGCCCAGCAGCTACTCACAATATCCAAAAGGCGGACACAATCCGAATGTCCATCAACAGATGATGGATAAACAAATTGTGGCATGCACATACAAAGGAACATTATTCAACTGTAAACAGGAATGCAGTGCGGATACATGCTGCAATGGCGGATAAACCGTGAAAACATCATGCTAAATAAAAGAGGCCACACACATACGCATGTTGTGTGATTCCATTTACATGAACTATTCAGAACTGAGAAATCCATAGAGACAGAAAGCTGACTGGTGGTTGTCAGAAGCTGAGGGAGGGAGAAATGTGGAGAAGCTGCTAAATGAATAAGGGCTTTCACTTTCGAGTGTTGAGAACGTTTTGGAACCAGTGAGAAGTAGTGGTCACACAATAGAGTGAACATACTAAACGTGATACATTTGTTCCCTTTAATATGGTTAACAGTATGGTATATGAATATCACCTGAATAAATTATGTCTTCTTAATTTGAACATAGTTATCTAAAAATATTCTTTGATGTTTATCTGAAATTCAAACTTCACTGGGCATTTGTATTTTATTTGGCCACCCGAGGAAGGAGCTATAATCCGCAGCCACTGTTTCTCAAACATATTTTAACAGAGAACCCCTTTCCATGGGCATGTAGGGATCCGCATTCCACAGGCCACACTTCTGCAAACACTGGGATAGTACCAAAGGACTGTGCCTTGAGTCAGGCATCAGGGACTCAAAAACTCTCTCTTGTCCTCAGTTTCTTTATTGTATAAACTGAGCAAAATAATGATGCCCTCTCAGGGCTAACCAAGAGGTTTAAATTAGATAATGTAAATAAAAGTTCAGACCCGGGGTGCCTGGGTGGCTCAGTCACGAAGCATCCGACTTAGGCTCAGGTCACGATCTCACAGTTTGTGTGTTGGAGCCTCGTGTCGGGCTCTGTGCTCGATTGGGGGAAGGACAGAGAGGGAGACACAGAATCCGAAGCAGGCTCCAGGCTTTGAGCTGTCAGCACAGAGCCTGATGCGGGGCTCAAACCCACGAACAGTGAGATCGTGACCTGAGCTGAAGTCAGATGCCCAACCGACTGAGCCCACAGGCATCCAAAGCCAGTAACATTTCAATGGGACTTAGAAAATCTTTGCCTTCAAACATGAAAATGAAAAGAGTCAGCGAAATATAATTTCTGGCAAAGAGAGGTACCATCTCAGAGGGGAAGAGGTGTGTACAAAATGAGTGAGCCCCTTTAAAGGCTATTCATAAACCCCGATTCATCTTTCCAGCTGGTGTATATTTTTTGGTCATCATTCCAGGGCAGATGTTTGGAGGTTGATCCCAGGGGATCTCTGGGGTAGCCCAGAGGCCTCACAAAGGGGCACCGCAAAACCTGGGCCTTCCTTCAGCCGCCCTCAACATATCCCGGCCAAGTCACCCCAGCCACCATTTTGTAGCTGCAAGGAAGTCATGTGCTATTGTAGCCCTGACCCTGGGGAAAGAGCCAGTAGAGCAGGGGTGCCTGGCTGGCTTGGTCAGTGGAGCATGTGACTTTCGATCTCAGAGTCGTGGGTTCAAGCCCCACATTGGGCATAGAGATTACCTTTAAGAAAAGATTTTTTAAAAGAGTCAATAGAGCAAAGGTAGAAAAGATATTTAAAAACACAAGTAGTGGGGTTCAAAAGGAAGGCTGTGGAACAGGGTATTTTGACCTCGTTCAAATCTCACTGTATTAGTTTCATGCAGCTTCTATAACAAATTATCACAACGTGGTTAGCTTAAAACAACAAAACCTATTGTCCTACAGTACATTGAGGCTAGAAGTCCAAAATCACGGAGTAGACAAGGTTCTTTGCTCTCTGATGGCTCTAGGGGGCATCCTTCCTTGCCGCTTCCTAGCTCCTGGGTGTTGCCAACAATGCTGGCCTTCCTTACAGAGGCATCAAGCCAATCTCTGCCTCTGCCATCACATGCTGTTTTCCCTGTGCACCTTCACATCATTTCCCTGTGTGTGTGTGTGTGTGTGTGTGTCTGTCTCTGTGTCCTGCCTCTTCTTACCACTCATATTGGATTAGGGACCCACCCTACTCCAACACTGTCATCTTCCCTACTTGTATGTATAACAGCTGTGTTTCCACATAAGGTCACGTTCTGGGTAGGTTAAGAATACTTGGGGGATAATCTTCAACCCAGTACAATCACTTTCAGGATAATTATAGCAGACTCGTAACAGTACTTACTATGAGTCAGGCACTGCTTAATGTGCTGTACACACTGACTCATGTAATCCTTGGAGTGACTCTAAGAAGTAGGTATTACTATAATCTCTACCCAACATATGAGGAAATTGAGCTACAGAGAGGTTAAGTAACTTGCTCAAGGTTATACAGCTAACAAGTAATAGAGTAAGGATTTGAACCCAGGTGGAAACTTCTAGAATCTGTCCTCTCAACATAATAGGATTATCTCTCAGAAGGGTGGGATGGTCAACCGCTTAAAACCTACCTTCCTATAGAGACAAGGAACCTCATAATAAAATTAGTAGCAATCAAAAGTACAATAAGAAAAGCTAACATGAGAAGTGCTTTGAGGGTAGGTGGTAGACCCCACCAATATCCTCACTTTTAAAGAGGAGGGAATAGAGACCTGAAGACAGTAATTGCCCATGATAACACAGATAGAAAGCTCTAGAGCAGATTTCTCAAGGGCATTCATGATTACTATTCTATGTTGGTGGCCAAATCCTCCCATCCACCTTGGGAATTGAGAGATATCTTAATGTGTGTCTCCAGAAATCCCATTTGCAATGGATCTGCTGAGGCTTAAAGACTGGCTTCTGGGGAAACAAACACATCATCCTGATTTGTAGCATTTATTGACTTCCATGGTATAAAAACTCTCACCATGGCCAATTTCAAGCCCCAGTATGGTGTCACCAAGTTCAGATCCGGGAGGAAGTGGGCACAATCAGCTCTTGAGAGCCTGTCAACCTGGCTCAGTCCCATCACTGCCCCAGGGATCATGGGTAAAAGATTGATGTGGACTTTTGAAAGCAAACAAAGTTCCTGGTCTCCTGGATCAAGACTGAGAAACAAAGATTCCTGTAGCTTTTAGAGGTGCAGCCAGAGTGAATAGGGTGAGAGAGGCAACCTCCTATGCAGGCATGGGACATGTGTGGTATCCATAACACTTCTAAGAATTAACAGGTATTGGGGCACCTGGGTGGCTCAGTCGGTTAAGCATCCGACTTTGGTTCAGTCATGATCTCAATGTTCGTGGGTTAATGCCCCACATCGGGCTCTGTGCTGACAGCTCAGAGCCTGGAGCCTACTTCAGATTCTGTGCCTCCCTCTCTCTCTGCCCCTCACCTCTCTCTCAAAAGTAAATAAACATTAAAAACATTTTTTTAGTAAAAAAAAGAATTAACAGGTATTATTTACACTTAATATGTGAGAGATGCTTAATAATTAATCACTATTAAATTATCATTATGAGGTCATTAAAAGAGAGCTTTGCATTTACATGAAACCTTCCCATCAACTGTAATGGTTAAGCTTTAGGATATTCCAGCCTTCAAGATTAGATAGAAAGGATTTACCCTCACTGAACAGTTGAGGAAACTGAGGCAAAAGAGGACAAGTGACTTGACCTAAGTTTGTGCATCAGAGCTAGCCTTGAACCTGGGTCATCTGAACCAAAGCTTGGGATCCACAAAGCCAGCTTTCTGGGGGTTAGGTTGATCCAGGTGAGGGCATAGAGCAAGTCTGGCTTGGGAGGTGGTGCTGCTCTCTGAACAGTTGAAGGGGTAGGGGAGAGACGGACAAGACTCCCCAGGCTGGCAGAGGGAGCCAGGCCCCCAGGTGTCCCAGAGGTGAGGTGCTCCCCAGGGACAAGGACTTCAAGGAGAAGTGTAGGCGGATGAGTTGGGCAATGGCTGATCTAAGAAGCTGAGGTCCCGAGAGGGGCTGCCAGCCCAGATCTCACCTAACATGAATCTGAAAATCTAGAAAACCAAAACCTAGGTGGAAGCCTGGAGGGAAATGAAAAAATATCTGTGTTCTGACCTCTGCCTTTCACTGCCCACGTCACCCGAACATGTCTCCTCATTTTGCGAGCAGACAACAAAGGTGGGGTGACTACAAATGTCTTAGAATTTAGGAAGCAAAGACCCTTTGTGGGATTATCAGAAGCTTTTTAACCTAATGTGGATCCCCGGTCTTTCATTTATTTCCTCCCTTCCATTCCCCAACATAGCCATCTTGTTAAGTTGTTTTTATTTTTAAGTTTTAAATGATTACAGACATACAGGAGGTGGCAAGAATGGTAGATAGTTCTGTGAACCCTTCACCTGGCTTTCCCCAATGGCGACATCTCTATATAACTAGTACAATATCAAAACCTGAAACTTGACATGGGTATAATACTTTAAACTAGACTACAAGCCTTGTTCAGTACTTACCAGTCTTCTTACGCACTCCCACATGTTGGGGGAAGAGGGATGTAATTCAATGCGGTTGATCTCTCATCTAGAGTCATATAACCACCACCAAATAGGATCCAGACTATTCCATCACCACCAAGAAACTCCCTCATGTTACCCTCTATAGACTCACCGCCCCCCACTCCTGTCCCTGTGTCCTGGAAACCACCAACCTGTTCTCCATCTCCAGAGTTTTGTCATGTTGTGTATGTTATATAAATGGAATCATACAGCATGCAATCTTTTGAGATTGGCTTTTCTCACGAAGCAAAATGCCCTTATCCGTGTTGTTACAAGTTGAGTTGAATTGTGTCCCTGTCAAATTCACATGGCGAGGTCCTAACCCTCAGTACTCCAGAATGTGATCTTATTTGGAAATAGGGTCACTGCGGATATTAATTTTAGGTCCTACTAGAGTAGAGTCAATCTCTCATCCAATATGACTGAGGTCCTTATGAAAAGGAGAAAGTTAGACACAGATACATACACAGGGAGAACACCATAGAGGATTGGAACCAAGCTGTCACAAGCCCAGGAACGGCCAGAAAATAGGAGACAGGTGGGAACAGTTCCTTCCTTAGCACCTTCAGAAGGAGAAAGGCCCTATCAACATTTTGATCTCAGACTTCCAGTCTCCAGAACTGTAAGACCGTAAATTTCTGTTGTTTAAGCCATTCAGTCCCGTGGTACTTTATTACGGCAACCCTAACAAGACTAATATATTGTCTATCTCAAAAGTTTGTTCCTTTTCAATGCTGAGGAGTGTTCTGCTGTGTGGATGTTCGAGAGAGAATTTAACCATTGACCCATTGGAGGACATTTGGATTGTTTCTAGTCTCGGGTGATTATTGAATAAAGCTGCCATCAAAGTTCATGGACAGGGTTTTTGTCTAAACAGAAGTCTTTGGTTCTCTAGGATAAATAGCCAAGAGTGTAACATTTGGGTTAAGAGGCAAATGTATGTTTACTTGATAAGAAATTGCCAATTGGTCCATATTGTTAATTTTTATGGTGTGGTAGGCCCCTTGCAGTCTCTGATAAGCACTCCTTCCACTTTCAAATGCTGCAGTGGACTCCTGGAGGGAAGGGGGAGGAGGAGGAGGTTGGCGTCACAGCTAGAAAGCATGCAAACATAACAGAAACATGGCATTCTGCTAAATTATGCTGCTGACGATGGCGATGTGGATTAACCAAAAGAGCCATAGTCAACCTTGGTCAGCAGAGTGAATTCAACAAATCAGTACTGGGATGGAGCCTTGTTCCCTAAATCCTCTCAATCTGAGCCAGACACACATACACAAATAATCTCCATGCAGCCTACCATGACTAGGAGGTCTGGGAATTGTGAGACATGCATAATCCAAAGCAGCCAATAAACCCCAAATTATAAGCATTGGGCTCCGGAGTGTATGAAGTGACCATGGCCCTTCTTAAGTGCTTCTTACTCAGTATGTTATTGTCTGGAACATGAGTAGGCAGCTTGGAGATAGGGCTGAGATGAGAATTTAATTCCAGACAAACCAGAATGTGAACATCAAGACTCAAAATCACCTTTTGATGGTTTGAGCTCCTGGAAATGGAGTATGACAGTTGGATTAGTCACAAAAACAAGAAGTGTTTTATTGGATTATCTGGATCATCTGTCTGGTTGAACGCAAGGATAGCCCACCTCTCCCACTCCCTTGTTTTGAAGGAACATATTCACCACCCACCAGCTTTCCTTGTCAATCCCTCATTTTTCTTCTTCCTTGCCTTGCCTTTTGAAGGAACAAACCCTGAGGAATTCAGGCTGGGCCTTGACTAAGGGTTATGGGCAAGTCCATGGCCTTCACTGTCTCTTCTCAACAGAAAGCTTATAAGGCCCAAATGAGGGCTGACTTTGCATTTAATCTAATCACAAGTAAAGTGTGATTTACCTCTAAGTAAAGTGATTTGACCTCTCTTGCTCTGTCCTTAGAGGAGAAATTTTTATTGACTTAAAACATCCAACAAATGTTTAACCCCTGACTTGTCTACTTGAAGTTTTAGCTTGGGCACAGGATGATATTTAGCTTTCCAGCATTGATGTTCTCTGCCTTTCTAGTGTCCACATAAGAGCTGGGGAGCCCAGGGATAAACCAAATAGGAGTCATCACTGCAACATTAGTCTGTAAAGACACATCTCCAAGATCATAAACTGGAAACAGAACAGAATAGAGACTGCTAGTTGTCTGAAGATCCATTTACCTCTGTGCTTTCTCTGAACATGGGAGCCAGTGTGACTACATTTCCCAGACTGCCCTTCCTCTAGGTGTAGTCACATGACTGAGTGCTGACCAATGGCATGTGAGCAGAAATGGTGCCTGGGACTTCCATGCCACAGCCTTAAAAGAAAAGAGTGCATGCTCCTCTGTCTCTCTTTCTATCTTACCTCATGGAAATTTGACAGAGAGCCATTTTGGAGCATGCAATCAAGAACAACTTCTCAGGGATGGTAGAGGAAAAAGAGATCAAGATTCTGAGTCCTTACCTCTGTGGAGCCATCTCATCAACCAACTGCTCATTCTTGGGCAATCTCATGAAAGTGAAATTAATGTCCACCTTTTTTGCTTCTTCCAATGTTATTTGTATTCCATGGAATACATCCAAGGAAGAGAGCCAGTCAATGTATGAGATGTATGAGAAAGAAGCAACAGAACAGAGAAGTAAGGGTCTACAATTGGAAAAGCAAGTACTGGAGAGTGACACAGTCCATTCTGTGGGCTGGCTCACTAGTATGGAAGCACGTAGTAGCACTCAACTAACATTTGTTAATAGAAAGGTCTCTCCTGGTGGTCATGTCCATCATGCAAATACAATATCCTCTTTCTTCTTCCTGACCTTTACACATGCTTCTTCTTTAGCCCAGAATTCCCCCTCACCTCCACCATCTCCAACACCTGGATAAATTCTACTCCTCATTCAGATTCTCCAACTGAGAATTTTAGGAAGGCAGGGCCTGCACCTGACTGTTAGCCATTGTATCCCCAAGGCTAGCCCCAGGCTGCCCACAGGAGACCAGAGACCCTGAAAGAGTCACAAAGCCAGAAGTGGGCTTTTAAGAGGTGTAGGTCAAACACCTGTTACCTGAGAACTCAGGAGGCTTCAGTTGGAATCAAATCCCCCTGCGAAACCCGGCCTCCTGTGGAGACCCAGCCAAGTGCCCAAATGCCTCTGTCACTGGGAGAGCCAATTGGGTGAATCCCATCTTCCAGCAGTGTTTGCAGACCACTTAGAATCCTATAGCCATGTCCTCTGTCAACTCCCCACTCATTCAGGTGGCGGTGGGTAAGTTGGGGATTTGTTTTTCTCTATTTCTTTCTCACTTTCCACCTTGGGTTCTATGTTTCCAAGGGTCATTCCACAGCTGAGCTCCAAGCACAGCTCTCTGACCACCCGTCTCCATGTCACCTCTGCCCCACACGGTGCACCTGCCTCAGGAGCAGGCAGGACCGAGGGACACCTGCAGCACCAAATAAAAGCTCCACGTTTATCACCAGGCCCCCTTGCCTCTGATTTCTTTGTATCTTACTAAGACTCAAGCCATTTCCTCCAAAGCCACACAAATTATTCAAAACAACAATATGGGAGGAATGGAAGCAGCTAAATGGCAAAACTTTTGTGCACACAACCTCTCGGGCTCTCGCTTTCTTTGGCCTGGCTGGCTCAGTCGGTTAAGCATCTGACTTCATCTCAGGTCATGATCTCATGGTTCATGAGTTCAAGCCCTGCGTCAGGCTCTGTGGACAGCTCAGAGTCTGGAGCCTGCTTCGGATTCAGCTTCTCCCTCTTTCTCTGCTCCTCTCCTGTTTGCACTCTGTCTCTCTCTCTCTTTCTCTCTCTCTCTCTCTCAATAATAAATAAACATTAAAAAAAGAAAAAGGAGAAAGACTGCTTTCTGTAATAGGTTAACTTATGGAATGTAATAGGTTAACTCACTTATGGAATGTAATAGGTTAACTTATGGAATGTAATGGGTTAACTTACTTATGGAATGTAATAGATAACTTGTTGCAAATGCTCCCCCACCCCTTGTCTATGGTTGCTAAGATCCGACCAAGGCCAAGCCCACAGAAAATTCACTTAGTCGTTGCCTAACCATGATTGGTCATTTTAAAGAACAAAGAACTTTAAATTGATAGCTTCCCGCCAAAACTGGCGTCTGTGTATTACAATGTAATTGGCTACCATGGAATGCTGTGACTGTCTATATAATCTCACTGCCACCTTTGTTCGGGGCCATTCTCTGCACTTTTCTCCTTAAGATCAGGAGATCAGGTT
>CM053561.1:65579494-65665921 GCA_028646485.1 Cryptoprocta ferox | reverse complement strand
CCCCACCCCCACCATTTGCTCATCTGTTTTGTTTCTTAAATTCCACATATGAGTGAAATCATATGGTATTTGTCTTTCTCTGACTTATTTACTTAGCATGATACACTCTAGCTCTAACAATGTTGATGCAAATGTCAAGATTTCATTCTTTTTGATGGCCAAATAATATTCCATTGTACGTATATGCCACATCTTCATTATCCACCCATCAGTCAGTAGACATTTGGGCTCTCTCCATAGTTGATAACGCTGCTAGAAACATCGGGGTACACGTACCCCTTCCAAGCTGTATTTTTGTATCCTTTGCAAACCTGATTTTAGATATAAAATAAGTTCTTCCTCCCTCTTGATGGGAATATTAACTTAGTAGAACTATGGTAGCATCCTTCATATTTTCCACACCGTGTGCACTTAGTCCACTGATGAGAAGCAAGAGAATGGGAGGAAGTGCTAAGAAGATGATGGTAGAAAGAACATCTGCCTCTAGGTTGAGTAATGGGCTGAGTTGTAGCCCCCCAGAAGGATGTGTCCAAGTTAACCCCCTGTATCAGTGATTGTGATCTTATTTGGGAAAAGGGTCTTTGCAGATATAGTTAACTTAAAGACATCAGGATGAGATCATCCTGGGTTAACTGGGTAGACCTGAAATCCAATGACAAGTATCCTTATAAAATGGGGAGAAAATACAAAGAGGAGAAATGCAGAGGAGGAGGCCAGACCATGCAGGGACGGAAGGAGGCAAATTGGACCAAGGCTACCATAAGCCAAGGGACTCCTGGAGCCACCCACAGCTGGAAGAGGCAAGGAAGTCTTCTCCCTTAGAGGCTTCAGAGGAAGCATGGTGGGCTTGGTCTCCAGAGCTTGGTCTCCAGAGCTGTGAAAAAAATTTATGTTGTTCACAAAATCTGTTATAGTAGCTCTAAGAAATGAACACAGAGTGTGAGACTGGGTTCTGTCTTCCCTACTGGACCTTGGCTCTGAGTCTCAATTTCCTCATCGCTGAAGCAGGAGTTTTGGAATAGATGGTCTCCAAGATGCTTTCCTGTGCTAACGGGGAGCAGCCTTTGGCTGGAGGACGCAGGAGCGGCAGGTGGGAGAATACAGTAGTAGGGATTCTTGGTTTCAAACTATAGGAGCTTAGTGTCTATAGATGTGCTTAATTTCACAGGCTGGTTTGGGCAGAAAATTGGAAGACTGTCAGAATTCGCTTGTTGGTCAGGATGGGCTAACCATTGTAACAAACAACTCAGGAGCACGGTGCTTAGTACATACAACTGCCTCCCACCCACCGCAGTGCAGTAGGCATGCAGGGATCCAGGCTTCCGCCATCTTGTGGCTCCACCCTCCTCTAAGCCTCACAGTGGTCTCCACCTGGAGGGAGAGACAGTTGGAGGATGATATATGACAGCTTTTTTGTTTGTTTTGTGTTGTTTATTGGGTATAGTAGGTTGAATATTGGACCCCCTCCGCCCCCCAAAGAAAAGATATGTCCAAGTCCTAACCCCTGGTACCTGTGAATGGGACTGTATTTGGAAATAAGATCTTGCAGATATAATTAAGATTCTTGGAATGAGATTATCTTGGATTTAGGTAATTGATGATTGGTGTCCTTGTATAGAAAAGGAGGAGGCTTAAGACAGAGACACAAGGGGAGTCATATAAAGATGGATGCAGAAATTGGAGCAATGTGTCTAGAAGCCAAAGATTGCCAAGGATTTCTGGAGCCAGCAGACACCAGAAAAGAGCAGGGAACAGATTCTCTCTCAGAGGTTCCAGAAGGAGCAAACTGCTAACACCCTGGTTTTAAATGTCTGGCCTCCAGAACTGTGGGAAAATTAATTTCTGTTGTTTCAGCCGCCCATTTGTGGTCACTTGTTACGGCAGCCCCAGAAAACCAATAAGTAGGGGAAGGCCAGGAAGCGGTCTGTATCACTCCTGCCCACATCCATTGGCCCGAACTCACTCACGTGGCCCCATGTAACGACGAGCCTGGGAAGCAAAGCCTGGCTGTGTGCCAGGAAAGCACGTGTATTCATGAGCCCTACTGTGTCTGCCAAATTCACAGAACCAACTGCCAAGAAGCTGGGCAGCCAGAGCAAGCCAAAGTCCTGCCAAAGGATGCGCATGGTTAGGGCACAGCTGCTACAGCTGTGGACACAGATGTCCTCTCTGGACACCTCTGTCTTCAACATCACCTGCACCTCAGAATCACCAGAAGGGGTTGCCTTTAAAAAAACAACTAGTGCTCTCATTCTCCAGGGATTCCAATTTAATTGGTCTCAGGTGGGACCCAGACTTCAGTACTGTTCTGTAAAGCCCCTCGGTGATTCGAAAGTGAAGTCAGGATTAAGAATGACTGTCCTAGAGATGCCTGAATGGCTCTTTCAGGTAAGTGTCGGACTTCAGTTCTGGTCATGATCTCACGGTCTGTGAGTTCAAGCCCCTCATCAGGTTCCTCACTGACAGTGCAGAGCCGGCTTGGGATTCTCTCTGTTCCCCTCTCTCTCTCTGCCCCCGCCCCATGTGTATGCTCTTGCTCTGTCTCTCTCAAAATTAATAAATAAACTTAAAAAAAAAAAAAGAATGACTGCCCTACACCATCTTAATAGCTGGTTTTTTTTTCAATACATAATTTTCTTGTAGATTATCTCATTTGAAACTCCAAACGGCCCTAGGAAGAATGATGGACTTCTAACCTTGGCCTCATTTCACAGATGAGGAAATGAAGTCCTCTTGGAGCTCAAAGGATTCTTTCATTCTACTCAGTTATCCAGAGCACAGCCAGGACGTGAACTCTAGTCTACAATGTTAAGTCTGAACCAGAACTCTTTTTCTAACAAGACGGTCGGCTATAAAACTCACCACCTCTTCTTAACTTAATGAGGCCCTGAAATGATGGGGAGGCATTAGTGGGCCCTGAATTCAACGCAACATGACGGTGTCCTTCTCTTAACATCAAATCTCTGACACCTAAAGAGAGGTTTGTCCATCCTGACATGACACGTGCCAGCCATTTTACCCATGACGCACTCCAGGCACTGTGCCTGGGGCCCATTTTCTTTACAAGGGCTAACAAAGATACCTGAGATCTGAACTATCATTGGCTCCGAAACACTAAAAAGCAAAGACAGCTAAATGCTTAATTGATATATACAAATGTCATTACTTGTTAAATGTAGAGTGCATTTAAATTTTACAGCATTTGAATGCAATTCGTAGGTTAGATTTTCTTGCTTTGCCATGCTCAATTAGCTGTGAAACCTGAGAAACCGTGACTAATTACACAATAAATGAGTTACTTGGAGCCCTATCATTTCAAAAGTGAAATCATAAAGATCCTTTGAAGTTCCTTTATAGCAAAAAATAAATTGTGCTATAATGTGAGGGCTTTTAATATTTTTGACATGATATAAGGTGGGACCATCAAAATCAGAGCGTGCCTAGAACAACAGAAGACTGAAAATTGTCCTGGTCTCATGTGATGTCATGGCGCTCGTCTCCCCCATCCTGAAACGCCTTGTCCACGCCTGCTGGGGACAAGACTGGGATCATCATGCCCATGGGCTCTGGCTTAGCCGTCCCCGGAACAACATACCCCAGGGACCACCACAGCCCTGGTGAGACAATAGAAGGATGTGGGTAAAAATAGGACTTCTTTATCTCTTTATCATAATTGATTAATGGAAATCCCCATTGGGCATTGATTTTTTTTTTTTTTTAACATTCCAAGTTCTTAAAGTTTTGTTAAAACAGAACAAGGTTTGGTCTTCTCATTGGCTCCTTACACTTTCCTGAATAGCCTTCCTACAAATCCCCGTAGATTACTCACTGCCTGTACTCTGTTAGACCAAACAGGCCTCTTTCAGAATAGCCTGGGGATCTTTTTGGTAAGTTTCTCCTTCTCTGTCCTTGGAGAAACACTTTCCTTCTTTCTCTTCCTTTTTCCCTCTCACTTCCTTTTTTCCTACCTTCCATCCTTCTTTCCTTCCTCCTACCCATTGCCACCACACTCACCCTGTTAGGCTGGACACAGTGATAAGAGATAAGATACTGGGAATACAGAATTTTAATAGTTGTGAGACCTGCCCTTAAGAAGCTGAAATCTAGGAGAGAGAAGATGAGGAGAACAGATATATCGATAAAGAATCAGAATTCAGGGACATGCAGGTGTACAAGTGGAACCATAGGTATATAAAAGAGGATATAAAACAACAGAAAGAAGTTTTTAAAAGGCTTCCCTAAGAGAATTTTATGTCAAGGGATGCGATGTCATTCTGATTCCATGTTGTTTGAAGCTGGGGAGATTTGGGGAGAAATTGAGGGGGACTAGGCACAAAATGCTGCTGTGTGAAATACTTGTGTAAGTTCATTTTGTCAGGTTAGAAGACGATGTTACTCAAAGTCTTTTTATATAGTCCCTTTAATAAATTCTGCCACGTATTGAACCCAAGGAAAGGTTTGCCTGATGCCTGATGAATTGGCATCAGATAATGAGAGTGAGGTAATTCAACAGATTTCCCTTATTGCCTTAGCTGCCAGGAAGCTCAGAGATAAATTCCCTACCTATTAGCAGGGATTATCTCATCCTCAGTCTCTGGTGGAAGATATCATTCATGATAAAAACTGCTGACTTCTAATTCTTAGCATAGCCCAGCCCACTGCTTTTGCTCATGCCCTGCATAGTGATAACGTGACATTACCTTTTTTAAAAAGAAAAAAACCCTTTTGAGAAACTTAATGACTGAACTATTAGTTCCATAAAGTCGAGGACTGTATCTGTCTCATGTATCACAGTAATATCATTATGAGAGAACATTTGGCAAAAAAGATCAGTGCTCAACAGATATTTCTTGGGTGACTAAATGATGAATCGGTAAATGGGAGAACCATGAAAAGAGAGCCATGTATCTAAGTGTATCTGCACCTAATGTTTCTGCTTGCCACTAGGCACTTCCCACTCCTACCACCCAGTGATGCCAGATATACCTTTCACGTTATACTTCCCTCCTCCTCTGCCAATGTGTGCACACATCTCACTAAGCCTCATTCCTGAGTTTCCCATGGTTCCCCTTTGCCTTTGTAGTTGAAGTTGTGAACGTCTGTTATTTGTGGATCCACTCGGCAACCCTTCCCTTTGGGTACTGACCCCACTTAAGTCCAAGAGTTTTCTGGCAGGGCTCTCAGGCTTACAGTTCCTTGCCCCCTGTGATGGGGTGGTCCAGAACTCAGACTGGTCCCTTGGTGGGCTTATAATCCAAACGTGGCCCACCAAAGTCCTTTGGGAAGAATATATATAGACACTGGGAGACAGAAGGTGTTTTACAAGGTAGGACAAGTAAGAACCATGTAAGTATGGTTCCTGAGGGCCATTCTTTCCAACAGAAAAAGAGAATATTCCAGAGAATAAAGCCAACAAGAGAATATAGGGCAAGAGATGGAGAGAGGGAGAGAAAGCAAGCCCTTGAGCACCTGGCTGGATCTAGCTATGTCTGAATCCATCTCAGTTTTGTCAGATGATCTCCTCCTGTTCTTATTTAAACTACTTGAATTGGGCATCTTATTCTTGCACCTTTAATATATCCTAACTGAAGATGCTATGTATAAATTCCTAACTCTTCTTTCTAATCACTTAAAAAGAACTCTTTGGTTCCATACAAATTTTAGAATTGTTTGTTTTAGCTCTGTGAAGAATGCTGGTGGTATTCTGATAGGGATTGCACTGAATGTGTAGATTGCTTTGGGTAGTAGAGACATTTTAACAATGTTCTTCCAATCCATGAGCATGGAACGCTTTTCCATTTCTTTGTGTCCTCTTCAATATCTTTCAGAAGTGTTTTATAGTTTTCACAGTACAGATCTTTTACCTCTTTAGTTAAGTTTATTCCTAGGTATCATGTTTTGAGTACAATTGTAAATGGGATTGAGTCCTTGATTTTTTTCTGCTGTTTTATTGGTATATAGAAATGAAACCGATTTCTGCACATTGATTTTATATCCTGCAACTTTGAAGTCATGTGTTAGTTCTAGCAATTTTTTGATGGAGTCTTTCAGGTTTTATACATAGAATATCATGTCATCTGCAAATAGTTCATTTGATTTCTTTCTTGCCAATTTGTATACCCTTTATTTCTTTTTGTTGTCTGATTTCTGAGGCTAAGACTTCCAGCCCAGTGTTTATAGCAGTATTATCAACAGTAGCCAAACTATGGAGAGAGCCCAAATATCCATCAACTGATCAATGGATAAAGAAGATGTGGTGTATACACACACACACACACACACACACACACACACAATGGAATGTTACTCAGTCATCAAAAGGAATGAAATCTTGCCATTTACAAAGACATGGATAGAGCTAGAATTATTATGCTAGGCAAAATAAGTCAATCAGAGAAAGACGAATACCATATGATTTCACTTATGTATGGAATTTAAGAAACAAAACAGATGAACATATGGGAATGGGTGGAAAAACAAAAGAGAGGGAAACAAATCACAAGAGACTCTTAACGACAGAGAACAATCTAAAGGTTGATAGAGGGAGGTGAGTAAGGGACGGCCTCAATGGGTGATGGGCTCTAACGAGGGCACTTGTGATGAGCACTGGGTGTTGTATCTAAGTAATGAATCACTGAATTCTACTCCTGAAACCAATTTTATACTATATATTAACTAAAATTTAAATTAAAAATTTTTTCATAAAAAAAAGAAATTTGCAAGATATTGTCATGAATCATACACAGGGTTAAACTTCATGGTCTTGCTTCTCAAGCCATCTGGGAGAAGAATCTTTTTGTAATTTGTAATTCCATCTATTCCATCCATTTTTTTAGTTCCATATATCCAACAAAGGAGTTATATCCAGAATATTGAAATGACTCCTACTCCTCAGTAAGAAAAAGATTGAAAACACAATAGAAACAGATAGAAAACCCAAGAGAAACCCAATAGAAAGATGGGCAAAACACTTGAACAGCCACTTTTTAAAAATAGGATAGACAGAGGCCAATAAACATAAGCAAAGGATCTCAAATTCAGTAGTCATCAAGGAAATGCCAAAAAAAATTCACAATAAAATATACAGTCCTGTTTGAATACACTAATGGGAAAGAGCAGCTGGATTTAATCAGACCAACATGGGGCCCTACCACATATGCATAGTTTGCACCATATGCTACTTTCCACCCAGGTCAACGATACCTGAATTGGCCAGTTCCTATTCACCAAGAAACATCTTCTGATCACACACAAAATGCTACTTCATGGTCAGATTGCCATAGATGTGTCTAAATATTGAGTCTCAAATTCTATATTGCAGAACAGTACGAGATCATGGTTAACACTGGTCTGCAGACCACACTTTGAGTAGTGCTGACCTATAACTAATGCTGCCAGGATTCAGTCGGCCAGAGTAGGAAAAACTTGGTAAGCAGACTCCTTTGCAGAATGAAGCCTCAGCCAGGTTTAATCTAGCAAGATGGACTGCACGTTAACCAAGAGGTTCCCTGCTTTAAACTGATAAAGAAAGAAATGAGCCTTATTCCAATATTGCTGAGAAAACTAAATGGTGATGGCTGTGAATGTGAGCAAATGTAGGAGAAAGCTCAAGTGTATACTTGAGGATAACTTTGTACACTCATGTAAATATGAGGTGATGTCCAGAAGGGGTTTTTACACTGGGAAGGTGTGTCTCCTCTCCCCAGCGGTTGGGCAAATAATAATTTCCACACTGAGGTCACAAAGGTGTTTCTACAAAACTCAAGGGGTACGGTCTCTGGAGGTGCTTGGCTTTCTAATTTCCAACTCCGTCCTCTGATCATCCTCCCCTGACTTCTTTCCTTAGCCTAGTGATTTTCAACACTGGCTTCAAAACAGAATCACCTAGAAAGTGTCAATTAACACTAATGCCCAGACCCCACTCCCTTAAATTCTAGTTTATTTGTCTACAATGAGGCCCAGATATACATTTTTTTCAATTTTTTAAATGTTTTATATATTTTTGAGAGAGAGAGAGAGAGAGAGAGAGCGCACGCACAAGCGAGGGAGGGGCACAGAGAGAGGGAGACACAGAATTTGAAGCAGGCTCCAGGCTCCAAGCTGTCAGCACAGAGCCTGACAGGGGGCTCAAACCCATGAACCCTGAGATTATGATCTGAGCTGAAGTCAGACACTGAACCAACTGAACACCCGGGTCCCCCTTTATAATTTTTTTAAAAAAAATCTCCCAGGAGAATACAATGAGCATAAGTGAAATCCTCTGCCTTAGCCAAAAGAACTCACTTGTCCTATGGGTAGTTGAGTGTAATCAACCCATCTGTCACCAGCATTATCTGAACTCCTAACGCATTCAGGGACTGCAGGACATGTGACAAAACCTAGTACGAGGGATTTGCCCTGGGATTCTCCAGAGCCATGTTCACAAAGGACTGTCTTTGGACCTACAGCATCAGCATCAGCTGGGAGCTTGTTAGCAATGCAGATTCTCAGGCTGCACCCCAGGTGGATAGAATCTAAAATCTGGGGAATCAGGGCCAGGAATTTGTTTTAATTTCTTAGGGGAAATAGTGTTTCCTCAGGAGCAGAAAAATTCATAGAGAAAGAATGTAGAATGGTGGTATTCAGGAGCAAGGGAAGGAAGAAATGGGGAGTTACTGTTTAAGGGGTATAGAGTTTCAGCTTTGCAAGACGGAAAATGTTCTGTGGGTGGATGGTGATGACCGTGGCACAACAATGTGAATGTACGTAACGTCACTGACCTGCACACTTGAATATGTTTAAAATTGTACGTTATGTATATTTTACCACAGTTTACAATATGTATGTTTGTGGGGCGCCTGGGTAGCTCAGTCGGTTAAGCGTCCAACCTCGGCTCAGATCATGATCTCACAGTTCATGAGTCCAAGCCCTATGTCGGGCTCTGTGCTGACAGCTCGGAGCCTGGAGCCTGCTTCAGATTCTGTGTCTCCCTCTCGCTCTGCCCCTCCCCCTCCTCTCAGAAATAAATAAAAACATTAAAAAATTTAAAAATATGTATGTTTGTATATGAATATATACATATTATAAGCTATAAATAATAAGTATACTTTATTTATTTACTTATTTATCTATTTATTTATTTAAAGCCTATTGGGTGCTTCTGCTGCACACTAAAATTTGGAGAAAATTCCTCCTGATCCTGAGGGCCGACCATTTGCTCATTCATCACCCTTCATGCCCTCCCTGTGTGCCATGCTAGGCACAAGACAAACATCACCTCTGCTCCCTTGGGGTTTAGATTTCAATGAGGAGACAGACATTAAGCAAATAACTGCACAACTCATTATTTAATTACAACTGAGATTATACCGTGAGCGCGGCATGAGGAAGACAATGCTGTGGGACCACATAATGTAGCTTGGCAGAGGGCATATTTCCTAAGAGCCAGAGGGAAGGAGAGTGGGGGGATGGGTGAAATAGATAAAGTGGATTAAGAGTACACTTACCTTGGGCTGCCTGGGTGGCTCAGCCAGTTATGCATCCAGCTCTTGATTTCAGCTGAGGTCATGATCTCACCGTTGTGAGATCAAGCCCCGCATAGGGCTCTGGGCTGGGCATGGAGCCTGCTTAAGATTCTCACTCTCCTGCTCCCTCTGCCTCTCCCCTGCTTGCTCTCACTCTCTCTTTCTCTCTCGCTCAAAAAAAAAAAAAAGAGTACATTTACATTTTTTTAATGTTTATTTATTTTTGAGAGAGACAGAGACAGAGAGTGAGCAGGGGAGGGGCAGAGAGAGAGGGAGACACAGAATTCGAAGCAGGCTCTAGGCTCTGAGCTGTCAGCACAGACCCTGACACAGGGCTCAAACTCACAAACCATGAGATCATGACCTGAGCCAAAGTCTGATGCTTAACTGACTGAGCGACCCAGATGCCCTGAAGATAAGATTCTAAACTTTAGGGGAAAAAAACCCAAAAATTGAAGCAAAACTCAAAAATTTTATCCTAATACACAAAAAGAACATGATAAACATCAATATACAGAGACTAGAAAACATACTTAAGTGTCAGAAGTCTAAACATCCTTGATCTCAATAAATATGAATGGACAAAATTATTTTAGGGGGAGTCTAAGCCTTTCAGATTTTTGAAATCCAGCTTGATGTTATTCACAACTCAAACAGGTAACAAAATGACACAGGAAGTTAAAGGAATGATAAAATGCAGTAGGAGTGGTCATATTGACATGAGACAAAATAGGAAATCTAAGTCAAAAGCATTAAATAAGACGATCTGATTGGGAGGGAGCCTGGTTGTTTTCCTGCCTGAAACAGTCACATGGTCCTAAAACCCAAAAACATAGGTTAGCTAAGGAACAAATATGGCAAAGATATAGTGAGAATATCTGTGAGGTATGTGTGTATGTTGGGGTGTATGTTTATGTGTGTGTAAAGGTACAGGTAGGACTGTGTGGTCAAATGCTTCTGGGCTCTGCAATCCATCCCACTTCCTTCTGTAAACACCTAGCCATAGTACTACATTGCACCGTAGCTATCTGTCCCCCTGGAGCTGACCATCTAACTGGGGCAACTTGGTCCCTATACAGAAGAATGCCCATCCCAACAAGCTAAGCATCCTGCCAGCGAGGAAGCCGGTCCATGAGAACGTGGCATACGAACCAGTCTTCTGGATGGGGAGATCCCCATAAATGGGGAGCAATGATTCCCCTCCATTAAGGGGAATGGCTCACAGATCAATAGTTACTCTCAATGCTGCAGTCACTGCTGCAAAGTCCTCCCAGGAAACCCCAGAGCTGGAGGCTGCCCTTCAGAGAACAACTGGCTCCCTGGACACCTGGCTGGCCCCCGTGGGACACCAGCCACAGAGAGACTTTTCACAGACCCTGTCATGCTGGGTGTTGCCAAAGCACATATCCCTCAGGCCCACACAGGCACCATCTGTTTCCCGTTTTGAGGAGCCAGTCCTACACACCAGTTTGTTAAGAACATCACCGAGGGGAAGAAAAGAAACAGCCTCCTCAAAACTCCCAACTAGTCCTGAGCTTGCCTGTGGTTTTATCACAGAGCCGGGCAGCAGAGGGCCTGCGGCACACTGCTACCACGAGAGCTTCGTTCTCCTATGCCACCCAGGCTTAATGGGGGCCATGCTAGACACTGGGTGTTTATGGCTTGGGCCGCTAGCTGTTGCTGGTGCTTTATTTCTAGAAGCATCAAGGAGCCTCAGGACTGGCTGCCCAGGGGTGGGAGGTTTGGGGGAGCAGGGAGGAGGGGCTGGAGGTGGAAGGTCATTCCCACAGTAGAACTGGGGTCAGATTAGAGCTGCCCGCACTGCTGGGAACTCAGCTGTGTCTTTCGTCGCCTGTGACAGTCCCTGCTGCCGCCCACCGTGGGGACTGCGGAACGCCACACACACGGTTCTGGAAGGCTGGCCTCTGCACTGGGCTTGCCTTCATTAATCTGCCTGCCATCGAGCCCCTGTGGAAAGAGAAAATTGTTTCATGCTCGCCAAGGGACCCAGGGAAAGGGCTCGGAGCTAGAAGAAGGACCAGGTGGGGGGTGCTTGGGTATCCCTCCCACAGCAGCGTCTTTGGGGAGCCAGCAGGCCCTTCCCGGGAGGACCTCGGGGTTCCTGCAGCCCAGCTGGTAATTAGCCTGGTGACGAGGGCTGGCTGGGGTTGCTCTGGCTGAGGCTTGGGGCCTGAAACAATCAGGGCCTGTTTTCTGACAGAGATGACAAATGGAGGAAGTGAAGGGGGGGGGTGTGCAAGCATAAAGAAAAACATGGACAAGAGGAAATACCAAGTGCAAATTGTTGTAATGAATTGTAAAGTCAGGTTCTTGAAGGTGGGAGAAAACCTGGCATGTCGCAGAGCCCATGTTGGGACCTGTCTTTCAGGGCATTTAGAAGTGACCAGCTTTGTGGCTGCGTCAGTGGACAGATGACTCAGTAACTATGGAAGCTGCCCCCATAGCAGGTCCTGTCTGTGTGCTCAGAACGGCATGGGGTATGCTCATCCGGCTAATGTCTGCATCCCAAATATCAAATATCATAGGGGGCAAAGGTTGCTACTTCTAATACCAAAGGCAGTCTTTTTTTTTTTTTTTTAATGTTTTTGTTTTTGAGAGAGAGAGCGCGCACACGAGCGGGGCCGGGGCAGAGGAAGAGACAGAATCCGAAGCAGGCTCCAGACTCTGAGCTGTCAGCACAGAGCCTGACACAGGGCTCGAACTCGTGAACCCAGAGATCATGACCTGAGCCGAAGTCAGATGCTTAACCACCTGAGCCACCCAGGCCAGCCACCAAAGACAATCTTCATGAAAAAGCAGGTCCCTTGTTCTGCTGGGTACTCGGATCATTTGGAGAAATTCTCTGGAGAGTAAGAGCGTGGAGGAGGGGCCTGGGGGAGCTCAACTGCTCTGTGCAACAAAGGGAAAGAATTTGGAGCTCCCAGGAGCAAACCAGGAGGAGGGCAAGGGAGCAGAAATGGAAGGGAAGGAAGACAAGTGTGCCGGCTGGATGGCGGGGGCCCAGGCCCCAGCTCCCTCACTCTGTGAAGTCAGCCAAACCCCAGAGGCCTGGTGTGAACGGGTTCTGCGGAAACCATTGCAGGCAGATGTGGGGCAAAAAGACCGTGTGCACACACAGGCTGGAGGCAAAGGGGCCCGAGAGCTGACACCATCTAAAAGTTTTGCGGGGGAAAAGGTTTTGGGGATTTGCAGGTCTGAATCTACAAATTTTCAGAAAAACCCACTGACCTATGTGTCACACGAGGGGCACTGGATGGTGACAGCACCCATTCCTTGGCCAGATATCTCTTCTCTGTGCCTGTCCAACCCCTGAACATCTAAGTGGTTGGTCTTCGTGTCCTTTTCTCCATTTTTTAAGTTATAATTTACACATGGTAAAAATTCACCATTTTTAGGGTACAGTCGCACAAGTTCAGATAAACGCTTACTGTTGTGTTGTCATCATCGCCATCAAGATCCAGAATATTTCCACCATTCCAGAAAGTTCCCTTGTGTGCCTCTGAAAATCAAACCCTTCCCTCATTCCCAGTCCCTGTTCTGTTTTATGTCCCCACGGTTCTGCCTTTTCCAGAATGTCGTATAAATGAAATCATACGGTACCCAGCCTCTGAGTCAGGCCTCTTCCGCTCAGCATAACGAACTTGAGATTTGGCCAGGCTGTTGTGCAGATCGTCGCCTGCTTCTTTTGATTGCTGAGTCCGTAGTCCACTTGATGGGTGCATCCTAGTTCGTGGGTGTATTCCCTAGATGAAGAATGCTTGGGTTCCTTCTTCACATGTCCTTTTGATCTCATCTTTTGTGAAACATTTTACTGGTGGGAATTAGACAAAGAAAGAAGAAAAACCAGTAATCCTGCCAGACTTTAGTAATTCTTCTCCTTCTCCAGGGACCTCGGTTAGCTTTTGAGGTCGGTTTCCTCATTTAAGATCTGCCTCCCAAGCTTGATGTAAATGACTAATTTTATAACTTACAAAAGACTTTGGTTTGGTTTTTACAGCAGCTTTACTGAGATATAGTTCATACACCAGCCAATTCACCCGTTTAATGTTTTGTTTGTTTGTTTATTTATTTATTTTTGAGACAGAGAGAGACAGAGCATGAGCAGGGGGAGGGGCAGAGAGAGAGAGAGGGAGACACGGGATCTGAAGCAGGCTCCAAGTTCCCAGCTGTCAGCACAGAGCCCGACACGGGGCTCGAACCCACGAGCCATGAGATCATGACCTGAGCCAAAACCAAGATTCAGACTCTTAACTGACTGAGCCACCCAGGCACCCCAAATTTACCTATGAAAGTGAACAACTCAGGGCACCCGGGTGGCTCGGTCGGTTAAGCATCTGACTCTTGGTTTTGGCTCAAGTCATGATCTCACAGTTCGTGGGTTCAAGCCCTGAGCTGGGCTCTGCTCTGACAGTGAGAGCCTGCTTGGGATCTTCTCTGTCCCTCTCTCTGCCCCTCCCCTGCTCGCTCTCTCTCTCAAAATGAATAAATAACTTTAAAAATAACCACATAAAGTGAACAGCTCAATGGCTCTTAGAATATTGACAGAATTGTGCATCCATCACCTGAGTCGATTCGAGAATGCTGTCGTTACTGCAGTTCTTAAAAGTATACATCCTTTAGCTGTCATCTCTAGCCCTGATCTACATTCGGTCACTATGGACTTGTCCACTTGGGACGTTTCGTAAAAACGCAATCCCACAGTATGCGGTCTTTCTGTGTCTGGCTTATTTCACTTACCATAATGTTTGCAAGGTTCATCCAGTGTCGTCGCCTGTAGCATTACTTCATTCCTTTTTATTACTGAATAATAGTCCATTGTGTGGTTATGCCGTGAGTTTACACACTCATCAGTTGATGGACATCTGGGTTGTTTCCATTTGGGGGGCTATTATGAATAATGCTGCTATGAACACGAGCGTACAAGTTTCTGTGGGGGCATATGTTTTCAGTATATATCTAAGAGGTAAACTGTTGGATTATAAGGTAACTTAATGTTTAGCCATTTGAGGAACTGCCAAACTGTTTTCCAAAACAGCCCCAGCATTTTATATTCCAAAAGGCACTTTGAAAGTGGCAAAGTATAACACAAATAGTTACAATTTAATATTATTCATTGAAAGGGCAAGAACAGTACTTGATCGTCGTAGCAATTTAGACAATAATGAAGTGTCTAATGTAACACTGTCCCCTGCCCCCCCCAGACCTACTCACCCCCATGGAGAATCACTGTAACCACTCTGTCACATGTGAGTCACTCAGCCTTTTGCTCTTGCTCAACACATATGCAAAACTTACGTCCTTTTGTCAAAATGGAAATGCGTCCTTACTATACACATGACTCTAACTTCCTTTTTTAAAATTATGGTAAAAGATACATAACATAACATACACCCTTTTCGCCATTTTTAAGTGCACAGTTCAGTGGCATTAAGGACATTCCCACAGTTGTGCAGTCATCATCACCGCCCATCCACAGGACTCTTACACCTTGCAAAACAAACTCTGTACCCCTTAAACAACATCTCCCCATTCCCCCTCCCCAAGCCCCCGGCAGTCACCATTCTACTATCTGTGTCTAAGAATTTGATGGCTCTCAATACCTCACGGGAGTGGAATCATACAGGAGTTGTCTTTTTGTGACCGCCTTCTATCACCTAGCATCATGTCTTCGAGACTTCTCCATGCTGTAGCAGGTGTCCAAATTGCCTTCCTTTTTAAAGCTGATCAATTATCCATACGTCTGCCATGTTGTGATGACCCATTCATATGCGGCAGACACCTGGGCTGCAGCCACCTTTGAGCAACTGTGAACAGTCCTGCTAGGAACATGGTTGGGCAAATGTCTCTTCACGTCCCTGCTTTCAATTATTTTGAGTACGTGACCTCTAATTCCCTTTTTTTTAAAAAATTACTTTTCCTTGAATTATGTCACTTAAAATCTTCACTGTACTAACATGGTTCGCCCAGGTCACTAAATCATCTTCATGCTTTAAATTGCTCAGTTTTCCTCCTTAGTATGGGTGCCTTCTAATCTATTTTTACCATGTCGACCTCCTGAGAAGTTGAATAGCTCTTACGCTGGCTGTTTCCCACCACTGGGCACTAATAACAGTGCAAAACACCCATGTGCACTGGGTGATGGGATCCTCACCACAACGCAGTTGGGTGGATATAATTTTTAGCCCCATCTTCTAGATGAAGAAACTGAGGATAGAGAGCATCCGTAATCGGCCTGAGGCTGTTCTGCTGATAAGGGCTGAAGTTAGAGATCAAAGTCTGTCCAATTCCCAAGCTTACCCTCAGCATCATAACTAATGTCATTCCTGAAGGGTCTTACTGGTCAGCTGAGGAGTGGCTTGGAGGGAGCAGGGGAGGGGACTTAAATGTCTGTGGACACTTGCATTCCAGGAGCCATGAGACCGACTCCCTGACGAAAGTAGGTCTTCCTTTCAACGAGTGTCCTTTCTCAGAGGTCAGGTTTCATGGAGTCTCAGAAAACCAGAGTAGGTTCCCCGCTTCCTAACGAGGGCCATCGGGTCACACTCTCTTCTGCTTCCTTTCCTTTTCCTCTTTGACCTCTTACTTGCTCAGTACCACCTTCACCCCTGACCCCCACCTCTTCCAGACTATCCAGGTTCAGGTGACAGAAACCCGGCTCAAATCAGCTCCCACAAACAAAAAGAATTATTTGGCTCATTTAACTGGGAACATAAGGGTGCATCTGGCCTCAATCATGATTGGATCCAGGGGCTCAAGTGAAGTCATCAGGCTCTTTCTCCATCTCCCAGTTCCACTTCTCTCTGGATAGTGACCTAGTTCTTTCCTGTGGTGGACAGACTTTCTCCAGGAGGTAGAAAGCCTAGCCCCCAGAAACTCCAAAGCTACAGCCTCAAAGCCTAGCTATCCAACCAGCAGGAGGGCTGTTTCCTTCTCCCAGGATCCATATATTCGTCTCAGGGAAGGACTCTAATTGGTCCCGCTTGAGCTGTATGTTAATTCTGTAACCAATCACATGGCCAGGAAGAGGCAGTATTAGGACTGATACAGACGCCATGACATGGAAGGCAGTCTGTGGTACCAAGGAGAGGGGAGGAGAAAGCGTGTTGTGCTGAACAGAAACAAAACCACCCATCACCCTTCGTCTGCCATGGCCAAACGGCTCCTCTGACCAGCAAGAAACTCTCCACATGTGGCTAGTGCTGTTACTATGTTACTGACACCACTGCCAGTCAAGCGCGCGCACACACACACACACACACACACACCTCCCCCAACCGCCACGGCCAGAGTAGACCCTGAGTACTCTTGTTCAGAAAGAATGTAAACCTCGCATCTACGAAGGTATCCAACCCATCCAGCCCTGTTTCCACCATTCCGGAGAAGACACCACACTATCCAAACATTTTCATCATCTGCTGCTCCTTCCAACTCACCCCCCAGGCTTAGCTCATCTGTCAGCAAGTCTGTTGCTTCCCCCACTCTAAGGTACGAGAACATGAGGTACCCAGATGTACTGGCTGTTTATGGTGCACGGAGCATGAGGCCATGCGTGTGGCTCCCTGCTCATCCCTGGATCCTTTCTCGCTGCAGTCCTAGGCTCTGATGATTGCTACAAGCCAAATGGTCACAGACAAGCCTGGTCATTACGCTGCCTCTTCCCCTTGACTCACTGCAGACCTGACCAGATGAAATATTTGGTTTCTTCATCATCAGGAGGCCTAACGTTTTTTCGCCATTTGATTGACTGTTAAATGAAAGCCAGGCCCTCTTGTCTGGTGTGGGGGGGGGGGGGTTGTTTGGTTTCTTCTAGCCTGTCATGATTCATACATCCCTGGCCTGACTCTACGGACAAGATACAATACTTACCACTTCCCTCCTCCTCTCCTTTGTCTCCCCTTCCCTTTCTCGATGAATAGGTTGTCTTCCCTCTGATGTCACCAAATACTCTTGCCTATACGTGAACTTGGACCAGTATTTCAGACTGCAAGAGACTGGGGCTTTGAGAAATAGTAACAGAATATGTTTAAAATAGTTGGATGCTCCTGAAACACCTGCCCATGTTAAGCTGAGAAATAAATCACAAAATATAAACCAAACAAACAGAGCCGCAGTACTTTCAATCCCGAATGAGTTACTCACAAGCGAAAGAAGCGTTAGCAGACTAGGCAGCTGGCATTGCCGTTAAACTAAGTTGGCATTAGCAGCACTCTATTGTTCTGAAAACACTTTCCCTTCTACCAACTCATTTCATTTTCCACAACCGTATACAAAGGAAGTAACTGCACATTGTTAAAGCTTGGAGTTGAGGCCGATGACCTCACAAGTGTAGGTCATGTGCTACATGAGGGGCAGGTCTTTCAGTAACACCACAGAGGGTCTCTGGCCCCATGAGTGGAGTTTGATAGTAATCCTTGCTACGAGGTATAATAAATAAATTAAATAAATGAAAATTTAAAAATCTACAAGATAAAAAGGAAGTAGTAAAGGGATTGTTCTCATTTGCACTTTGCAAGTGGAGAACTAGCAGATCCATTTCTTGAGGTGAGCCTCTGCAGAGAGCCTTCGGAATGAAATCCCTAGTGTACTTTCTGAGAATCCTAGAGTCAAGAAATGGAAGATCAGGTATAAAGTTGGTATCAGAGAAGACTAGAACTGAAGGCTTGCCAGCTCATCTTTCCCTTATGCACGTATTCCTAGTGGACCACACAAGATCCGCTGAAACAAGGCAAAATTCTTTAAAACTCCTAACCTTGAAGCCAGCAAAGCAGATAGTATAGCCCCATTTTACAGCTGAATCAGCTGAAACAGGAAGGGTCACCCAGTGGCTGGTATAAATCATACAAAGAGCTGGCCAAGATAGAAATAGAAACAATTCTGCCCAAACAGCATATTATTCTTCTTTGTAGCTAGAGTATAAGATTATTTTCCATTTGCATTCTGGACAAGAATGGAACTCCCATGAGAAGGAACAATAATTGCCCTCAACCTGTCCTGCTGTCTGTCTGGAAAGCTAAGAATAGAAATACACAGATTTTGGTCCATACGCCAGGATCGTGGGCTTGCGCTGAGAAATTCACGAATTCTAATCTCTGCCCTCTGAGCTTTGTATTCGACTTCCTTCACATCCACGGGGAAATAAATGCAGTTCTCTCACTGGATCCTCACAGTTACGGCTCATTCTCAAGGGGCACCATGGGGATAAGAAAATGGGAAGAGAAGTTGCAAAAAGACTAGGATCCTTCAGAGAAGTGCAGAAGACAAGGCCGTGTCTAGATACTGAAGAATAACTGTAAGGGAAGTATAATTAACCATCCCCATCCATTCATCTAATCACTAACTCAGCAGCCCTCCATGACAGTTCTCAGCTGATCTGAGGTTCTTGTGAGGATTACATGAGAACGTCCATGTGCATGAGGGACCCAGCCTGAAGCCCCTCACACAATGGGCCTGCAGTCAACACTGGGTCCATTTGTTCCCAAGGTCCCAGCTCTGTGCCACTTCAAAACAAAAACGTGAGTGGTCTTTAAGGGGGTCTGCAACAGGAAGAATGGAAGATAAGTGGTCGTGATGGTGAACCTGGAGTGGGCAGGGTCTTCCTGCATGCCTTCAGGAAAGAGTTCTATGTCCAACACGGTCCTGGGACCTGCAGACACACCTCTTCCCACGGCTGCACCACATCCCCTATTGTGCAGCTGGGGTGAGATTAAACATCCTCCGAGGGGCTCGTGGTGGGTAAGGGGCAGAACCAGGAATCCAGCCCAGGTTTGTGTGAACCAAAAGACTACTGGGGAACTCGCTGGCTAAAGAGACCAGAGGGGCCCAGCGTTGCTAAGAAAACAGCCAGAGGATGGTTGGGGCAGAAAGAAGGCCCTGGAAAAGGAGGCCAGATAGCCCACATGCAGACCTTAAAGTTGGGGGTAACTGCTGCTGGGGTAAGATGTTGCCTTCTGGCCATTTCCTGGCCCACTGAGAGACCACCATCCATCAGCCCACCATGGCCCAGGGTGTCTCAAAGCCTGGGACCTGGGATATCGACTCCAGTTTCTAAATCATAAGAATGGCCACTGTGTGCCCTTATTCAAAATGTGCCTTGCATGAGCACACTCGGCCAAGAGAGGGGGTGCTTCGCGCATCAACCCATGTGCCCATAGGCCTATGTCTGCCTCCAGGGGTGACTTCCCTCATTCAGGCAAATGTGCTGTAAGAGCGAGCTGTGGCCCTACTTTGAGAAATGCCCTTTCTGGGTCTCTACACTTATTTATTCCATGAACACTTGCTACATGCCAGGCCCTTCAAAGATGAGGGAGTCAGAGCTCCTGCTGTTGAGCTAAAGGTCTGGAGGGGGAGGAGGTCACAAACACAGACCATGGAAAAGCACGATTGAGGGGCACAGGGAGGCCAGGCAAGGGGCCCCAAGTCCACACTCTGGAGTATCTCCTGGCAAATCCACTCTCTACACTCTCCCTCTTCTAGCCCCCTCACTTGGCAAATCAGGACTCAACGAGGTAGACCCCCCGCTCCCATCCCACCAGCTGCTCCTGCTCATCTGATCCCGGCTGAATCTGACCTGGGCTGGTCACCCTTCACCCCCAGGTGTAGTCAAAAGGTCCTTTGTCTCCAGGGACTCTGGGAAATTCCTTCCTTCCTCCCAGCTTGGGGACCTGCCACTCTTAATAGGTTCAATATTTGATTGTCAACAGATGGAAGGTCAGTTCTCAAAAAACAAGGGCTTTGGGTCTGAATTGTTTCTTTAAGTCTCTCCAACTCTCCACAGGATCTCAGGCCAAGATGTTAGGCTGAACCTAAAATCAATCAGGCCCCAGGCTACAGAAAAAGTGGCTCAAAATACAAAACGTGCTCGCTAACACATGGTGCGATGCTTTCTTCTCCAGAGCACAGACACTCTGAGTCTCTGAACAGTTTAGAGAACAGCACAGACATCAGTCTGAGGTGGCAAGATCCTTTGAAGATTACTTACAAATGACAACAACAATAACAAAAAGGCAACTCGCTTAGCATTTTCCAGCAGCCACTTACTGAAATCCTGTTTCCTAGGAATCTCCCTCCCTTATGAAGTGTGGTTGTGGCCACGTTGGCCTCACCCACCCTGGCTTGCAGTCTCTCACAGAAGCCAGAGACTTGAGAGAGCTGACGAGAAAGAGAGATCCAGTGGCCTGTGTGAAGTGTGGAGGCAGAACTGCTTTTGATGTAGCTCTTCCAGAAAGCCACAAAGTAAAGACACTGGACCTACCTCCTTCTTGTCAAACAGCTGACCAAGGTTTTCCAGGCCCATGCAGGGGAGATGTTCAGATCCCCACTGATCAGAGGCCCTGAGTGGACCAGGGACTGGAATCAAGACTCAGCAAAAGGAACTGTTTCTCACTAACAGGGGCTACTGGTACTACCTAACCTAGACTCAGAAACTTCGGTTGTAAAACCCACCCAAAGGAGCCATTCTTCTTGTGCTGTTGGAAATTTGAGATCACTTTGGCTAAAAAGGAAACAGTCATTGAACATCCTAACAGCTTAGATCCTAACAGCCATGCATCTTTCTCCCTGGGAGGACACTGGGACTCCAGCAAAGACGTCTATCCTTCCCTCCTCCTGTTTCCAGCCCCTCCCTCAGCGTCTGCGTTGGGCACAGGGGCAGAGGGGCCAACAGCAGATGGCAGAAAGAAGTGTCCACTTTAGGGAGGCATTTGTTATATAAAAGGCAAGGGCGTGGCTATAAATAGAATTCTGGGATACATGCAAATCATGGGCGAATCCACTTGAGTGTTGTTACTCTATTAAATATTTTATGAGCCCTGAACTGACTTGCTTCAAGAAATAGACATATTAATAATACCTAACATTTACTGAGCATCTACTATACGTCTAAACTGGAAAGGCAGAGTGCTCAGGGAGAGATTCAGGGAGGAGTTTTGCAAGAGGGTAGGAAACAGAGCAGGAATGCCATTCCTGGGGAGGAAGGTCAAGGGCCAAGGCCTAGAGGTAGGAACAGAGCCACGAGCTGGACCCTACAAGGCCTTTCTGGGGAAGGTAGATTCGTTGCAGGTCAAGCTTTCACCTGGAAGGTCTTGCTTCCTCGCACAGGTCTCTTTATGGGGCTGTTGAGCCCAGCGCTGAGCGAGGCAGAGAGCTTTTGACAGTTTCATTTTATTTTGTTCTAAACAAGAGATAATATGAAATAGGCACCTGGGAGTGGTTTGAATTAACAGCCCAAACTAAATGAACAGCTGCATCCCAGAGAGGTGGGGGGAAGTTTCCTGCTTTGGGCCATATTTCCTTTCAGCAACATTACATTAACACTTATGAAATACAGCCGAAAAGTCAGGCCGTATTGAAGGGGAAGGAGAAACGTACTTCCATAGTCGGTGCAAAATGTACTGCCAATTAATTGGCCGTGTAAGCCTGGGTTTTCAACTCATCCGCAGAAGTCTCGAGGTTAATGAAACCATTATGTATGCATGGATGTTGTGGAAGGGGGAAACAGAAGGAATAATTGACAATGCCCTCCATCTAGCTTTGTGGTGCGGGCTATTCTTATCTGACAGTCCTTATCAAAGTCAGGTATGTGGGCAGAATGGGTCTCTGAGTGCGCGTGCATGGGTACGCGTGCGTACATGCGTGTGTGTGTGTGTATGTGTGTGTGTGTGTGTAACCATGTTAATGAGAACAATTATATTTCTCCATCTGGAATCCATTAGCCGTGATTATGATGATGGACTCTCCTACCCTTATTACTATCAGGATTAGCTAACCCCATTATTACCCAGGCCACCTTTCTCAATCCGCTGCACGGAGCTGAGGGGACGGTTTCCTGTCATCTAAGCCGGCTCCCTCTCTCCCACTCTGGAGGAGCCGTGGTAAACTCCCTCACCCCATCTCAATTACAAGATCCCTAATAGGCCCTCCTGTCCCAAGTGACAGGCCTCTGCAGGTGTGCAGGAGGAGGGGGCGGGACGGCCAGCTGATCCGTGTGGCCAGGAGCGTGACGCTCACTCCACAGTGCTCACGGCACCAGGCCCGCGTCCTGCAGGTGTGCGGCAATTATCAGGGCCCGGTTACCTCATCGTTTCTTAGGGTGGATGGAAAAAATAAATAAGACACACTAAAAAGGCTGTTATTACAAAATAGGAAAAGCCTGAGAGACAGGCAGGACCCCCAAATGGAATGCCTGATTCCTTCAATCAAGCCTCTGGCTTCAAGAACTTGTCCCCTAAGACCAAAGACAGGAAGAGGATGTAGGGGTGCTTTTCAGGATGAAAGCACTGATCAAGCTGGTAAGATTTTTGGACTATGGGTTTCCCTCCTCCCTAGCAGTCCTTGCCAAAGGATCTTCATTCCTGGCCACCCCACCCCGCCCCCACCACCAGGCAGCAACAGCGAGCAGAGACTTTATGACAAAATCTCTGCAGGGATTTGATACTGCCCAAGGGGTCATCAAAGATGCCACCGTGAGTGAATTATGGTTGAATTATCTCACCTTTATCTCATGGGAAAGTACAGTTTCCGTTTATTTGAAGTGTTGTCCTGAGGTGTGCACCACTTTTTTGGGACTTGGGTCCTCTGTGGTGGAGCATCCCCTTGGAGGTGCCCGAGATAGCAATGTCCTCAGCCTTCAAGACACCGGAGCCCCCAGGGTGGTGCCTCCAGCTCAGAGGAGCCTCCTCCATTTACCCCCAAGGGGCAGTTAGTAGTAGTATTTTCATGTGCATCAACACATGAAGAGGGTTGGGAAACATTGCTCTAAAGATCTCACTTCCTTTTGCTCTGCATCTTCCCTCCTCCCCTTTCTTCCTGCTTAGACAACCAAATTTATAAACGCCCTTACCTTCACCAACAGTGTCCTCTGTTAGCCACTGAGGACAATGAGGCCCCAAAGGTCCCATGAACTACCTGAGGTCACACGGCTCCATGATGGCAGAGCGACGATTAGAACCCAGATATCCTGGCTCCCAACTGAGGTCTAGTCTAACTCCTTTCTGGCTGGAAGCAGACATTTGCCTTGCTTCCTGCACTCTGGAACCCTCTCCCAGCCCCTTCTTGTCTGCTCTGCTGCCCAGAAGACTCTGATTTGAACTTCCAGGCTACCAATCGGAACAACCAGACCGTCAGGAATACATGCAGCGAGAACTCACAGCTTCCGTGCATCCTGACTCAGAGGAGAAGGTGGGAGTACCTCTGCTCTAATCTGCCGTTCTTGGCTTCAGTCAGAAGAGGCCAGCAAGGCATTCTCAGGAAGTCCGCCCCACGACAGCTCTCTGTCTCCCACATGGATGCAGACATTAGTCGCTGCAGCAGGCTGTGGTTCCTGCCACCTCAGGGAAAGCTTGTCCTGAGTGTTAATCTCTTTCACAGCCCATTGGCGCTGGGGTCACCATGGCACCCAAGAGTCATAAATTCAGAGTGGGCCCCAATGTAGGCAGTCTGGGATGGGGGGTGGACTGTGTGGTGCCACAAATATCCTTTTTCCAAGCAATTCCAAAGTCTGGAAAACAGGGGAACTTCTGTGAAGATGAGCAAACTATACAACTCTTGTCAGACCCTACTTGACCCCACTTGAAACCCCATCTGAGCCTCTGTCCCCAACTGTTTAGAGATGTGAGGGTTATTTCCAGCACTGTCTGAATGAATGTTCATCCTTCTGCAAATAAAGGGCTTCCCACCCCAGTGAGGGATGCCTTAATCTGATGAGTCTCCTGGGGGAACCAGGAGATGATGGATTTGCTATAATTCTTCACTTGGGGAAGGGGCAGGATAATTTTTACTCTAAATACTTATCCTCGAGGTCAAGAAAACTAGCTGTTCCCACAGAAGATGTCCCATCCCCATCTCAACACGCAATTTCATCCAGACTCTAGCTGACAACCATTTGGAGATCGGGCAGAAAATGATAAGGTGGTTATGAGTTGTCTAAAGAAGTTCAAGATACATTAAAAGAAATCAATAGTGATATGTCGTGGTGATAGGAAAGCTGGGAAATGGGTGCCCTCCTAGGCTTCCGGTAGAAATGAAAATTGAAACAACTTCTCTAAATGGCAATTTGATGAATATATAACAAAGACCATAAAAATGCATATTCTTTGACTCAGCAATTCTAAGAATTTCACCCCCAAGGAAATAATCAGAAATGTGTACAAAGATCTACATATATAAATTTTCATCACCACGATTCTGTATAGTAGGAAAAAATAAAAATAGCCAGAGTGCCTAATAATGGGGATTCATTTTTTTTTTGGAAAAAATAAATAAATAATGACACATCGCAAGAGAGCCACTGAAAATAGGGAATTAAAATTTTGCATTAAAATAGGGTTTTTTCATAATTGCAAGTGGAAAAAGACTACAAAATAGTTTCTTCCAGTATTATTTCAATTTTATAAAAATCTATGTATGTGACTATATTGAGAGAGAGAGAGAGAGAGAGAGAGAGAGAATGTTGATTAGAGCATATATTTGAAGGTTATTCCCAAAGTTTTCCACAAGAGGCATATGTTGCTTTTATAAACCAAAATGCAAATGTTAAGGAAATGAAATTGATTCCTGCAGCTATGAAATAGGACAGTTGAGTAAATTATTCTGTTTCTTATTACTGATCAAACCACCTCAGCCCTACTCTCAGCTCACAACAAAATTTTTCTCAGCTATCAGATCTTGTCCAATCAATGCTCTGAATCAACTAAATTCATCCAAGACATGGACTTAGTTTTATTTCCTATACATTGCACTGTGTAATTTTATAGGTAAAACTGAAGAGTCTTCACACTCTTCACTTGTGAGAAAACACATGCATTTGCATGTCTGACGTTTGGGACAAATATCTTCCTAAACATAAAGGTCTGGGACTTTCCCTGCCCACCTCACTGCCATCACTTCCCTTCTGCAGAGAATCTTGTCAAGAGGTCAACCAAGGCATAGCCGTCCTTCATTCCTGCACTCTGGACCCTTCTCCCAGTCCTTCCTTGTCTGCCTTGCTGCCCTCTGTCCTGTTGACCAGCTGGTGCTGATTTGAACTTCCAGGCTACCAATCGGAACAACCAGACCATCAGGAATACATCTCCAGCAAGAACTCACAGCTTCCGTGCATCCTGACTTCAGAGGGTTAGACTTGTAAGTTACTTAACATTCCAAAGCCAGAGAGATCCTGGGGATTGCAGCCCCAAGACTAAGTAAGTGACACCTACAGGAAGACAGACCACACAACGTAAACTGGAATGGTAACTTGGCTTAAGAAGTCACATTGTGTGTCTGAAAAACCATAACAGAACCTTAGCGAGTGCTCTGAGAGGAAATAAAATCCATAGCCAAAAGGACTCAAAAAGATTTTCCGTGGCATCAAGGCCGGTCTTTGCCACAGAACAAGTCTTGGGAATCACTACAAGTTAGCCATGCGTTATCTATCACAACTTCCACCTCCACCAGCACATGCCTCTCTGCCTGCTGATGCCTCTGTCCAAGGTCCAACATCTAGAACTTATGTTCTCCAACCATGTCTAGTGACCAGATTACTCCTTTCTCCCACCAAGTTACTGAAACTGCTATTCTTTCAAGGATGGCCGGTTAAAGGCATTGATAGGAAAGCAGTCTGACTGAATTATCCACCGTAAGGTATACATTGACCCTAGCCCTAGCTCCCCCTGTGGGTGTCTAATTCATTTCTTTGGGAACTGTAGCTTTGAACCATCTGCCTTAGGCTCACTTAGGTGCTTGTTCTGGGTCCCGCTTCTTTCAGAATGAGAATCACTCCCAGTAGACTCCAGGGATCTGCATTTTAAACAAGTCCCTTTGATTTGTACGCACCCTCCAGCATGGTAACTGGTGGAACGTGGAAGACAGTTTATGTCTTTGACTAGAGAAGGCTTCACGGTGAAATGACCTGCTTTACACTGCAGGAGCACCCAGATCACAAAACAGGGTTTAATAGTTCCATTAACACTTGATAAATGCTTTTTATGCAGCAGGTACTGCTAACATCTGCAATTGAACAATGCAGAACCTGAGGATCAGAATGATTAGGTAACTTTTCTGAGGACACACAGCTCTTAAATGTCGGATCTAGCTTTCAAACCGCAGCAGCCTTAAGAAAGCCTCCTGAGGACTTACTTCAAATATTGTTGTAACCTGTCTCAATCAGAGCGTCTCCAGCTTAACTAAGACAGACAGCAGTGCCCAAACTTGAAAGGCTGTGAGGACATCCCTAAAAGGAGAGAGAGAGAGAGAGAGAGAGAGAGAGAGAGAGAAGAAAACAAAACGAAACACACCTGACTTAAGTGGTGCATTACTTGAAACACTACACTTTGTGTCAATTCTCATTGAACATTTTGAACATCATTTTAGGCTGGTTGATGTATTATAGTTTTGCCTAGGAAGGCTCAGAACTTTGAAACTGTTCCCTTTTGTGCTTTGATTACACATTCGTTCTGACTTGAAAAAGGATTATGTTGTTAGGAGCCACACGCTCCCTCTCACAGAGGCCGGTTGTAGCTACTTCCATCTGTAATGATTGTTTAATGACTATTTAAGAAAGTGCTGCCTGAGGTTCTCTAATCACCCAATTTTTATTAAACGCTCAAGGAAATCACACAGGTGCAGGATTTCCTAATTGACAGGCAAGCCAAGAGTCGGGCAGAGGAGGAATAGCAATGCCAATGGCGATGTGACCCCCACCCCACCACCAATGGGGGAAACCTGTACAACACAGATGGAATAGCACCCTGGTTCCACCGAGGGGAGCAAAAAGGGGCCTTAAGAGACAGGATAGACAGGAGCAAGAGATGGGGACCAGGAGCAATAAATATTATAAAGATAGGAGAGGTCTAGAAAGATCACTAAAGGAATAGGGGTCAGAGACCTTCATCTCCAGCCCGGAGATCCAAGACCCTTTACCACAAGGGCTGTGGAAATAGTCAACCCTAGTTAGAATGAGCTTTAGCGGGCAGTACTTCAACAGTTCTTAATGAGCCAGGCATCGTACTAGCTGCTCTGGTGGATGAGATACGCAGATGAATGAGGAGCTTAGAGTCCAGGGTAGATGGGAAGACACAGGTGTAATACTGCAACAGTACCTATCGTTTATTTAGCGCCTTGGTGCACCCCACACTGCAGAGTGGCTTGCAAACATAACTGAAGGGGTGCTGTTCCCATCTACAGATGAGAAAACAGAGACGACAAGTAAGTAAGCTCCTCACCCGAAATCATAGAGCTAATAAGTGATGAAGCCAGCATTTGCACTGAAGTCTGACTCCAAAGCCCATGCTCTTAACCACTCTCGACGATGAGCTGAACACGTGGAGAGCAAGATGTGTCCAGGGCATGATGGGAGCACCGAGAAGGGATGCTTGGATTCAAATTCTGGATCCAGCCCTTACTAAATGTGAGACCTTGGACAGAGAACTTACTCCCTTTCAGCTTTAGGTTGTCCATCTCTAAAATGGGTTCAATTATGTCAACCACATAGAATCATCTTAGAATGAAAGGGGACAAAAATAGAAAGCATCTAACACAGCACCATCTAGTAGGTTACATAGTACGTGCTGAGTTAATGTTGCTTTCCCTCCCCTTTCTGGCTGTTTTCCAGCTGGGAAGTGGTAGGGGTTGGCAGCCCAAAGCTGAAACAGGCCCACAGTGGATGGCCAGGGGTAGCATAGACAGGGGTAGCCACTGTGGGGAGCTCTCTAACATTACCTGGTGAAAATTAAGTAAGAACATGCAACCAGATCCTTAAGGCGACAGACACGGGCTGTTCATCACAACATTGTCTTAAGCAGTGGGGAGTGGGAAGCAATCTGGGTGCCCATCACTTGGAAATGATTCAGAAAATGATGGGGGGGGGTGTCTATTATGGAATACATCGTAGGAGTTAGGGGTAACGTACTATCCATATATGAAACATGGATAGAACCTAAAAACGTAGTTTGAGAATAAAAAGTAAGAGTCAGAAAGAGATCTGTAGACCAATTCTATTCATATTAAGAATTCTTTCACACTCAAAATAACATTGTATATTTTGTAACGATGCCCATGTACCTAACGTATGTATCTGTGTGAATAACAACCCCCCAAAATGTCTACATCCAAATTGCTAGAACCTGTGACTATGTCATGTTCTATGTCAAAAGGGAATTAAGGTTGCCAATCAGCTGACTTGGAGATGAGGAACTGTCACGGGTCAGCCAGGTGGTCCCAATGTAATCACAAGGACCCTTGCAAGTGAAAGACGCAGCAGGACAGTGAGTGTACGAGGGTTACAGGTGAGAAAGACTAGACCAGCCATTCTTGGCTTTGAGGATGGAAGAGGGCTGGGAGCCAAAGAACGCAGGCAGCTTCTAGAAGCTGGAAAAGGCAAGAAAACAGATTCTTCCCTCGAGCCTCCAGAAGGAACACAACCCTGCCAACAAATGATTTTAGTCCAGTGAGACCCATTTTGGGCTTCTGACTTCCAAAACAGTAAGATAATAAATTTGTGTTGTTTTAAGCCACCCTATTGGTGCTAATTTGTTACAGCAGCAATAGGAAAGCAATAGGATGTCAAACACATTAGCATGAGCACTGGCAGAGTACAGAAGGAACAGCGTGAAGACTGGAAAGAAAGGGGGTGCCATGATGTTATGCCCTTGCTGAGGAGTACACCAAACTCAACTCCATGCCTGAGGTCAAGGACAAGAGGGGGAGCGAGGAGGGAAGGGGAAGTGAGGGGGAGGGAACAGACGGTGGAAACAGAATGCAGCTGGTTGGGTAGGTGACACATGGCCCCCCGGTACACGCTGAATAAACCAATGCACGAGTGAGGACTGAGGCCCCCAAAGGGAGTGCACGGTAAAGGAGCAATCATATTCAGGTGGGTTAGATTAAAACACCTTCTAGAGTGAGCTGGAACCTGGTTGTGGTTTTCCCCGGTCTCAAGGTGTGATACAAAGCCATCTTCCCAATAACACTTAATCGAAAACAACTTCTGAGTTTAGAAGATTAAAAAAAAAAATCAGAATTGCCTTTATGATATATTAAAATGGTGTATCAATACCAATTTTCAGAATTTCTTCCAGAATATAGAAGAAGATGGAATATTTCCTAACTCATTTTATGAGGCTAATATTATCCCAATACTGAAACCGGATAAAGACACTACAAGTAAACTACAAACATCCCTTATGCACTTAGATACAAACATCCTCAACCAAGTATTAGCAAATTGAATCCAGTAGCATATATAAAATATATATATATACCATGACCAAGTGGGATGTTTTCCAGGTATGCAAGGCTGGTTCAACATTCAAAAATCAATCCTGGGGCGCCTGGGTGGCTCAGTCAGTTAAGTGTCTGATTTCAGCTCAGGTCATGATCTCTCAATCTGTGAGTTCAAGCCCTGCATCGGTCTCTGTGCTGACAGCTCAGAGACCGGAGCCTGCTTCGGATTCTGTGTCTCCCTCTCTTTGCCCCTCTTATACCACATAATACAGGGGTGGGGGGGAAATGATGCACTTACTGGGCCTTCCTGGGTTTCCCAACAATAGGAGCCAAGATCTGGACTCCAGCCAAGATCTGGACCTCAAGGCAGGTGAGACCTCCAGGATATAGCACATGAGCCCCCTCCCCCAACCTTGGGAGCCCAAATGGCAGCATGTCAGTGTGAGGTCCCTCCCACTGGCCTCTCTCACACCCTTTCATGGATTTTTTTTAAAATTTCCCCTCAACATTGGTTATTTGATTCCAGCCCTTGACTATATTCCTTCATTCTTTTGAGCTTCCCAAGTTACCATCAATCCAGTCCAAGCTAAGAGAAAAGAATCCAGATTGCATGCTGTTTTGTAATACCTGAAATCAGAATAAAAGCATACCTTTTATAATTCTCCACACACTGCAAAACGCTTTCTTGTTCATTAGCTCATCAGCTCGGAGCCTCTTTTCTTGCCTCTGTGCCTTTCCTTGGCTCCCCCCTGGTGGAATCAATTGCTCTCTCCTCTGAGCTCCCATAGCCCTTTGTACCTAGGCCAATTGCCGCACCTGACACTTTCTCTGACAGCCCTCGTTCAGGTCTCTCTGTCCCCTGCTGGACCAGAAGGGACCACATGGTGATTAATTTAGCATCTTCTCCCCAGCACCTACCATGGGCTTAGTAACGGAGTTTGGGTAGAGCTCAATGGACAGGTAGGTATTATTGGCACATGGAAGGGGCTATAACCGGTAGCTGGACCAGAATGTCAGAAAGATGAAGAAGCGAAGGCTTGGACACACTGAAGGTCTCCATCAAGGTTACACAGCTAGACGGTGACAGAGCTAGGCTTTGACACAGATCCTTTGGCTTTCATTTGGATAAACAGACACTTTTCACCCACTGATGTCCTGCCCTGCAGCTCTGGAGGGACCATACCCCGGGAAAACATATGAGGGTTTAATTCCTACCTCGGCATGGAAGCTAAAGCAAAAGAAAACAGCCTTGTTCCTGCCGTGCAGAGGCGGCACAGAAACACAAAAACTGCCGGGACTCCGAGAGCCTCTGAAAACAGAATGCAAACCACAGAGCCCAGCCTATCACAAGTTCAACAAAGTTTTTCCGTGTTGAACTCTGAACTTTGAGAAGTCTAGAATCTTTAGCAATTGCTTATTGCCTGCAGGATAGATGCAGTTAGTCCCGTGCCTTCTGGGCATGCCCTTAGCTGCAATCCTCATTGAAGCTTCTATGCTGCTGCTTTCAAAACTGCTCAAATTCCTTCACTCAAGTGTTCTTAGCACTTATGTTGATAGGGAATACTTCAAAGGGTACATCTTTACTTTATCAAATCTGATCTAATTTTGCAGATGGAATCAAAGCGGTTCATTTTGAGTCTAGTCGAGTTTGCCAACCATCCCAGAGAGGAGGCGTCAATGCCTTGCCCTCTGTGTAATTAACCTAAACTGAGAGGCCCCGAAGACCCTGGTGTCTTCGGCCATCCACACCCCAGAAATCCCTGGGAGGAGGCAGGGGCCTTCCTCGGAGCGAGGGGGCCACGGCGCAGGGAAGGACAGCTCTCCAGCATCCGGGGACCCATAGCTGGTCCTTCTCCGTAGCAATCGAAGACAGCATGGGCGTTGCGGGGGAGTTCTATGCAGAGAGAAAATATAATGAGCTTCAGTGCGCCCGGCGGTCTTTAGAGTTGCTGTGTGGGGTAGGGGAGCCCTGGATGCCGGCAGCCAAGGCCCGGAGTATTAACCTTCACCCTCAGCGGCAGGAACAATTATGCTTCTCTTCTCCCAACCTGGCACTTTTTAGAAAATCCAAAACTTGATGTCGCTGCTAATTTGCCCCTGATACCTGTGTTTGAAGCTGGATCCAGGCATAGAATCAGCTGCCTAGCCAGACGGTAATTTCCAACTGAGCTATTATAATTGTTACAGTAAAATGTCTGTCTGCATGCAACACACCAGGTTGGGGGAAGGAGCGAGTAAAGTCATTGATTTTGGTGTTCAGAAAAGTTCTCTGTGGCTCAGAAGAGACAGTTCTGGCTGGTTTTACTTTATTTGGATAAATAATACATACATATATATATATATATATAGCCATTTTGCATTGAAATTGAACACGAAAGCAAAAGGAGATTCAGGTTTCAATGTGCTAAGCTCTGGGGTCCCCCTTTTTAAAAAGCTCTTCAGAAACTCCCACACACAACCTGCCCCCACCTCCTTGGCTTTGGACATTGGAGGGAGTCACGCTCATCTGCCAGCCCCCGTCATAGACCCTTTGTGTCAGGCCCATGCAGATTGGCCATGAAAAGCCTCCAGAGCCAGGGTCTCTGTTCACAAATTCTGATCATCATGTGGGTAGGCATCAGTCTCCCTTTCCCACACAGGAGAAGACCAGGCCAGGCTGGGGAGGTCGAGGGCCTGCCTGAGCCCTCAAGGTTAAGAGTTCACCCAGCAGACTCCTCTCCAAATGCTTCTCTACCCAGAAGTGACCCTCTGGAAACAGAGCAATAGAGACAGCATCCTAAACTTGGCTTTGAGGGCTCTATGACTTGCCCCAGCTCCCTCCCCAGTCTTCCCTCTGGGTTGGGATGGGCTTCATGGGCATGTCATGTCTGCAGCCACATAGGGCCCCACACACAATAGCAGGTGCCTCTTCTCAGTACTTTGAAATTCTTAATTTTTAATAAGAGACCCACATTTTCATTCGGCACTGGGCCCTGCATTTATGTAGCCAGTTCTGGCTTCCACTGGGCTCTGCACACCTGTTCACACTTCCTCCTGCCAGGCACCTCCACACTTGGATTCCCTCTGCATGGAATGTCCCTACACACCCCATCCCCACCGTCGACACCACCAGCTACTTACCTCACTCCTACCTGCCCCTTAGATCTCGGATGAATTGTCACTTCCTCATGGAAGTCCTCCCTGCCTTACCCAACTGGGTCAAGTCCCCTATCACAGGCTCATAGAGCCCCATGCTCCTTTCCTCTATAAACTCTTTCTACAGTTGCAATTCCACATGTATCCTATATTTGCACACATCTGATTGCAGTCTACCTTTCTGGAATATAAGGGACCAGAAACCACATCTGATTTTTTGCTCACCATTGTAGCTTCAGTGTCCAACACAATGCTAGACACAGAATAAATATTCCATAAATATGTGTTGAACTAATGACATAACGTAAAAAGAAAAAGCGATAGAGCATAGGGGCTGGGAGGCGGCTCGAGCAGTCCAATTGCCTGGCTTCCTATCTACTTGCGCCGCTGGCTGTGTGATCTCAGGTGAATTCCCTGATCTCTCTGCACTTTGTTTCTCTCATCAGGGAAAAGGGGATAAAATGAGTAATTGATAGGATGATCGTGACCTTTAGATGCAATGATGTGCATGGAGGGGTTGGGACACACCTGACACACAGTCAGCACCCCAACTGCTCAGCCCTGTGACTACAGGACAGGAGGTATGTACTGCACGTGGGCATTCAGCGTTTCACACGTCCTTGGAACAACCCCATGGGGCAGGAACTGGTGCGTCCGGGGTGGCACAGCTGGTAAGTGTCCGAGCAGGACAGGAACCCAGTGCAGCCCATCCCCTGGGCCTGTGGCTCTGCCAAAGATGTAGTCGTTCAGAAAGGATCACAGATTGGTTCCCGGGGAATTGCAAAACCCTAGGTTTCAGTTTTTGTTCCATTCCTCGCTATAGACGTGATCTTGAATGCTTTTCTTAGCTTTCTTAGGTCTCAGTTTCCTCGTCTATAAGACAGGGATAACAAGAGATGGTTTTATCTCACTATATTAAGTGAGATAAACCGCGTGCAGTGCTTGGACACAGGGCATGGTTTGCAGCAAGCATTCTGTACAGCGTAGCTCTCCCCTACCACTAAGCCAGAGTGGCTCTCCTTTGGGGGAAGGAGCCAAGTACAGTCTCATGTCTCCATGCTGCCTTCCTCCCATATTCGCAGCCAGCAACATTTCTGGACAGGATTCACATCGCTTGTACAAAGGAGGGCAACTGTGTCTGGGATTCCTTCAACCTCTGGCATCCCCCAGGTGCGCTGTGGTAGCAGTGACAAGACACCTCTGCTTTCCAAAGCAAGGGACACTGTTCCACAGCATGGAGGGTTTTCCCAAGACCAGGGGACTGGCCTCAGACCTCCTCTTGCCCCTGCTTTCTACCCACCTCCCCCTGGAGGAGACAAAGTCCTGGACAGCAAACAGCTAATCCTAGCGGGAACTGTCTTGTCTCCACCCATCAGCAGAGGGGACAACCTCAAGCAGCCAGAATGTCTAGAATGTGCTTATCTGGGATGAAATGAAAACAAGCTGAGGCTTCAAGGAAAGGAGAGAGCCCACTGCAGACTCCTCGACCCACCAGAAAAGCACTTTCCACCTGAGGGTGTGAACTCTGAGACTGTGCCTTTCTTCCTACGCTGGGAATGAGTTCAGGCAGAAGGTAAGGGGAAGTCAGGTGTGGCTGGAGGGGTGGGCCCAAGGGGCCTGGGCTGCCATGTACTTATCACATCCCCCCATAAGCTGGGGGCCCATCCCCTGGAGGGATGCCTTGGAGAGGCTGATGGGGGCACAGAGAGAGGTCAAGAAGGTGACTGACATGGTCTCTCCACTTCAATCAGAAAACTACAGTCTGTTGGTAAATGTACACAAGTGAGAGCTGAAACCTATGCAAGGGCCCTGAGACTCCCCGGCACAGCTGGTTAGCAGCCCAGGAGAGGCCGGAAGTCCAGCCAGCCTGCCAGCCCACAAGCTCTACCCCAGCTCTGGGGCTGGCCAGTGCGGCATCTAGAAGGTGGGGTCTATACGCGAAAAAAATTTTTGGAGAAGAGAGAAATCACTGAGCCAAAGGAGCCTTCAGAAGAGGTTTCCCTTTCCTGTTATAGGAAAGGTAAGGCCAGATCCAGCCATGTGGACCCTCCCCAGGCCCCTCCCACTCCTACAGTGAGACAGCACTCTGTTCTCTGCAGAACAGCGGGGCCATGCCCATTCCTGGAGAACTCCCCTTAGGGTCCTTCTCACCAGGAGCCTCCTAGGCCTGCTGGGCACCAGCAGGCACCAGCTGTCAGCATGGGAAGCATACCTGCGGGTAGTTGTTAGCTCCAGAGAGCCCAAACCAGGCAGTATTGGCTTCGGGTAGATATTGTTGGGTGCTCATCCCTAAATTCTTTTGAGTCTGGTCTCATGGCTTCAGAGCCCCAGGCTAATTAGCTGTCCCTGAAGGTGTTCCTAACTAAAGGAACATGCCCTGGCAGAGGGCCCTGGAACCTATTATGTTGGGTCATGAGATCCAAAAGACTTTGGGCAGGAAGAGACATCCGAAGTTATGTAGACTGACTTTATTCTACAGATGAGGGTGCTACAGCTCAGGAAGAAAAGGTAGCTTGCTCAAGTTAAGAAAAAGTGAAAATATATCATAATAGATCTATGCCTCTGGGGTAGAAGAGAGGAACAGTTGTGTCTCATCCCTCCCCAAAATGTAACTGCCTCAACCCAAACCAAATGCACCCTCTTCCTTGAGCTACAGGGCCTTCTCTACTCGGTCCCCCACTACCCCCCCTCCATGCTCCAAATCTTCTTCTAAAAATTCCTGTCCCATTGGTAAGAAGCCCTAGCTTCTGGATGAGTCATAATACCCATCCATCTACGACCCCAAGTGACTGAGCCAAATAGGGTACATTTTCAGGATTGTTGGTCCATAATGGAAGTTAATCCACTGAGCTGAAGTCGATGAAGTCAGTTCCCTGGACACTGAGGCAGCCCATAGCTCATAGCCTGGGAAGGACCCCACTTAGCTTCATCTTACCCAAGCTCTCCTCCCAAGGTGGTAGGTCAAATTGACAAGAACCAACCTGGAGAAAGAGGGTCACATTAACCAAGACTATTGGAAAAGGTTTTCCATTTAATTGGGGCAACATCCAAGTCAGGGGAGTGCTACTTTCCTCAGCTCTGAGGAATTACCCAGGAATGGATCCCATTTCCCAAGTCACAGAGCAGATAGAAAATCAACACGCAGTGAGAAATACTCGCTCTGGTCAACAGAAATAGGAAAATGGTGATTACAACAAATCACTTTCCTATCTTGGTGGGTGAGGCTTATGGCTCATTAAGTCTCCTTTGTTCTCCTCACCTCCATCCATTTCTTTCCAATCCTTAAAATTTTCTAAATTTTACCTTCATTTATTCATCCCTTCAAAACAAAAACAAAAACAAAACAAAGTCAAGGTCAAGGTGTTGACCAGACCTTCATCACCACTAGACACACTCTCTCTTCTCCCCCTACCCACTTCCTCCCAGCCAGCCTCTCCTCCAAAATGAGCCCATGATGAAAGTGCAGCAGAGTCTGTGCATTTTAAAGAGTGAGCCTATTTTCAACTATAAAATAATATGTGGCATAGAAAACAGCATGTAGGATGAAAAAAGATCCTGTTTAGTTTCAGTGTGACATTTGCCTGGGGGAAAGAAGTGCAGAGCTCATTGGCAAGCCGATTGTTGAAGCCCTGACCAGTCAGTTACAAAGTGTCATCATTTAATATGCCAGGCAGCTCTGCCTTTTCGAGGCCAATCACTCCTTTTGTGCTGGGGAGAGAGAGGGGGTGGGGTGCAGAGGAGAAATTGAGTAGAGGGGGGGTGGGAACCTTAGAAAGAAGGAGGGAAGGGGCACACATGAATGGAAGATTCCAGAGGGTTTCATTGCTCTGTCCCCCTCCCACCTCCCTGTGAGGCTCACTGGTGCCCACTGGGGCCAGAACCCAGTGGCTCTTGGTCACGGTAGCTGCCCAGGTGAGGCATCTGTACATTAAGGACCCCATACCTTCCCAGGCCACAGACTTGGGTACAGCAGGTCCAAATGTCACAGAACTTACGTATGTCCCTAGAGCTGGGGTCATCTTCTGGTCCCAGGTACTAGTGGTACCAGCTTCTAAAGGTATAGGCAAAAAGGTCAAGAAATCTGAACCTATTACCACTTCCTGCAAGCTCAACACATTCCTGTGTTTAGACATCAGTGCAAGATCCTGGCTCCCTTTCATGGCTCTGAGCTTTGTATCCAACTTACCATTAACAGGGTTCAGCCAAGGCAGGCCTTTTGACTCTGCCCCCCCCCCAACTACGGCCCCCTCTCTCAGTCTGTCAGCCTTTTCTTCATCAACTATATTTGTTACAATCAAGTTCTGTCAACTGTCACAGCTTACATACAGACTGCCAGTAAATATGTCTTTCCACTCATTAGACATTCCTCCCAGTCACCTTGGGATTTCTACCTTGTCTATCTCACTCCAAAAAACTTTTGTTCAGAAGTATGAGACACCCACTGAGCAATGTCAGCTTGCGGCCATTACCTCAGGAAGTGACAGAAAACACCCAACTGTCACTCATTAAGATCCATTTTTTCCAGAGTTGATGTAAGTCAGACTTTGCCCCCAAAACGAATCATGATTTATTTAATATATTTGCTTCTACAAGTGTCAGCTCATCAGCTTAAAATGTTCCTCCTTTAACTCTATTGAGGACTGTACAGAAAGTTTTCTTTGAAACCCAGTTTTTGCTTTAAGGCTTAATAATTAAAACAGAACCAAGAACAGTCAAGACTCTGCTCTATAGGTGCACTTTGGTGGCCCCTGGTTTTATAATTATATGTACAAAGCAGTCGTGTTGGAATTATCACTGGACACGCTGGGAAAATTACCTCCCACTGAGCAAGCCAGCTTTTTCTGCCGGGCACACCAGGCTGGGGCAAGATGAAATGAAAACCCAGGGATGGTTTGAAAGCAGGGACAAAAATAACAATTAGGGAAGCAAGGAGGAGAAAAATGCGGTTTCTTAATTGCTCGGCCTATGTGCCAGCGGGCAGCTCCCTGCCACCCTGCAGGAGTACAGGGACCCAGGAGGACCCGCTGCTTTCCAGAGGCCTAGGGGAGGCGGGCAAAGGTGCGTGGGCCACAGCTTTTTGGGAAAGATGCCTGAGGCCTTGCTTTGACCTGGATTTCAGGAGAGATCAAAGCCTGAGCCAAAGAGGAAGGTGATTTGACGGGCTGATGGCTTCCTATGGGGACCTCCAGCCCAAGGTCATTTCCAGCCATGCTCCCCTCTGCTTCGGATTTACTCTGGTCAGTCTTCTCTCCTGGGAGGAGAGAAGGTCGAGCACCTTGGGTGGTGCCATTTGAAAAGTGAGAGCAATGCCCCAGTGACTTGGCACTTTCCTCAGCCTGACAGCAGGCCTACAGATGATTCTCACCCAGTACGGAGGCTGGCTTCCCTCCGTCCCAGGGCCCAGGGACCCAGGGTGAGATCCATCCTGTGCTCAGTCCCACCAAAAGAAATTTGCCCCCAGACCCATGTACACAGCCACGTAAGGGTTGGGATTATACAGCGGGAATAGCATGGCGGAGTCAAAAAGAAAGGAGAAAATCCATGTTAATTGCCCAAGAGGAGCTCCGTGGTTTGGGAGAGAAAGTGAGGCTCCTGTCATGAAACCTGTTTACACTCAACAGTCACTTGTCGGAGTGTGGCATATGGGAGAGCCATGCTTCACTCGGGCATCTGGTCTCAAAGACATCCAAAGCCCCTCGCAGTTGAAGAGCTTAAGATTCCAAGGGTACAATATTTTGTCAGGGGTTACTTTTGTTTGTTTCTGTATTACCAGGACAGAGTCTGCCTCCACCCTCAAAATTCCCGGCTGATGGCTCCGATTTGACCCCCCACCCCCACCTGTGGGTTCGCTGGTAGACACACATGCCCTCGGGCAGCAGGGGGAGCTGGGTGTCTGAAGGAAGAGTCTGGAAGCAGGCCATGGATAAAAGGCACCCAGGAGATGGAGGGGGCCACCCTCTGGCCCAGATAACCTCATCCCAAGCTTAAATTACCTTGGCTTTCCTGCTTCCACGTTCCATTCTCCAACAGAAACCAGTGACGATCTTAAAATTCAGATTTAATCATAAAACTCCCAACTGCACTCACAAATCCTTCTCATCTAAAGCCTAACAGTGGTTTCCCATTGCTGGTAGGATAAAAGTCAAACTTCATAAGAGAGAGAGCAAGGCCTCCTGGGTCTGTTCCATGCCTTGCTGGCCTCACCCTAATCCTGGCCCTGCCTCCCTCATCCTAAGATCTAAGTGTCTCTGGGGCTTTGTGCCAGACTTGGGTCACCAGAGACAAGGAAGACGAGACCACCACTGAGCCAAGTGCAGCTGGAGGTAAAGAACAACATACGGCTGCCCAGGAGATGGAGAGGATGGAGGGGAAGAAAGGGGAAGAATGGTGGGATGGCTGGCACTGGGACACAGCGCCCAGAGTTTCCAATGGGGTTCCAATGGGGAGTCTGATTCATTGAAACCAGGTCACCTGTCCCAGCCTTAGCTGCCGAGAGGGCTGAGGAGTGGGCACAGTCCTTTCTCACATCTACTCCCCTCCAAGACTTACAGGGCAAAGAGTTCCCCAAATACAAGAAGGAGTTTGGGATGCAGGCCTTCTCTCAACTTAGCTCATTGCCAGAGTATAGCTTTCCCAAGGAACTGGTGAAAATCCTCCAATGGACCTCATGGAGGAAGGGAGGGACATTTTCCATCTCTCTAGCTCCCCCAAATACTAGGAACAGAGCCATCTACCACCAAGCACCAATCACATCCCTACCCTGCTCCCCAACCTGGCATGACAGGCAAAACTCTGAGAGAGGGGGGAAAAAACCACATTGAAAGTCAGCCTGCAAATGGAACCCTTTCATGTTGGGCAGGATCCACAGCTCGGAAGGTAAGATCAGATATGGAAGCGTTTGATGAGGTTAAGTCCATTTCCAACCCTTCATTCTGGCATTTAAAGCCATCATCTGTTTTAAGAAGTGAAGAGCTTTAATGTGCAGGGGGTTACAGAGGAACCGGGCTCCTGCTCCGCATAGAGCACCAGGAGGCAGGCGCTGTGGAAAGTTGTGGAACCTTTTTTCCCGCAACCCCATAAGGGAGAGAAGCCCCTACCTGCTGATCTCTAAAAATGGCTGCTAATGACACACAGCTATGCTGAAACAGGGACCCGTGTTCATTATAAATCAGAGTGGGGAGATGTTCAAGACTAATGCATCGCCTTGGAGGCACTAAACCCAAGGAGGCTCCCTTCCTCGACAGGAACAAAAGGAAACAGATGTGTTTTCTTCCTCTGTCAGAGGGCTTGCCCCAGAGCCCTACTAAAATCCTGTTTCTTCCACAAAGCTGTCACTGATGAGTAAGCCCTTACTCCTGAACTCCTAGAGCATCTGTTGTCTAGGCCACCTGTTTCACGTAATATAAGATCATTCATTCATTTGTGCATTCATGGACCAAACCCCCATTAAGCCACACTGTGGGCCACTCAGAAGGTTTGGGGTAGAAGGCAGTTTGAAGATCTTCTCTTAATAGACAAAGAAACTGAGACACCACTGGACATGGGGTTCATAGTGGGCAGGGGGAATGACAGACTTGCCCAAGGTCACACCTGTCTTAGTGGGGGCTCTGGGCTCCCATAGCTCCTAACAAACTCGTCCCCGTTGATGGTTTCATGTCCTCCACTTGGGCTGTATTCTTTCAAAACCAGCTATCACCACGCAGTTCAATCTACTGACAGGTCTCTCCACCTCATCAGACTATGAGCTCCTAGATCAGTGATTCTCAACCCTGGCTGCATATTGGAATCAACAAGGAGAGCTTTAAAAATAGTGATGCCCAGGTACTATCCACAGAGATTCTGATTTAATTAAGATTATAGGACATGGCCTGGGCATTGGGATTTTTAACACCACCTCTACTGTCCCCTGGGTGACTCCAATGAGTATTAAGGATTGAGAAGCACCATCCTACAACACTGGTTCTTAAAATTGGTGAGCATACACATCACGTAGTGGTGACCTGGCTACACTGGAAATTTAAATTCATTAAGTCTCTGCTAAGGCCCAAGATTCTGTGTTTCTAACAAGCTCCCAAGTAACATGAATGCTACTGGTCTGTGAACCATACTTCGGGTAGAAAGGCTCTAAAACAGGGTTTCCCAACCTCAGAACTAATTGACATTTGGGGGCTGTATAATTCTTCATTTGGGGAGAGGTGCAGAGGGGATTTTCCTGTGCACGTTTAGCAGCATCCCTCCATCCACTAGATCCCAGTAGCACCATCTCCAGTTGTAACAACCAAAATATCTCCAGACAACACCAGATGGCCCCTTGGGTTGGGGGAGCACAGTCACCCCATTGAGAACCACGGTTCTAGAGGACACATGTTGAAGCTAGCATCTTGAGTCCTCTATCTCTTAATCCAAAGTCCTTTCTCTATGCCACATTGCTCTGTTAACTGCCTTTTCACACTCATTTTGTTTACTAAATTCAGAAATTAATTAAAAGTAAAGATTACATCCCATTCATTCATTAGTCGGTCAGTGATTCAGCAAATTCTTGGTGAATGCCAAGCAATGTGCTAAGCCTAGAGATAGTAACAAAGGTACCCGAAAGCTTTGCATGAAATATCCCTTCAATCTGCAACACAGCCCTTGAAGATAGGTCCTAGGGTTAGCTCCATATTACACATAAGACAATCAAAGAGAGATTAGGTAACTTGCTCCAAAACACATAATAAGTTATAGAAAAAAATGCATAGATAAATAGGATATAGAGCTTCCTCAGTGGAGTTCATGATCATGCAATCAACACAGGCATCCATGATCCTGACTCTACCTTGATGTGGAAAATACCAGATCAGCAGCCTGGGCAGAGGGGTCACTCAAAGAGAATGGTCAGTTCTGCCTGAGGAGTGGGAGGGATGGCTAAGACCTCACAAGGTAAGTGATAATTGAGCTAGATCTTCAATGATGAGAAGAATTTCATGAGTATCCATTTCCTTGTCTCTCCCCTGTACTCAACAGACTGTGAGCCTCTTAAGGATATGGACAGACTCTTCTTTATTTTTCTATCTTCAGTTCCTGGCATGGTGCTGGGTACATAATAGGTGGTCAATAAATGCTGGGTGAATAAGTGAGCAAACAAATCAGGTGGACAATAGTGACATCCCAGGGTGAGAGAACAGCATGAGTAAAAGCACGGAGGTGTGTAAGGGTGCTGTGTTCCAGAAGAAGAGAAAAGAGGCCAGAGACACAGGCATTAGGGGAGAAGGGGGCAGGAGGTGAGCTGGTCTCTGACATTCTGATTCCTGCACAGAGCAATGTGAATCCCTTTCACTGTGCTCTGGGGAAAGGGAAGCTCCGGAGTGCCTCCCAGCTGGCTGGGTTCCTTTTCCAAAGAGCAGGAATCCATGTCTCAGGACAGGGCAAGTTTCTAATGAGTGCAGACAAGTGGGATAAAGAAGTGTGAATTCATTTAGGATATGGGGAAGGAAGTGTGTGTGTGTGTGTGTGTGTGTGTGTGTGTGTATGTGTGTGTTTTAATTCCTACCATCCCTGATGAGTTGATGGATCCAAGCTTTGGCATCAAGAGCTGCTAAAAAAGAAAGTGATAATTGTACAGCTAGTGCCTCTTGATGGAAGGACACAATACGCCTATGAATCTGACCACAGCCTTGGGTGGAGCTACCAACTTGCAAGCAGCACAGAGGACAGAGGAACATGTTAAATTTCACCATGGGGATGCAAACAGCAAAGTTGAGACTGTGGAAACTCTGTAGGACAAATGACTTGGTTCTTTTTTTTATTTAAAAAAATGTTTTTAATGTTTATCTATTTTTGAGAGAGAGACAGAGTGTAAGTGGGGTAGGGGGGCAGAGAGAGAGGGAAAAACAGAATCCAAAGTAGCCTCCAGGCTCTGAGCTATCAGCACAGAGCCCAACGCGGGGCTCGAACCCACGAACCGCAGGATCATGACCTGAGCCAGTCGACACTCAACCAAATGAGCCATCCGGGTGCCCCAAATAACTTGGTTCTTAACTAGATGAATTTCGGGGAGGGGGGAGAGAAACGGAGGGAGAACGTATGGATTAAAAGACACCTAAAAACATTTCAACCATTTTCAGTGTGTACACAATCAGAATCATGATTCCACCACCGGGGGAAAAAAAAAAAAAAAGACAAGTAGAAATCTGAACGGTGGGTATTTGATTAAGAAATTATTGTTAAATTTTTAGATGTGATAATGGCATATTTTTTAAGATGCTCTTATCTTTTACAGATACAGACTGAAATACCAACAAAATGACATGACGACGTGAGAGGAGAAGGGTGAAAGCACAGGATACACAAGATTGGCTCTAAGCTGGAATTGAAGTTGAGCAATGGCACCTTTTCTATCTTTTTTCTTTCTTTTTTTTAAGTTTTATTGAAGTATAGTTTCCATACCATACAACTCACCCATTTAATGTGTACAATCCAAAGATTTCTAGTATGTTCAAGGTTGTGCATCCATCAGCACAATCTTATAATATATTCATCACCCCAAAAAGAAACCTTGCACCCCCTCAACCATGATCCCCCAAGTCCACCTTACCCTTAGCTCTAGACAACCACTAATCTACTTTCTGTCTCTACAGGTTCTCATTTCTGGACATTTCATGGATAAGGAATCCCACAATACAAGGTCTTCTGTGACTGGCTTATGCATGGTGTACCATGTATCAAGACCTTGATTTCCTTTTATTGCCAAATAATATTCCATCAAGTGGCTAGACCACATTTTATTTATCAGTTGATGGGCATTTTTAGGTTGGTTCTACTTTGGGGGCTCATATGTATAAAGCTGCTATGAACACTTGTATACAAGCTTTTGTATGGAATGTATTTTCTTTTCTCTCGGGTATATACCTAGGAGTGGAATTGCTGGGTCAGAGGGTAACTTTCTGTTTAGCAACTTAAGAAATTGTCCAACTGTTTTCCAAAGCGGCTGCATCATTTTGTGTGACCTCCCGCCGCGTTCTGTCTCTTTTTCGTATATGTTTGAAATTTTCCATAGTAAAAAATTTTGTTTTAAACCTACCCTCACAGGCTAAAAACCACCAATGCGTCATCGCCATGTTGGCAACTGTGGCTTTTCCTAACATGCCTGTGTTACTTTTACTCACATGGGCCCTCTGGGAAAAGATCATGACCCCTTGCTATTTTCAATACCTTCTTGTTCATTAGGTTTTTAGTCACGTGCCTTCTCCCTTTCATTTTGGGGATGCAGTCTCTAAAGAAACCAAAAAGATTAGAGTCGGTAATGACCTAAATCACCAGAGTGGAGGGAATCAGGCAGAAGCCCCTTCCAGCAGTGCAGCTAAGTAAACACAAATGTGATGACCGCCCCCAACGTAATGACATAAATTGTAGGCCACAAAGGAAAGAATTGCTCCAGTAAGATGAGGGGAGGGGACTCAGTCTGCGGAGCCCCAAGGTTAAATGCTGGGGTATAAAGAGATGTAAACAAGAGAAATCTTTCAGCCCAACAATTTGGGACATAATGGCACCCAGAATCGCATCCTGCAGGTGTACGGCAAGCACTTGGCTGCATTATTCCATCCCGGGTTCCCATTTTCTCTTGTCAAGAGGTCTTTGACTAAAGACACAATTGTCTCCCAAAGAAAGGCTGAAATGCCATGTGAATGATTTGAGTGATAGGCTGTAGCATCTTGGATGGTCAAGAAAAAGCAATGCTAATGGATTTGTACACTAAATAACATAAAAGGGGGGAGGGGGGAATGCCCCACCAAAACACTGCAACAGCACATCCCAGAGCCTTCTTCTGAGGCACTGGTGGCCAATCAAGGCTTTGGTCCCCCTTCCAGTGAAGACAAAGGATGCCTATATTTCAGGGAGTCCAGACCTGACTGCCTTCCCCTCATATTCAGCCTGAACTGAGCTCTTTTGGTTAAATCGTCAAAGAATTAGCAGGTGTTCCCTCACAAATCTGGGGCATGTAGCTCCCTGCCCGGCCTCCCACAAAAACATCTCTGACCCAGGCCCAGGGCAGCCCGCCCTCTCATGCATACCTGACAGCAAAGTCTCCTGGGAGATTTCCCAGCCTGCCCAACAAAATAGTCCAACCCTTCCTAGAAGTTAATATGTGCACCAGAAGGCTCAAATGAGCAACGTCGTGGGCTAACAAAGTAAAAGAAACAGAGGACGTGGACACAGGAAAGGACCTCGGGGTCCACCAGATCCAACTCCCTCTTTTCACAAACAAGAACTCTGAGAACCAGAGAAGGTAAGCAATGTCAAAAGGTTACATCATCAGCTCATGTCAGGTCACGTAAGTCCACTCCTCTCCCCCACAGGAGGTAAAGTTCACTGGAGTAGAAAAAGGAAAGAATACCACTCAAGAATTTTATCTCTAATATGTCTAGCTCTGGGAATGAGACAGGACAAGGAGACCTAAAATTTTTATACTCTAATATTTTAGGTAACCATGACCTAGAAACCATAGCTCGGGAGTTCCTTTTGAAGATGCCATGGCCTTTAGTTCAGGCTCGGTTGTCCTCGCCTGTCAATGTCAGCAGTAGGTAGTTAGATAATGGCATTTTGGAGACCATGTAAGTCCATCTGTCTTTATCCAAATGAGGAATCTGAAGCCCTGAGAGGGGACGAGATTTCCCAAGGTCACAGGACTCACCCTCCTTTGGTGTTTCAATCCCAGTGAAGACCCCACTCATTACCCATCATTCCTCCAGTTAAAGGAATCAGAAACCAAGTAAACCCCCTCAAGATGCACCATCACCATGCCCTCCTGATTCCAATCTGTGCCCAATCTAGCACCTCCTGTGTCCCCTCCATTTCCTCTGCCTTGAGCCCGAGCGAGTTGTCATCACCTCTTGCTCAACTCCTACCTGTTCCCAGGCATCCACCCTTAACTCCCGGCCCCAATCATTCTCAAAACCACAGCTAAAGTGATCCTTTGAAAACTGAACCTGATCATGTTCTCCCCGTTTTAACCTTTCCGGGGCCCTAGAGATAAAACCCCAAATCCTGATGTTCACAAAGCGCTTCCTGGCCTGCCCCCTACTCCTCCCCCCGCCCCCGCCCCAGGTATGTCCCTGAAGTCATCTTGAACCATTCTTCACACCTACTCCCCTTGTTCAAAGCCACATTGACCTTCTTTCCATCTTTCCATCCTTCCACTACATCATGTTCCCTCCCATCCCAAGACTTTTTTGAGAACACTGTCCCCTCTCTGCAAAGTTCTTGTTCCACCCTTCACTTCATTCTCCTGGAGGTGTTGGCTTCTGTCCTTCCTCGGGGAAGCCTTCTCTGATCCCCAACACCATGTGAGCCTAAGTTTCGGACCTTCCTAGCAAAGCTTCTTTCCTTTAGAGCATTGATCCTAGTTTATAATCATATGCTCATTAGTGTGATGAGTTGAACACAATCTAATTCCCCACACAATAAGGAAGAAATCTGCTCAGTTTTACAGGTTTTTCTCCCAACACCTCGCATAGCACCAGACACTAGACATATATTCAGTGATCATGCACTTGCATGACCAGAAAGTTGTTAAGATATTAAAATGTTTTTATATCCATTGGTAATTAACTACTGTCCCAAACCTCTCTGGTGTCTCATGGTATTCTGGCCATATCCCCTCCCCTGGACCTTTCAGACCACCCTCTATCCAGTAATTAAAGGAGTAATGTCTGGCACAACACTTGGACAATCAAGGCTAAATATTCTGACTGCCACTCCAGCCTGCTCAGAGTAGATGCTTAATAATTATGAATTGACTAAAAGAATAATAGTGGAGCTAATATTTCAACCCTGATTTACCAAATCCCTGTTATTTTTTCTGCTTTGTTTGCTGCCTTCCTCCTTCACCCCCAGCTGGCATAAAGTGTTTGCTCTGCAAGCTCTAGAGGGTGGCATTGTCAGGTTCACATTTGGGTCCCTTTGAGCATCCCCACTCCCTACTTTGAGGCCTCAAGAGCATGCAGCAGGCACCTGCCTACCTTTGCACTGAAACCCACAACATCTGGTTCCCACCAGGAGCAAAGGCATGCGGCTAAATTTCCTCACCATCTGTCAAAACTCTCTAGGAAATCCCCGCTTCGGCAAGAGCCACGTGACGCCAGGAAATCCACTCACCCTTCCAAAAGGGGCGGGAAGACCACCTCGAGGTGAACTCTTTACCAGCCAGTCTTCCATCTAGGGACATAAAGAGAAAAAAGGAAGACCTTTCTTCCATCAAAGAAGACATTCAACTGTAATCATTTCTTGATTCTCAGGTTGTGTCACCGTGGTGGGCCTTTTGACTTCCCTGGACGCTGAAAAGGTGGTATCTTCCTCAGCTTGGGTTTCCCCCAGAGTAGATCCAAAGGAAAATATTTGGGCATAAACAGTTAATTTAAGGGATATGCCAAGAAAGCACGATGAGGGAGAAGGATGTGGGACTGATAAACTATATGCTGCTGAGCAGTGTACTTGCGTGCATGACCAGGGCTCAGTCTCACCCCAGACCCTGACGGACTGTGTAGCGTGCTTCTGAATTGTCCATGAGAGAGACAAGGAAGCTGGGGTATCAATCAACCAATTCCCATCCCTCATCAGTTGAGGCTCTCTCTGCGGCATTCATTCTCTTGCACTTCCCCTTGACCTGTGATCCCCTCAGTCTGGAGGCCAGAAAGTGCCTCAGGCCAAGAGACCACAAAGCCATGAGAGTGCCTGGGAACTGTCTGCAGGTGTGCAGGCCCCAACAGCATCTGCAATGGCATTCAAATGCTTTCAAGGGGAAAACCATTGTATATGAGCCGCTAAGGAAGCTGCACGTTGAGCAGCGTGGAACAGCAGGAAAAGTTTTGGCTTCAGAATCCAAGTCCTGAGTTTGAATCTCTTCTCTGCCACTTGCCAGCTGGGCCACTGGGCAAGTGAACCTCTCTGAACCTCACTCTTTGTTTAATCTGTAAAGATTATAGTAAAGATTAAACTAAGTGCCGTAGAGTAAGTGTACAATGCTGGGCACATTACTGATGATAATTAGTGTAATAACAATACTAATTACTATTCCAATAAAATAAATCATTTGCTCTTGGGAGTTTCACGATCTAGGAGGCTAACTTGACCCAGTCCAGGAACGGTGATGCCTTCTTAATTTCAATTCTTGGTTCTAGGTCACTCATTTGTTTGTTCACCCAAACACATGTTTTTGCAAATCCATTTCAATGACCTCATCAGCAAAGAGGAGGGTTGGCAATAATTGTTACAATGGTTAGTTCTCAAATGCCTTGTAGCATTTACCATCTTCCCATCTGCAGCTGTTCTCTGCAGGAAGACAGCTTAGTTGAATGAAAAAAGAATGTTACAATGACATAATGGTGTTTGGATATCGATACTTACTAGCTACGTGACTTTGAATAAGTCTGAATAGCACTTCTATACTTGCCCATCCATGAAATGGGCCTAATAACACCCACTTTGCAGGGCTGCCGCAAAACTTAAAAGAGATGGCAATCGCACACATCTCCTACAGTATCAGGCACATGACAGGACACTGACACTGTGGGTTCCTTCTCCTCATGTCATCTCTGGGGTATGCATGGTTTCGTACCTAAATGTTCAGGGGTATTGAGAAAATGAGCATTTCAGATCCTTGCGCAAAGCTGAGAACAACCCAGCAGGCCATGAGGAGGCTGAGCGCATCTGCAACACTTCTGTGTCACACGAAAGTCTACCCCCCCCAGACGGTGACTCCCAAGACAGAGTCTCATTCAGCTGGCCATTCCCCCACGCCCAGCTCAGTGCCTGTACATAGGAGGGCCGTAGTTAATATTTGCTGATAAACAAATGAAACAAATCTAGCCTGCTTTTCCAAACAACAACAACAAACACTTCAATCAAAGAAGACACCGTGAACAGAAACTAAGATCCCTGTGGACAAGGAGGGTGGCCTTCCTTGGCACCCAGTGACGAACCAGCTTTGTACTTGAATCACATTCTGTCTAAATGGAATAAAATGTCTCAAAGGACCGGGCTGTACCTGCACTGTAAATATAGACCACTGTGCTCCAAGGCCCTGTTCTGAAAAGACCCACTTCGGGTCTTGATCACTTAAAACATATATTGTTTAGTCTCAAAGGCAGAAATATGAGCAACTGCAAATGGAACACCGCAGTCTTCTGGCGCAAGGTGTGGTCCAGGCAGCAGCGTGAAGCGTGGGTCTCAGGCGCCGTCCCACACCTGCTGGAGCAGAATCTGCATTATATACGCTGCCCACATGATTCTCAGGTAGGACCCGGGCTGGCACTGCTCTTCTGGATCGGCTCCCATCATCAGAGGAGTTTAAAAAAAAAAAAAAAAAATACTGATGCCTGGGTTCCAAGGCCGGAATGCAGCTTGGGCAAAGCGATGAGAAATAATAAGAAGAATTAGAATTCATTAGAATTCCCTGGGGAGAGCCCTGCATAGACCCGCATGCACGTGGCAGCTAACACAGAGAAAGGGTTCATTTTGCCTCACGGAGAATGATTTCCCTGAGCTCTTCATGGTGCCTCTTATCTGGCCATCAGGAAGAAGGTTTGAATGTCATCTGGGAGCCAGGCCCGCTCCAGACCAGGCCTCCACCTACCGAGAGCAGAAAGAGTTAACCCCAAACCCAGCCTTCCTTCTCCTGCTTCCACGGGCCCAGCCACGGCTGAGCCTCAATCACCTTCACCGCAGCTCGTACATCTGGTTCCGTTCCTTGGAAATGTCTCCCCTTCTCATTGCTTCCCTCCCCTCGGGGACAGCTTTCCCCAGTCCTGCCCAGAAGAATGACCCGAGGCCAGGGATCTAGCCTGGGAATGTCCCCACTGCCTGCCCCGCAGTCCAGACCTCCAGGTGGGGTTTTGAAGTGATGACATCAGCCATGGCCCGGGTAGCATGTTTCATCAGAAACGCTCCAATCCTCCCAGGAACCTCCCTGGGAATGAGCACAAGGTTCTGGCTAATTTTAAATGTAATTAAAAGATTTTCTTCCTTTCTTTCTTTCAAGGCATGATCAATTTCCATAGCTCCCCCTTCTTAGAATACTGTTCCTCTGAGGTCTTCTTTTTTCATTTTCCAGATTTTTCTCCCCAAATGAGAACACTTACAACAGATGCAAATCCTTTGCTTATTTGGCCTGTGTATCAGCAGACAGTCTCTTTACAATGCAGAAAGGTTTTTTAATGGGATGTGGAAAAGGTCTTCTCTCCCAAAACACTAATAATAAAAAAAATCTCTTTTTTTTATTTTCTTCAAATTACTTTTTATAACCCATTCCGCATTTTCAGGGACATAATTAAAACATCAAACAGTTTTCCTGCCGGTTATGCTAAAATTTGAATACTTGAGGCAGCCACTATTATTAGATATTAAAATGGACTTGAGTATTTATTTAAAAGATCCTCTTAAGTAACTATTCATTTGGGTTTGCTCTGTTTAATAAAAAGACAAGTCCCATAATGTGAAAATACCTGTTTCTAATAAAGACCATAATTGGTAGCAGGAGGATTTTTTTAAATATAAAATATGTATTTTGTTCACTATTTTTCCAGCTTAATGTGACTAATTTCCCCATTCAACTTTATCCCTAAGGAAAACTATAGAAAGAAAGGCCATTACCAATACATGAAGCTCAGTAGTTTGCTTTCGTAGGATGTAATTGCTATCAAGAAGGCTAGTAGCCGGGTAATTTTGGATTAAATAAGTACATAGCCTGAAAAAGGAGAAATTAACCTCTGTAGAACTGAAATTAGATTCCAGTGAGTGATTGTTCTAGCTCAATGCACACAGAGTCCAAGGCTGGGACTATGTGGCCCAGGAGGAAAAGCCAGTGGCATGCTGAATGCCCATTTGCGGGTGCGAGGTGGGCAGAGAAGCTAACCCGTGAAGGAACGCGGGGCAGAGATGGAAACTGAGAGCTTTTGTTTCTCTTGCCTTTCCAGGGGTGTGTAGATACTTTCTAGATAAATAAGAGGTTTCCCTCTTCACAAAACCCGAGCAGGCTTCTCAGAGACTAAAGCAGATCAGTTCACTGGACACGCAGTTACTGACAGCAGGTGACATGATAGAGCCAAGCCAGACACACAGAGAATGTTGGAACGAATGTGTGAATACCACGTGAGAAATAATTCTCATCTATCTGGGGCTTTTGAATGGCAGCTAGATGGGCGAGCAAATCTAGAATACAAAATTGTGTGTGCTAGGGCACCTGGGTGGCTCGGTTGGTTAAGCATCCAACTCTGGATTTTGGCTCAGGTCATGAAGCCACAGTTCATGGGTTCGAGCCCTGCATCAGGCCTTGCACAGCTTCCTTGGGACTCTCTCTCTCTCTCTGTTTCTCCCGTTTGTGTTCCTTCTCTCTCTCAAATAAATAAACTTTAAAAAAAAGATTAAAAAAATTGTGCGTGCTGTCTTTTGAATGGCACAGATATTATGAGCTTAGAGCGGGGCTGCTGCTTTGGTTCAGAACAAGACGGAAGGCTTCTCACGAAGGTGGCATTGGCTGGACCTTGAAAACCACGCTGGCTGGAGAAATCATGTCTGTGAAGTCGGCCCTTCTAGAAATACCTGTAACACTACAGTGCCTTGAAACGTCTAGAATTAATTGCATACCTGTAACTCTGCCTACATGAACTCATACCCGTGGGTTCAGTCCTCACCTTCTTTGTGAGATGGAGGGAAAATGACCACAGGAACCGCCAACATTAACTAGATATCAACCCCCTGCAAGGCACTGTTAGACGCTGCTGAGAAACAAAGAGGAAAGAGGTGGCGAAATCAACTTCGTCCTCTGGCAATCTACTTAAAGATCAGGACGTAGACCACGGCTGCCAGACAAACCAAACAATTGTAGGAAGTATACAGCAGGCACCAGATGAGAGCCATGGTTGTCGATGCGGTGGGAGGGAAGGATAGTAGTGACCCCTCAGGCCCTGGCAGCTGGAAAGTCAAGCTTAAGAACATAAGACTTGAACTTAATACGCCGAGTAAAGAACTCTAACCGTAGGACACAGGAGGCAGGGGGGAAAGGATATTGCATTCCTTGGCTGAGACATTATTGGCACTTTCAAACCAGAGAACAGATAGTTTCAATAAGGAGGGAGAGATTCCCCAAGAGACTCTTCCTTCTCCCTCTCTCTGCTTCCTCTGTCCTTTCTAAGTACATCCCAGTCCCCAGCCCTTATCTAATTTGATGAAGCTGGCCAGTGTTATTTTGGGAGGAACAAGGGCTGGGAAAGACACCACTGCCAAATTCTTCCTGATGAAAGGCTTTCGCGTTCTCGGCTCCATAACCCCCACCCACTCACAGGGCTGGCCCAAATCTCCAGGCCCCAAGGTTAAGGACCCTGCTCGGCAGGTGGGGAGCGCACCTGGGAACACCACAGCCCTTCCCATGGCCTCCCAAATGGAGTCGTTGATGGATGGTAAACACACAAGAAGGGAGAGAACTCTGCGGAGCCGGTGCGGAGCACATATCTAACGCCAAAGAATTTTGTTTCGCTACCCTCTGTTGAAGTAAAAACAGCTCCAAGAGTATTCCCTGGAGTGTGAAACGGTTCTCTCATCATACAGGGTTCAAAGACACTGTGAGGCGTGTAGCATAGCTGAAAGTGTCTGTATATAATAATGCCTTTATGATGTTGTTTTGTTTCTGGCTTGCCTTTACCTGAATTATCTGAAGACACTGTTTGAGGCTATGAAAAAATATGAATAATATTAGGCCTTGAGATCAAAAATCACTTTTTATTTCCATGGTTGTTAGCCGCCAATATCCCACGCACGGCTCTCAATTTCCAAAGCAGCAGTGAAATGCTGGGGAGATCAGGTGAGGTGTTTTTTTTTTCTTTTTCTTTATCTTATTTTTATTTTTGTTATCATATACTGGTCTTGATTTTTGAAGCTGTCGAAAGCTGTTGGATATGGCAGAACTAATCATGGGAAAAACTACAATTTAAACGGGAGATGAAAGGGAACTCCGCACACCCACATAACGAGATGTCCACCCAATGGAACGAGTGACGGACACCTTCCAGGATGGCCCCACGGGCTCCAGGAACCCAGCGTGGCTTGAGAGGTGATGCTACCAAAATCAAGGACCAGCTCTGGCTGGAGATCCAGAGAGGGCCTCCCATGGGAGGAGAGAGCTCTTTGGCCCACCCTTTGAAGCGACAAACATGCCTTTTTTTTTTTTTTTTTTTTTTTTTTTGCCTCTTTCACTTACTCTGCTTGTGAAGAACTAAGTTTGAAAAACTAAGTAAGACGTTCCTTTTTGTTTTTTGTTCTGTTGTTTTGTTGTTGTCGTTTTTTCTTTGGGGGGGGGGGGTTGGCGCTTGTTATCTAATCAATGGACAGTCCCCAATCCACGTCCCACCAAGCAAATGAGGTTGAATGCCACACTGACAGACGTCCACCTCAGGCTGATGTGCTTTCAGGCACGGGCTCCAGGACCCACCGTGTCTAACAGCTAACACTGGATGGCTCACATTCCCCATGTTAAGGCTATTCTGACATGTGAAGGCAGAGCAACTGGTTTCCAGCATTGCCCAACCTCTAACAAGGTCACAAATTTGGACAAGTCACTACCCCTGCCAGGCCTCAATTTCTTTATGCTTTCTCCACTCCCCCAGTTATTAAACCTCAAAATCATGGGCCTGTTGATGCCTCAGTCCTCACTGGCGGCATTCCCAATGAGCTTCTGAGTCACCGAGTCACGGCCTCCAACCACTCTCTCCTTCTCATTCAAGCTGTGCTGCCCTAGTTCCTCACCCACCTCCCCTCACCCTCCCTGCACTCCACCCTTATGCAGCTTTCAGACTCACCCCCTTAAAGGCTTCTGATTCAGTCCTGAGCCTGTGCAAAAGCTATCAGCGGTTCCCCATCGCCTCTCGGACAATGTCTGCCAGTCACAGTTCTCCACAACCTGCCAGACCTACCTTATTGTCCACTGCTGTCCTAAAGGTGCCCACCCTCCAGCCACATGGTACATCTTGCTTGTCCCATGCATTTCTATGCTTCGCACCTCCAGACACCTGCTCGCACTCCCTCCTGTTCCCGGGGTGCCCTCTACCCACTCCATCCCCGCCCTCACACCCCATCTCTGCATATCAAAACTTTGTCTACCTGATTCGTGTATAGGAAGATGCAGCAAAACTTGATTGGGAGCAAAATGGAAACAAGCTGAATGTCTAATTGGACTAAAATGGCCAAATCAATTATAGGACAAGGATATAATGACTCTGAAAACCACGGCTTTAAAGAATATTTAATGATGTGTGAAAACTCATTATTCTGTTGAGTAGGACCTCAAAACTATTTATTCAGTAGAAGCCCAATTTTGTGAACTCTGTGTGTGTGTGTGAGTGAGTGCGAATATATAGACATGTATACATAGGGAAAAGTCTAGAAGGAATACACCAAAATGTTACTTCTGTTTTCTTCTAGGTGCTGAGATTATGAGCATGTTCATTTTCTTCTATATACTGTTTAATATTTTCTCGTAAATATGTATCGTTTTTAAACTTTAAAGTACAATAAATAAGCACTAGCTATAAAATAGTAAAGAAAGAAATTCTACCGCAAGTGTCCTCTCAAATGTTATTCTGTCCTCAAAGGTCTTTTTTTTTTTTTTTAACATTTATTCATTTTTGAGGGACAGAGAGAGAGCATGAGTGCTGGAGGGGCAGAGAGAGAGGGAGCCACAAAATCCGAAGAAGACTCCAGGCTCTAAGCTGTCAGCCCAGAGCCCAACATGGGGCTCAAACTCATGGACCATGAGATCATGAGGTGAAGTTGGACACTCAATCAATCAACTCAGCCACCCCGGTGATCCTCAAAGGTCTTCCTGACGGTGTGCCTCATCCCCCTGAACCACAGACCTCCACCAATTGGATGTAACTTTTTCTGCATTTGAGCCCCTGACATGCACATGGTCTATTTGGCTTCATACCAGAGTTACTGCGTGCATCCTTTATCCCTCCCCTTCGTCTGTAAATTGCCTGAGAGTAAGGACTCCATGTCACATTGGGCTCCTCTCTCCATCCAAATACACAGCGGAGCTTCCATGAGTGCTTTCCACTCGAATTGGCCACACTCAGGCTCTGGGTCCAAAGGGTCACTGACAGGGTAGTCTACATTTTGACATCAGCCACCTGGACATTTCAGCACATCATTTTTGTAGCTCTGCAGGAAACTTGTTTGAAGAAAAGTAGCTCAAAAAAAAAAACAAAAAACACCCTTATTTATTCATTTCTTCAGAAAAGAAAAGGACACCAACTCCAACTCACCTCTGGTCTCTTCCTGTTAACTAGCTCAAGAGACATTGGGCAGCACTGACCCTGGAATACATGGGCCATGTTCAAGATTTCCTAGTGAGTGTCCCTAAAAACAAAGAACATCCTCATTCCTGAAAACCTAAGTAGTAGATGTATAGCCATTACTCAAATATTTTACTTCTTGGTTCCTGAGCAAGGAAGTGTTAGCTACTGTAGATTGAGACCCATATGGCCAGTAATTTCACACCAATCTCTAGTAGGAGGCTTTCCCAGGGGCTGTCATCAACTTGGACCTCCATCCATGATTCCACAGAGTCACAGAGCCTCAACTACAAAGACTTTCTCTTCTGGCCCCCGGAGGTCTTGTCTTCCCTCACCAAGCCAGAAAAAAACACAGTTCTCTGATCTAGGTAAGAGGGATGGATGGAAATGACCGCCAGTTAGGCAGTGGAGACTGGGAGAGTGGGATGCATTCACTACTTTTGAGGAGAATCAATATATGAAGGAATGATTTAAGAGTTACCACAAACCACTCCCCCCAAGTGTATCCCACTTCAATGAGTTCTCTTCACCCTTCAACTCCTGCTCAATCCCAGCCCTAAAGGAGATCATCTGAGACTATCCACCCACATAATTTCCTTCTCTGAGCTCCCACAGCCTACTCAATATCCACCTCATGAAGGTTTAGGAAAATCATTGACAATGTCAATAGAGCATCCAACACAGAGATGAATATGCATGTAGTAGCTGTTTGATCATTATCATCAATAAGCCACCATATACTGTTTATTAATGCTCATCTGTTCAATTTTGTGTCAGCTCCTTGAAGATGGGGACCTTGTCTTCAGAAGTAAAGCCTTAACTCTTCATCATTGTTGGGAAATGGATTGTTCTAGATCTCAGGAAGTTCCTGGATAGCTGAGAGCTCAACTCTTAAGTGTGACACACAGATATCCTTAGAGACCACTGTCCCACAACCCTCCTTGAACCCTCCCACAGAGCAGAGTCCAAGGGGTTAAAGTCAGCATTTTGGAGGACTCTTAGGGTGTGCAAGGCTTTCCATATTCCTTACCACAGGACGATCCCACGTCTCTCCCTTCTTCGCTGGCTTCTGCCTCTGCCTCTGGGAGTCTGTTCTTTGCCCCCTCCTCATCACATCTAATCCCCCCATAGTCTGTGTGATAGCTCCGATGCTGCCACTCTCTTTCTACTTCCCTCTGCCCTCATTCTTTTCCCTTTGGCCTCCTCTCAACCATCTTGGCTCTTGTGTGGAAATGGGTGGCCTCCCTAGGCCTTGCCCGATTTTCCTCTCAGGACCCAGCATCTTCAACCCTCTCTGCCCAGGTCCAAACATTACCATGCCACTTTTAGTCCCTAAGGAGGCTCCCTTTCTCATTACATCCAGGCCAGCTATCATTCTGGATGATGAAAATGAATCTTAACATCATAGAGGCTTTTACCCTCCTTCTAAATAACCTCCTGTTCCTGGTAGAGAGTTAAAGGTGTTCGATTTTCAATCAAAACCGGTTGATTCCGTGAAGTCGTCACTAAACAAGAAGCTGCAGGCTCAGGGCTGCATTCAGCCTCAGCATATAAAGGATGAGTGGGAGCCACAGAAACTTCCCCAAGCCATCCAAGTGTCTGCCGAGTTTTGAGAGGAATAGAAAGTTTTAGGTGAGTTAGTTTGATTGTAATTTCCTAAAGACATTTGACATCAGAAGCTTCTAGGGCTCCAGACATCTCGGTCTCTGTGGCATGACCCAGCGTGTGGCAAGACGCGGGGAGAACAGACACCGCCTCGTTCCGCAGCTCTCTGCAGATAATTAGCACGGCTAAGGAGCAAACAAATTCATGCCTCCTGCTCTGTCTACGCGGCTCTCGTTGAGGTCTGGGAGAGAGGGACTTTTCCCTCCTCAACCAAGGCACGTGGAGGTGACTGGGGAGAGCCGTGCGGAAGATGAAAACGCTGTCTCGTGAAGCAACACCGCGACACACTCTGTGAACTTCTTCTGATTTGCAAATGAAATTTTTTCCCACAGACAATGCAGGCAGCACCAAGCCCTGATTGAAGACACAACTCATGAAAGTCTCCAAGTCAGAGTCAGAAAAACCTCCAGCCACTGAAGGCAGAAGGCAGCGCTGGAAATAATGAACCACATTAACTAAGAAGTCGCAAAAGCCATCTCTATTAGACAGCTGTGCGGGTCACAAGGAAACCAGACAGGAGACATCAAGAGGAAACTCAGGCTCCCTGGGATAATTGCAGTGCAATTAATATAGGGTGAGTCACTGCCCTTGCTGGAAGTGGGATCCTGCCACAGCGAAAAGCAGAGGCTCTCGGACCAGCCGTTCCCCTTCCTCACCATCTGTGGAACCCAAGGAAACATCCTCAGGAAACCGGTCAATAAGATGACGTCGCCATTTAAAAAATCAACTACAGAGTCCACAAAAATCAACACAGAAAGTGCATCCCCTAGAAACCCGGAAATGCGTTTAAAAAGACGTCTGTCCCAGTTTGTAGGTCCGTCAGATCTCTTACGGTACCTCCAGGGGACAGCCAGTTACCAAGAGAGAAGGGAAAGGGAGGACACGGTGACGCTAACAGGCACTGAGCAGCTACAGGGTACTGGGTGCGACAGTTGCCTCCTCATTACCCTTTGGGCTTATCTTCTTTTTTTTTTTTAAGTTTATTTATTTATTTTGAGGGTGGGTGGAGGGGCAGAGAGAGAGGGGGGGAGAGAGAAAATCCCAAGCAGGCTCCGCACTGTCAGCACAGAGCCCAACACGGGGCTCGAACTCACCAACCCGGGAGATGAAAACAAGAGTTGGACGCTTAACTGAATGAGCCACCCAGATGCCCCATGGGCTAATCTTTCTATCCCCATTTCATAGATCTGGAAACTGAGTGGCAGAGAGTAAAGAAAAGACAATTAAGAGGAAAATACAAGAAAGCAGAGGTAGAGGTTGAGAGTGGAGAGCAAGAGGGAGAAAAAACATGACTTAATCAATGAAAAGAACCCCACATTCTCCTCTCATCTCCTTCCCCTCCACCCTTGCCCTCTTGAAATACTAGGCCTCACACAAAACAGAGATGACCATGTTATAAAAATACCAAAGAGATCTTTCAAGGACTACATGCAAGACACATGCAGTAGTGAACAACATGTCAGCCTACTTGAGCACACAGCGCATGCATCAAACCAGAGGCATTGCTCGTGCTCAGGGCGTGGTGTGCGTCTATCAACTGGGGAGTGCGTTACAAATGCACACTCAGATCCGTTGGTGATTCTGATGAGGGGGGTGGCCATAAACTATGCTCTCAAAAATACAATTGTAGAAGTTTAATTTTTTGAATTAAAAGTCTGCCAGGGGGTGCTAAGGGAGCATGTCTCCCTCCCCATCCAGGAGTGCCTGCAGAATTTGAGAACTTTCTGGGATGCAGAAGGGCAGGAGCAGCTTTGTCAAGGGCCCCGACTACCTCCCCTCTCATCTCAACAGCCCTGCAGGAAAGCAAATTAGCTCGGACTTTTTTAGGTGCAGACAGGGCTGTGTTGGGGCTGGCCCGTACCTGCTCACAAAAGCCAATTGCTACCCATTCAGAAACTGGCAAGCTGCTGGTTAGACCCTGGCAGCCTAAAATCTGCCACAATGGGTGCATTTACACCACGGTAATTGGAAAACAGTAAAAATCAAGATTTTTTTTTTCTTATTTCTCTAGACAGCCAGTTTACCAGCACACCACTGGGTGCAAGTGACAGAAAGGCTACTCAAACCAGTTTAAATAAGAAGGGATATTTGTTTGTTGTTAGTACAAGGAAGATCAGGGGTAGAACTGCCTGTAGAGCTAGCTGGATCTGAAAGCTTAAGAGATACTGTTAAATCTTTGTGTCCTCATCTTTTAGCTCTGTTTTTCTCTGTGTTAGTTTCTTTTTTAATGTTTATTTTTATTTTTATTTTTTTAATTTTTTTTTCTTATTTGGAATTTTTTTTTTAACTTTATAGTTTATTGTCAGGTTGGTTTCCATATAACACCCAGTGCTCTTCCCCACAAGTGACCTCCACCATGACCATCACCCCACTTCCCCTTTCCCCCTCCCCCTTCCACCCTCAGTTTGTTTTCAGTATTCAAGAGTCTCTCGTGCTTTGTCTCCCTCCCTCTCCCTCTTTTTCCTCCTTCCCCTCCCCATGGTCCTCTGTTAGGTTTCTCCTGTTAGACCTATGAGTGAAAACATGATTCCCAAACCAGACAGAGACCCAACAAAAAAAGAGAACTACAGGTAATATCCTTAATGAATACAGATGCAAAAATACTCAACAAGATACTAGCAAATCAAATTCAACAGCATATAAAAAGAATTATCCACCACGATCAGGTGGGATTCATTCCTAGGTTACAGGGCTGGTTCGATATTCATAAATCCATCAATGTGATACATCATGTTAACAAAAGAAAGGAGAAAAATCATATGATCCTGTCGATAGATGCAGAAAAAGCATTTGACAAAATACAGCATCCTTTCTTAATGAAAACCCTCGAGAAAGTCAGGATAGAAGGAACTTACTTAAACATTATAAAAGCCATCTATGAAAAGCCCACAGCTAATATCATCCTCAATGGGGAAAAACTGAGAGCTTTCCCCCTGAGATCGGGAACACGACAGGGATGTCCACTCTCACCACTGTCGTTTAACATAGTGCTGGAAGTCCTAGCATCAGCAATCAGACAACAAAAGGAAATAAAAGGCATCAGAATTGGCAAAGATGAAGTCAAACTTTCACTTCTCTGTGTTAGTTTTAATGTACAGACTTCCTCTATATGGCAAGGAATGTGGCAGTTAGCGGCCTCAGATTCACATTCACCCAACTCACAAAACCCAAAGGAAAGAGATTATCCTCCTACCGGCTCTAAGGAGGGGTCCTGAGAGGATCCTGATTGGCTTTGGGTCACATGCCCAAGCCTGAACCAATCACTGAGATGACAGAGAAGGAGGACTCTAACTGGCCAGCAAGGATCATGTGACTTGCCCTGAGATGGGGATGTAGCCACCCACCATGGTTGACATTTGGAGTTTTTTTTTTTTAAGACTTGGGTGAGGCAACGGACAAGGCCAAAATTAAAGATTTTGCTCGGCCTATCAGTGCATTGGGTAGTGGGAAGGACTTCGGAAGTCAATGGAAATCAGGCAGTGAGGAAATCTCACTGAGTCAATAATTATCAAAGTGATCAGATAGGGAAATGGTAAGCATAGGGTATCAGAGACGGAAAGCCCTGTGTAGCATTAGCTACACCTCCTGAGTTGTTGTGAGGACTAGGTGAGATCTAGGTGAACAGAGAGAAGCAGATGCCAGGCATGTCGCAAATGTTCCTGAAATGGAAGTCACCATTTCTTATTGCTATCTCTGTATATGTGGCTTCGGGTTCCTCACCTATAAATAATTATGATAATAAGATCCACTTTGTGGGGTTGCTATGAGGTTATGAGATATTGTAGGACAGGCCTGACTTAGCATGGCTACTCTGTATCAGTCACAACCATCCTGGTCAGGTGGAACCATTATTTTCCAAGGCTCCCTTGCTCTTGTTTTAGCTCCTTCTTTGAATCATCAAAATACACACTTAACATTCTTCCTTTCCTCTGGGCACATTAAGAAATAGTCAAGGAAATAAGACAACCATTTTGTCTCCAAAGAGAACCTTCTGGAAATGTGTTTCTCTGGCAGTTTTTCCAGAGCAGGTAGATTTGGTTGAAGGGAAGTCAGATGTTAGCAAATATTTTCTCTCATGCTGATTTCCCGAGAAAATTGTACAAGTTACTGAAAGGTTAAAAAAAATCCTCCATCTCTCCAACTTCAAAAAAGACATGGAAGGGGGTATCACTGAAGTACACAAGATCTTTAGCAGAGTGGATAATATCAATGCATGTTGCTACTTTTGATACTGCGTCGATGACAGGAGTGAGGGCAGAAGTGGAAGTTCAAAAAAAACAAATTCAGAAGAGATAGATGGGAAGAGCTTTGTCACTCAAAGAATAATAAATGTTTGCAATGGCCTACTGGGCAAGGCTGTTGAGGTAAAGACAGTGGGTTTGTTCAAGTAGCAATTAGATGCTATCCTGGGGGAAAGACCGTATTACAAGAGAGAAGCATCAATGTGCTGAATGGCTTTCCACGCTCCTAACACTGCCTATGTTCTTTTCGTACTCTTAAGGGTCTGCGGTCCCAGCAGAATATGTGAGCACAGAAATTAGGCCCAGCGGTATGCCCTGGGAAACTGGGCCAGGAGAAATAATGCTGTTCAGGCAGGACCACAATCTGCAATATTCGGCGGTAGCATTCATTTCATTTCCATTGTTTCTTAGGTCTTGGGAAACACAGATGATGTGAGGGCAGAGAGTGGGAGACAATCAGGGCCTCCGGTCCCCGCTAGTTATACTCTGCTGTGCCCAATTATGCCACATGAAGCCTGCTACCTTCCTGCGTTGGGGAATTCAATGTCATATACAAATGGCACATTAAAGTACATGATGGTCCTAAATAAGAAAAGCCCTTCGCCAAAGCACAGAGCTCTTCTTCTTGGAAGTCCATCCTGATCACTGTCTTTCCTGATCTCAGGAAACTTGATTCCTGCAACATTTTCCCACCATGGGGAAAAGTCGGTATTTTCAGATATTTTTCAAGGTACAATGTGTAGACTCCGCTGGGCAGTACTTTTGCACATTTCTCCTTTTAAGTCGTCTTAAGTTTTTTGTCAAAGCCATAATTTAAGTTTACGGTATCATTTCTTTATTTCACCATAAAGATAAAGTATTAGCAGTGTGGCCTCCCAAATCTCACTCCCAAGTCACATTCAAAAGGAATAGGCAGACGCACATAAAATCTTGAACATAAAAGGAAAGAGGCCATTGAGAACGAACATACATTTGAGAGGTGCTCATCTTAAGCACGAGGACTAAAACTAAGGCAACTGAGTTATTTAGGCAGCAGAAAAAGATTTTAGAATTTGTAGTTAAGATCTCAAAAACAAAGAATCCAATAAAAATCTTGGAAATTAAAATTTTGGCCACAAAAACATTACAAGGTGGGCTGGAAAATGGCATGAAATAGCTGAAGGGCAATTTAATCGTGTAGAAAATTGAGTTGAGGCATCTGTGCAAAATATACTTTAAAACAACAGTAAGATTAAAATAAAAGAAAAACAGTTGAGATGCAGCGTCTAGATTCTGTTTCCAACATTCAACTCAAAAACTTTCTAGCTGGAGGCGCCTGGGTGGCTCAGTTGGTTAAGCGCTTGACTTCAGCTCAGGCCGTGATCTCACCATTCGTGGGTTCGAGCCCCACATCCGGCTCTGTGCTGAAAGCTAAGAGCCTGGAGCCTACTTCAGTTTCTGTGTCTCCCTCTCACTCTCTGCCCCTCCCCTCACTCACTCTCTGTCTTTTCCCCCTCAAAAATAAAATAAAAACATTAAAAATAATTTTTTTTTAATTTCTAGTTGGAGGGCAGATGAGTGGCTCAGTTGGTTGAGTGTCCCACTTTGGCTCAGGTCATGATCTCACGGTTGGTAAGTTCAAGTCCTGCATCAGGCTCTCTGCTGTCAGTGTGGAGTCTGCTTTGGATCCTCTGTCCCCCTCTCTCTTTGCCCCTCCTCCCCTCTCAAAAATAAATAAACATTTAAAAAAATTTTCTAGTTGGAAATAATGAAACAGAGCAAACACACTGTTTTCTTTTAATAGAAAAAATAATTTTATAGAGCTTATCATTCATATTGATGGAACCACTAAGTTCCTAGAAAAGTAAGATGACTTTAAGCTAAACATACTATGTAGAACTTTATAAAACTGAGGATAGAGTGGCGGAAAAAAATCCTATAAGGCTTCCAGGCAGAAAATAATCATTCATTTACAAAAAAGAATAAGAAAATTGGAATCAGACTTCTCAGTAGCATATTGATAGAAAAATAGTAAAGCAATATGTTCAAAAGTGTGAGAAAAAATAATTTTTCTCCTGCAAGATCATATCCAGTCAAATGGGACGACAAAATAAATGTCATTTTGTCAATCAGAAAATCACAAACTTTACCATGTTTATATTCTCTGAAAGAATTACTTAGGAAAAGCAAAACAACAAAAGAGTGGATGAGGAATTCAAGACACAGTTTTACTTAATGTAGTTAAATGCAAATAATTTTGATGCATAAATAAATGTATAAAAATTAATATTTGGAAGATTTCGAATGATGCCAACATGTGAACATGAGAAGATGGGGAGGTGGGAAAGTAAAAGCAAGCTAGGATTTATAATGTGTGTGTGTGTGTGTGTGTGTGTGTGTGTGTGTTTGTGTGTGAGTGTGTAATCTAGACATTAACAGAAAAGTAAAAGGTAAAGTATGCATTGAAAGTGTATGGGGAAAACTTCTGGTAATGGCAGAGTACCTCCTATTAGTACAAACCTCCTTCAGGTACCAATTATAAAATATATATATATTGAAGGACATGAAGGGTAACCAAAAGCAGGCAGGAATTGGGAGAGAGTCAATACTTGGAAGAAGGAAGCAGAAATGAGTGAATTTCTCATTTTTAGAGCTTTTCACCCGGGAACAGATGGTAGGGCAACGAAAACTTGGATAGAACCCACAATCTCACTGGCTTGAGGACCCACAAGACAGAATTTGCAATGACCACAGAAGTTAAAGAGTGAGAGAAAAAGTCAGAATGTAGAGAATCAGAGAAGGGGAGCCTCCATTTTATAAGTAAATTGTGCTAACTCCTGAATTATGCTGGTGTGAGACAGACTTCAAGCAGTCCAGCTAAGTCAACCACCACAGAGGACTTAGAGTTTGAAGTTTGAGTCTGATTGAGTTAAATGACTGCTAAAGCAAAAGTATCTATACTCTTCAGAAGATTGTAACAGAATCTTTTAAATTCTTTAAAATGTATCATTCAAAATGTCCAGGATACCATCCAAAATTACTAGGCATGAGAAGAAACAGGAAAATATGACTCAGCCCCAAAAGAAAAGCCAATCATTGGAAACTTCTTGCAAGATGAATCAAATGTAGAAGTTAGCAAAGATATTAAAGTAACTAATGCAAGTATGAATATGAAGCTCATATGAATCTGAATAAGCAAAAGGAAGAAATCTCAGCAGAGAAATAAAAACTATTTTAAAAAGAATAAAAATTCTGTAACTAAAAACAAATCTAAAATTTCTTAAAATAGATTTAATGGCAGATTGGATATTCTGGATATTTTAATAAGTGAATTTAAAGATAGAGCAAATAAATGATCCAATAAAAAGAACAGAATATTTTTTTTACTTTATTTTTTTTACTGTTTATTTATTTTTAAGAGACAGAAGGAGACAGAGCATGAGAGAGAAGGGGAGGAGCAGAGAGAGAAGGAGACACAGAATTCGAAGCAGACTCCAGGCTCAGAGCTGGCTCCAAGCTGTCAGCACAGAGCCCGACGTGGGGCTCAAACCCATGAACCATGAAGTCATGACCTGAGCTGAAGTCAGACGTTTAACCAACTGAACCCCCGGCACCCCCAGAATTATTATTTTTTTTTAATGAAAAGGGCTACGGTGATCTGTGGGAGAATATCAAATATCATGTAATTGAAATCTAAAAAGGAATATCTACACAGATGATTCTGGGAAGATGGCAGAATAGGAAACACAAAAATCTCCCTATTAGACACCAATTACAGTGGCAGAATCTATCTGATGTAACTATTTTTTTTAATGTTTATTTTTGAGAGAGAGACAGAGTGCAAGCAGGGGAGGGGCAGAGAGAGAGGAAGACACAGAACCTGAAGCAGGCTCCAGGCTCCGAGCTATCAGCACGGAGCCCAATGTGGGGCTTGAACCCATGAACCGTGAGATCATGACCTGAGCTAAAGTTGGACACTTAACTAACTGAGCCACCCAGGCACCCCTGATATAATTATTTTGGAAGTCTGGAGTCTATTGAAGGCTTGCACAGTAAATTTGGTTAATTTCAGCCAATTTCATCTCTTGGCACAGCAGCACCTACCCATTCCCCACCCCCAGCCAAGTGGAAGGCAGCTGTGCACATATTCCTAGAGCAGCTTGCACACAGCTTGCAGAAGCCAGGGTGCGTAAAAAGGACCTGTTTTCAGAATACCAGATCTGTGTTCTGATTGCTGATTGCTGCTTTTGACCTCTGAGGTGCACAAAATTGGACAGCAATTGTTGTTGAACCTCCTCTCATTGTTGCAAGCCCCCCTTTGATGGAAGTGACTTTCAGAGGATTTGAAGGCCCAGAAATCTGACTGGCATCATATTTCTCAACAGCACACTAGATACCAGGAGATGCTGCCTTTGAAATTATTTTGTTCATATCATTTTATACCCAGCTAAACTGTCATTAAAGGGTTGCGTGGTAGAATAAAGACATTTTCAAATATACAAGGACTTGAAATTCTCACCTCTTACAGTAATTCTTTGAAGTTACTTGAGGTTGTACCCTAATAAAACAACAGAATAAACCAAGAAAGAGGAAAATACGGAATCCAGGAAAGAGTGGAACCAACCAAAAGGCAATAAATGGAAGTCCCAGGAAAACAGTCATACTTCAATCTTTTTTTTAATGTTTATTTATTTTTTGAGAGAGAGAGAGAGCACACACATGAGTGAGGGAGGAACAGGGAAAGAGGGAGACAGAGAATCCCAAGCAGACTCCACACTGTTAGTGCAGAGCCCAGTGTGGAGCTTGATCCCATGAACTGGGAGATCATGACCTGAGCCAAAATCAAGAGTCAGATGCTTAAAAGACTGAGCCACTCAAGTGCCCCAGTTATACTTCAATCTTATAGAGCTATAAGTTTATAGTTAGTAGACTCACAGAGGATTCAGGAAGGATATATGTGAGAAGAGAAAGGGGAGGGAAGAGAAAGAATTTGGAAGAGCTTAAGAATGTAATTTTATTTTTTTAATGTTTATTTTTTTGAGAGAGAGAAAGAGAGACAGAACCTGAGTAGGGGAGGGGCAGAGAGAGAGGGAGACACAGAATCCGAAGCAGGCCCCAAGGCTCTGAGATGTCAGCACAGAGCCCGACACGGGCTCGAACCCATGAACCACGAGATCATAGTCTGAGCCAAAGTCAGAGGCTTAACCGACTGAGCCACCCAGGGGCCCCAAGAATGTAATTTTGAAAACAATTCAAGATAAAGAGAAATGTATTAGAAATGCCTCAATATGAACACAAAGTTCACAACAGATACAGAAATGGTGAAACAAATTTTTAAAAAATACTCAATTTCACTATTATTAAATTATTAATGTATGAATTTTGGCCAATCCGCTTAATAAAAATTATATATTGATCACATCTGTGCTAACGAGAATGCAATTAAATGGGCACTCTCATGGGTTATTTGTGTCTCTTTATTTTAATGTTTATTTTTGAGAGAGAGAGACAGAGAGAGCACGAGTTGGGGAAGGGCAGAGAGAGAGGAGGACACAGAATCTGAAGCAGGGTCCAGGCTGTGAGCTGTCAGCACAGAGCCCAACATAGGACTCAAACCCACAAACCACAAGATCATGACCTGAGCCAAAGTTGGCGCTTAACTGACTGAACCACCAAAGATGGTGTCTTTTTGAAAGGCAATTTGGCAATAATTATAAAAAAAAATTTTAAAGCACTCCAAGAGCCACTTCTGGGAATCTAGGATAAGGAAACATTTGAATGTATGTCAGGAATATTCATCAGAGCATGGTTTGCAACAGTAAAAGTATAAAATGGTAACAACTTAAATGTCAATATATGGCTGTCAATGAATAAATTATAGCATGTCCATATTGAGGAGTACCATGCAGCCATTTAAAAAAAATATATGTACACCCATGAAAATTTCCAAGGAATACTGTTAAATGAAAAACAGACAGCAAAACATGAATATATAAAAATATGTTTATATGAAACAAAAGCATAGATATATGTTTATATGCATACAAATGAAGAAAAGTGGCCTCTAGGGAGGGGAATAGGATTGGGAATGGGTAGGGGGGCACCAGGTGACTCAGTCTATTAAATGTCTGACTCTTGATTTTGGCTCAGGTCGTGATCTCATGGTTGTGAGATCGAGCCCCGCCTCCAACTCCTTGCTGGGCTTAGAGTCTGCTATTCTCTCCCTCCCCCTTTGCCCTTCCCCCACACACTCTCTCACTCACTCTCGAAAAAAAAAAGGATTGGAAATGAAGGGAAGGTAATGAGCAGTTTAATACATTGTTATATATTCTTTAATTAATTGACTTTTATAAGATAAAATATTCATGTTTAATTCTTAAATGAATAAGTTCCCCAAAATAAAATCAGTATACTCTTAGGCTAAAAAATAGAGATCTAAGACAATGAAGGTGATTGTCCTACTCTATACTCTAGGCTGTGTATGTCAGCATAGTCTAACAATGAATGCTGAGGACCAACCACAATTGAAGAGGGCCATGCACAAATTGAATCAAATCCAGAAGATGATAATTAGGATGGTGAAAGATCTGGAATATCATAATAGCTCAAGATCAACATTTAAACAATGAGAATGCTTAGCCAGGAAAAAAGAACATGATTTTTTTTTTTAAACAAAGGACATGATAGCTCTTTCAAAATATGGAATTTATTCTGTGTGGAATTAGACCAATGGGTGGAAGTTATAAAAAGAAAATGTTAAACTCACTAGGGAAAAAACACCTTTATTTATAAAAATGTAAAGACTTAAAAGCAAGATACATCCTATTATCTGGAAAATTAGTATACCTTTTTAAATTAAAAGAATACCTAGTTGATAAGAATGTCTGGAAACAACCAGGCTACTTATGGCTGATTATGGTGAATCAACCTTCAGAAAGGCTGTTCCCAGTTATGCTTTTTAAAGTATATACATACTCATAAGAATGTTCACACAATAATATAACTTTATTCACTCAGCAGATACGTATCGGGGATCTCCTATGTGCCAGGCATTGTGTTACATGCTGGAATACTGTGTGCTTGGCACTGAGCAAGGCAGCCAGCAGGTTGCTGCCCTTAAGATGCTTGGAAGTCAAACGCTGTCCTTCCTTCTCAAGTCAATTGCCTGCTCCACCAAGCCTCCGATGTTGCGAAAGTAAGCAATTTTAATTTTGTTTATCACTATCTGCCAAAACAAACTTTACTTCCTAGAACTTAAAATACACATATTTACGTTTATATATAAAAATACATATTTATGTATATAATAGTTTATTATGCACAGTTAATTCCACTGTTTTGGCTGCGATAAAATTGATTTTGAATTTTTTTTTTTAATCTACAAATGCAGACTCTTCAACCATTCCCCTTGCACAGATATTTTTGTCTTAACAAATATGTTTAGCATCCTTTAAGGAACAGAAGGTAATTCAAATGGATTGTTACTTAAAAGATCATTTGAGACTAATAAATGAATTCAGTAAGTTTTCAGCATATAAAACTAATACGCATAAATCTGTTGCATGTCTATATGGAAATAATGAGCTATCAGAAAGAGAAATTAAGTAAACAATCCCATTTACAGTTGTATCAAAAAGAATAAAATACCCAGAAATAAATTTAACCAAGGAGTCAAAGACTTACACTCTGAAAACTATAAGACAGGGATGAAAGAAGATGACTAATGAACAGAAAGATATATCATGCATGTGAATTGAAACAATGAATGTTGTTAGAAAGTTTATAATACCCAGTGTGGCTGGCTGGCTAGAAGGATCGGGGATTCAAGCCCCATGCTGGGTGTAGATATTACTAAAAATAAATAACTGAAAAAAAAATGTTCATGGTACCCAAAGCCCTCTAGAGATTCAATGCAAATCACTATCAAGCTAATGGCATTTTTCACAAAGTTACAACAAATAATATTATATTTGTATGGAACCACAAAAAAATCCCGAAGAGCCAAAGGAATCTTGAGAAAGAAGACCAAATCTGGAGGTGTCACACTCCCTGATTTCAAACGATACTACAAAGCTAAAATAATTAAAATAATATGGTAATATGGTACTAGGACACAAACAGACACATGGATCAATGAAATAGAGTAGAGGGATCTAGAAATAATCCCATGCTTATATGGCCAATGAATCTTCAACAAAGGAGGCAAGAATATACAATGAGGAAAGACAATCCCTTCAATAAAAGATGTTGGGAAAACTGGACCATGACATGTCAAAGAATTAAAGTGGACCACTTTCTTATACTATATACAAAAATAAACTCAAATTGGATTAAAGACTTAAATGTCGGACCTGAAACCATAAAACTCCTAGAGGAAAATATAGGCAGTATGCTCTTTGACACCCAGTGTTGGCATACTTTTTTTGGACCTATCTCCTCAGGCAAGGAAGACAAAAGCAAAAATAAACAAATGAGACTACATTAAACTAAAAAACTTTTGCACAGGGAAGGAAACTATCAACAAAACGAAAAGGCAACCTACTGCATGGGAGAAGATATTTACAAAATAACCAATAATGAGTTAATATCCAAAATATATAAAGAACTTATGTAGTGAATACCAAACAAAACAATCCAATTAAAAAGTAGACAGAGGACCTGCATAGACATGTCTCTAAAGAAGATATACAGATGGCCAACAGACGCATGAAAAGATGATCAACCACACTAATCATCAGAAATGCAAATCCAAACCACAATGAACTATCACCTCACACTTGTCAGAATGGCTAGTATCTAAAAGAAGAAATAACAAGTGTCGGTGAGTATGTAGAGAAAGGGAACCGTTAGTAAGAATACAACATAATGCAACCACTATAGAAAACAGTATGAAGTTTCCTCAGAAAATTAAAAATAGAGCTATCATACAATCCGGCCATTCCACTTCTGGGTATTTATGTGAAAAAAAAAAATGAAAACACTAATTCAAAATGAAATATGCACCCCTATGTTCATTGCAGCATTGTGTAAAAAAGCCAAGGTATGGAAGCAGCCTAAGGGTCCACGGATAGATGAATGGATTAAGAAGATATGGTGTGTGTGTATATATATATATATATATATATACACACACACATATATATATACATATACACACAATGGAATATTGCCCAGCCATAAAAAAGAATTCATTCTTGCCTTCTTGCCTTGTGACAACATGAATGGGCCCAAAGGGTATTCTGCAAGTGTAATAAGTCAGAGAGAGAAAGACAAATACTATATGACTTCCCTTACAAGTGGAATCTTAAACACTAAAAACAAAAAACAAAACACACACACACAAAGGAACAAACAAAACAGAAACAGACTCATAGATGCTGAGAACAATATGGTGGTTGCCAGAGGGGAGGGCGTAAGGAGATGGTAAAATAGGGGAAGGGGGTTCAAAGGTAAAAACTTACAGCTCTAAAATAAATAAGTCAGAGGATGCAATGTACAGCCTAGGGAATAGAGCTAATCATATTGTAACAACTTTGTATGGTGACAGATGACAACTAGATTTTTGGTGTTGATCACTTCATAATGTATAAAAATGTTGAATCATTATATTGTACACCTGAAACTAATCCAATATTTCATTTCAACTACACTTCAATTTAAAAAGATTATTTGGTGCAGCCTTTGTCCAGAATTGGTTACTCTCCAGATAGTGGCACCAATAGACACCCTCCTGTTTTCACTTTCACATTAATGGCAGTCATAAGGATTCCAAAAAATGGATGCTCTTTCAAAGAAAACTACAGAGAGAGTGCTCTCAGCCCAGCCCCAGTGGAAGCAGCTCACTCCACCATCATAACAGAAGAAAAATCTTCCATCTTAACAGAGGATAAACCTTCTCTGCTCTGACCCTTTTGTCCCCCAGAGCCTCAAGAACAGCCTGAGCCTTCCCCCTCCACCTCGACTTTTCCAGGTACTTGAAGTCAGCAGCCTCGCCCTGAGTCTTCCCTCTACACAAACACTCCTATTGCTCCTTTGTGTTCCATGTTTCCAACCCTTAATCCCAAGGCTGCTTCTTTGAGACTGCTTATGCACTCAAAGTAGACTTTCTGGGTCTTTCCCAAAGTCCCTCTTCAACCTAGTGTCCCTTTTAACCATCCTCACCCTAGATAATAAATGGCTGCTCCCAGTAAGTAAATATATAATCAGTTTTCTTAACCCATATGGGAAGTCCAACAGTGCTGCCATGTTGGAGGGTTAAAGCAGAAGCATCATGGGGATTGCCCCACAAGCAAACAGCATGGCCCTGGCTATTCCAGAGAAATTGAGGAGGAATCATCCTGACCTCTCGGGCTGATCATGTGGATTACACGAAAAAACACCTGTGAAGCACATTGCTTGGCACCATAGCCCCTAATGACATTGGCCCTTAAAATTGTTATTAAAGGCTCACATGAAGGTTCTTATTGCTGAGGACAGTGACAGCTGTCCAATGTTCTTGCTGACCCAGTTGTCAATGAGTCATTGTGTCTTCAGGATACTAAGGCAAGGGCCAAGAAACATCCAGGCCACCCCACATGCTATTTGACCAATCATCGTAACTCCCTCTGATTGACCAGCACTTTACACTTCTCCCACTTATCTCTCAGAGACTCTTAGGTACTCCGTGAAGCAGGTAGTGTTATCTCCACATGACACAGAAGGCGCAGCAGAACAGAGAAATCTACCCAAGGATATCCAATGATTTGGAAGAGCCAAGAGAGAAAGGATCCCTCCCTGGCTCCATTCATCCCTTGCTAGTATGTCATGAACATAACACCATTCACCAGGGCCTTGGAAAGAAATGGGGCAGCTGCCTAATTCCAGGGCTGATAAGGCCTTTTTTAATGTAAACAGGACCCACTTCTGGGTCTCCTCAACAGCACAGGCATCATCTCACAGAGTCAGGCATCACCAAAGGCCAAGTCCATGGCCAGGCTGGTTCTGCCAAAAAACATGCAGCTCAACTACACTTGACTCTCAAAATAAATACTTTAAGTAAGAACAGATGCCGTCAGCTTGGCCCAGAGCCACCAGTGGCACCAATGGCTTGTACAAAGCTCTTGCAGCACAGGGAACACAGCAGGAGGCCCTTGGAAAGTGCCAGGTCAGGCTTTCAGTTCCTTCACAGCACACTCCCTGGGTGGAGGCAAAGATTCGGCCCAAGAAGACATATTTCAGGAGAAAAGAGGTTGTAGTACAGCATGGAGAACTCCAGCCAAGGGCCAAAAAGCTGGTTCTCATTCCAGCTCCAGAGCTCCAAGCAAATCCCTCTGGCTCTGGGACTCAGTTTTCTGTAAATGAAGGTTGTGTTGAGGTTCAAGGAGCCTACTGAATTGTAAAGAGCTGTTCAGATGAGTGGGGGATTATAGTAGCCTGAGACCACCCTGGAGTGTCCTCTGTTGCCATCATCAGGCATAGGGGAGAACCAAAAGGGGACTGTCCAAGTAGCTAGGGCCTGAGGACTGGGACAAGAGAAGGGCAAGGACAGAATCAGGACTTCTTCCCTCCTTATTTCCAAATAGAAGCCTCCAGAATACAAGGTTCAAATTTTCCCTGCCTGCTTTACTTTCTCCTTCCTTTCCTCCATCCTTCTCACTCCCTTCTTTCCTTCTTTCTACTATATGGGTCCAGCCATGGACAATTCCTCTCCATTCCTGAAACAGAATATGCTTTCTCTGTCTCATCTCAGGAAATTGTACCTGCTGTGCCCTCTCTCCAGACCATTCTTGCAAGACCTCCTTGTCTTCCAGGTCTCGATTCAGATATCACTTCCTGTGGGCTGGTTCCGGGGTCCCTCTGCTAACTTCTCATGGCAGGGAGTCCTTATCCATCGGCCTCTCTTAAAGCAGGGGCTTGGAAAGTGTACAGAGTTAATGAATAAGAATGTTTGCTTCTCAAGGACACAAAGCAGATGGATGGGGCCTAGGTTCTCAGTCTACAAATCCAGTGTTCATTCATTCACTCTCCTTCCTTCCTTCAATTATTTACTCACACAACAAATATTTTTTGAACACCTTTAATAAATCAGATACTCTGCCAAGCCCTGTGAAAAAGACAAACCCTCTATTCTCAGGGAGTTTGCATTGTAGAGGACAGGAAATACGACAATAAGCAAAATAATCTGAGCGATGAGTGAATGTTACATGGAAAATTAAAATAAACTAATGTGATAGAGCTTGATCAGGTAGATACCTGAGATTGGATAGATGAGGAAGTCTTCTCTAGAGATGGAACTGAGAGCAAATGACAAAAAAAAAAAAAAAAAAAAAAAAAAAAAAAAAAAAAAGCCAGCCTTGTAAGTGTCAGTGGGAAGAGTCTTCCAAGAATGGGAGCTTGTCCAAGGGCCTTACATGGGAGGTTACAACAGAAGAAAGGTCAATAGGATGGATCATAATGGGTAAAGGGAAGACCATGTTTGCGATAAGGCTGATAAAGTAGGAAAGGGTTGGTTTGTGTAGGGCCTCACAGACCCTCGTCAGGAGATTCTATTTTAGTCAGGGGAGTGGGGTCCATTGGAGAGTTTTACATTGAGAGTGATGTGATAGAATTCATGTTTTTAAAAGATTAGCCCTACCACCGTGTAGAGATCATTGGAGGGGGTGGGGACAAGGGTAGAAGTAGAGCGTCCAGTTAGGAGACTGTTGTGTTAGCCCAAGAGGTAATGTTGGCTTGAGCCAAGATGGTCATAGGGATCATGGAGACAAGTAGATGGCCCCATATTGGAAAGTAGAATTGTTTGGACTTGCCCATGTTTAGAGAATAGAACTGATAGAAAATGCTCATGGATTGGATATGGAGATGGGATGAAGAAAAGGAATCTCAAGGAAAGTGGGTGGTCCTTTAAAGTGTCCTTTACTGTGACGGGGGACAGGAGGCTGGAGAAGGCTTAGGACAGATGATCTGGATTTATTAGGCCCTATTTAGGTTTAGGTACCTATTAGATGCCTACAGGGAAGTGTCACTTAGCAGGATAGTTTCACAAGACTGAAGCTCTGGGGAGAGAGCAGGCTTGGGCATGCAGATTTGGGGATCATCTGCTTTAGGTGACATTTCACATTATGGGTCTGGATGAGATTGCTTAGAGAGAGAACATTGAGGGAGAGGATAGAGCTCAGGACAGAGCACTGGGTACATCATCAATACTGGGGGGTTTATGAAGGACGAGGAGCCAGCCAGCAAAGAGACCTAAAGGAATGGCTAGAGAGAGGTAGGAGGAGAACCAAGACAGTGTGGGGCCCAGAAGCCTAGAGAAGGGAGGTTCCAGTTGTCTTTCTGTTATAATTCTGCTTTGCATTCTGGCACTAAATGACTCCATGGCCCTTACCAGGTCCTTGCCCCTGCGGTTCCCAGTTCCTCCTTGGACAAAGGAGGAGGCTGGAGGTGTCAGTCTCTTGCTGACAGCTGTCTGTGTGCCAGTGTGACTTCAGGCTGTGCCGCTCCCTCCCCAGGCTGAGGGCTCTCCAAGACTGGCCTTTGCTTTGGCTCAGAGCTCAAGCTCCCTTGTTGGTAGGACTTTCTTCCTTCCCCCAGAGACTGGAGAGCCAAGGTCTCTGAAGACAATCCCAGTGACCCAGGAGGGCCTGCTCAGAGCTGAACTCATAGGTAGGGCACATCTGATGGCCATGAAAAGCCACTTGGAAAGAAACCCAGAAGAGCACTAGGGGCACACAGTGGCCTCGGATCCAGGGTTGCCGTGGGTGTTGTTTATGATGTGTCCTGCCCAAGAATATCCAGCCACGGGGGTGCTCTGCTCCATAAAGTATAGCACCCACAGGACTATATTTGTGTTTGCCCAGAGAGGGTGACTTTTTCTTATTTACACAAAAGAGCCATATAAGCAATGCCACATGACCCCACTTTGGACTTGTCCCCTGTATTCCTTCTTCCTAACACATGACTTCTCTGAGCTCAGTCCTGGTTTCTTTAGGCCCACTGACCGGTGTCTTTGAGCCTGTCACCCATTATCTACAAGCCATCTGCATGGTGTAGGCATGTTGCCTAACACCCGGGCTGAACTCCTGATGTCTTTGAGTCCGCCCCACATTTCTTTAGGTTTGCTGTCTGGATTACTTAAGCCCGTTGTGTCGTATCTCTAGGCCTGCTGCCAGATCGCCCAAAGCCCTGGGAACTTGGGCTGCTGCTGACTACCAGGGCTACCTGGCACCTGAACACCTCTCCGAGGGGCTGCTGTCAGGAAGGGGAATGAACGCCCTCATCTCTGGCCTCCATGAGACCACTGTGGTTAGGCCAAGGGCTCAGCCACGCTTTGAAAGGAGTGTTTGTACAGTTTGTTTCCCTCCATGATACCTCCAAGGCCAAATCCCCCAGAGACTGATTCGCGAACCCATTTTGTTGTTTTTTATTTTTATTTTTATTTTTATGAATTCATATTTAATAGAGAGCCAAGCGTGTAGAGCCCTGTGCCTCCGGCCAGGAGCTCACGGCTGGCGGGGCAAGCAGGCGAGGGATGGCCAGCAGCAGGGGTGAGATCAGGCCAAGAAAAACCCCCAGGCCTCAGGCGGTGGCAGGAGGGTTGCCCAGACGGCTTGCTCACCGAAGCCTGGCTCAGAGCGCCTGGGGACCGGCCTGGCCTGGTGCCGGCAGCTGTTGCTTAGTCCCTTTGCAGAGAGCCAGGGAGACAAAACAGAGCCTGGTTTTAAAGAGACACAAAGCAGTCTCTTCAAAGAGCCCTGCAACAATCTGGACCAATATAGACCGATGTTCTCATGAAGGGAAGGGGCCTTGAGAAGCAGAATGTACAATATCCATCACATGCAAGAATGTTGGGCTTGGACAGAATAAGAAGTAATGCAACTTGCATGTAGCAACCCCCTTACCTGCCAGGCACTCTGCTATGCTAAGTGCTTTACACAGACCCCAACAACTAACCTGCACAAAAACACCATGAAGGCACAGCTGTGGTCTGCATTTTACAGATTAGAAACCAAGGTCCACACCTATTAGAAGAGCAAACATTTTAAAAGCTGATACTATTAAGCACCGGCGAGGACACAGAGCAGCTGGGACTCTCATCCATCGCTGGTGGGAATACAAAGTGGTCCAGCCACTTTGGAAAACAACTTGGCAGTTTCCTATAAAGTTAAACATACACCAACCATATGGCCCATAAAGCTCGCACCTAGGTATTTACCCAAGGGAAATGAAGACTGTATGTAAATGTTTTCAGCAGTTTTATTCACAATCACACAAAACTGGAAACAACTCAAATGTTCTTCAGTTGAAGAATGGATAAACAAACTGGTTCTTCAATACCATGGACTATTACTCAGCACTGAAAAGGAACTCACTAGTAATACCGGGAAAAAACCATGGCTGGATGTTGAATGCAGTTTGCCAAGTGAAAGAAAACTAGAAGTACATAGTCACATACTGTGTACTCCATTTATGTGACATTCACATGAAGGAAAAACAATAGGGACAGAAAACAGATCAGCGCCTGCCAGGGTCATTGGGGGGTGGGATGGGTAGAAGGGATTGAATACAAAGGGGCATGGGTGCATTTTTGGAGGGTCTTAGAAATGTTCTCTACATGGTTTTTTTTATTGTGGTGGTAGTTCCATCATTGCATAGGTTTGTAAAAATTACAGAACTGTGAATATTATATGCAAATTAAACCTTTATTTTTTTAACGGACAAGAAAAAAAATAGAGGTTGAAGGAGATAAAGTAGCTTTCCTAAATGTAACCGGCCAGGGAGTGGCAGAATCGAGATGCAAATCCGGCTTTTAACCACCACGCTGGACACCATCTGATCCAAGCCTTGTTCACCAAGATATTTAGGGAATGGCAGCTTCCAGGGACTTGGCTTTTTTTTTTTTTTTTTTTTTTTTAATTTTAATTAACTGAAGGGTGATCTCCAAATCATTTATCTTTTAATCCCTCTTGTTGCAAATGTTTTTGTTGTCTGAAAATACGATCACACCTTACTACTCTAGCCACTAACTCTGATCACGCGTGAGAATTGTACAAAGATATGCCCCCCTAATCTTCCTTTATCTGTCACTATTAGCTGTGTCACCTGGGATAGGTCATTCACTCTTTCTAGAAGCCAGTTTCCTTATCCATGAGAGGAGGGTAATTTCACCCACCTCTAGATGAAATGTGAGGATGAAATCAAAGTCCTAAAACCTAGAGCTGTAGATCTTCATGATCTAATTCAATTGTTTTATTTTATCTCAGGGCACTGATTCATTCTGCCAGTATCACTACTAACAGACAACACTTCCTGAGTATTTCCAAGGTGCTACGCAATTTATAGACCTCTCATCCTGCTGTCAAGCCCTGAGGTGGTATCATCATCTCATAATAGAAGAGAAAACTGAGGCAGCTGGAACTGAAGTGGCCAGAATCCCACAACTGAAGGTGGTACAGCCAGGATTGAACCCGGGCACCCCCATCCCAACTTCCCACTGCCATCTTGTCCCTTGTGAAAGTTTAGCATCCTCCATGGCGCTTTCCCCAAAGGGACTTCAGGTACCAGAATGGATTTTTGTCCAATCTGGACGAGCCAGCCAAGCCACAGAGGTCAGCTGTCCTCCTGTTGGACACCTGACCTTTCCACCATTCTACTGGGTAAGGGTGCGGGAGGACAGTGGGGAGCGGCTGAGGGTCATTCGGCACCAGGAGGGGCATAAGAAAAAGAGGAGAGAGAAGAAGCCACTTTTGTGGGATGAACAAGTGTCAATGCTCGCTCTACTCAATCCCGGAGGCTTCATTCCTGCTCATTGTTCCTCATTATCAGAGCTAACTATGTTCAGGCGAAGGGCGAACATGTTCCTAAATTTATGTCTCTGTGTGCGACCACGACAATGCGTGTTTTGTGTGCTTCTCCCTGAAAAACTCCTCTTGTGACACAGGCGACCCAGCTTGGACTTGGTCTTTCATGTGCATTACCCACTCCGACTGGCCCCTGCTGGCAGATTTTTCTTAAAGTCTAAAATGAGGGGCTAACCTTCTCTTCTCAGCTTTTTCTTCTCCGCTACCTATAATCTTGATTTGACTCACACAAAAGTGACTCAGTGGGAAACCCACTCAAGAAGGCTTTGACAGGGAACAATGGATGGGCACCTCTACAGCGGCCGGCCCGCCGCGTTGAGAGAGGGAAAATGGATTAAAGTTTAAAGATGTCATGTATGTTAACCGATCAGTATCGGTTTTATGTATTTTGTCAAAGGGACAGCAGTGAAGCTGGGCCTATAAGGGCAAGGGGGTGCAAAGGAGGGAGAAGTGGCCCCCACACACTTTGGCCAAAGGCCTCACCAGAGATAACGAGCCCAAGAAGCTGGAGTGTTTGAAAGGTAATAATAACAATAATAAAGAAGAAAGGGCTGAGAGGAGATTGTCGTGGGATTGTTGTGTGTGTCAGCTTTGTCCTTCCACAATGGCCCAGGGCCAGGAGCCAGGCAGTCATTGGGGCAGCAGAGCGGCTCCTTCAGAAAGCAGACGCTGCTCATTCAGCCTTAATGGCTTTCTTCCAGGATAATGCTCCATGGGCTCCCCTGGCGCAAGCAGAAGCCCAAGGGACTCATGGGTGAGGCGGGAGAGAGGCGGCTGAAAGGAACGGCTCCCTGCCGGCTCTCTCGATGGCCAGGCCCAGCGCAGAGCACAGGAGCAAGCAGGCCTCAAGCCTGCATGGGGCCTCGGCCCTGACCTCGCATCTTGTTCTGGGAGGAGGTTACCCACAATACCCTGCTCCCCTGACAGGAAGTCAAGAGAATAGGTTTGGCCTCTGGAACTTCTCTCTTCAATATCCCTGAAGGAAAGTGGAATTCCCCACTCTGATTTCTTTGGACCTCTAAGCACTTTTCCTTTCACATGAACCTCCCTTTGTGAGAGTTGCTAGAATTTTCTCAAGCGGTGAACGGGCTGAAAATGGAGTATCTTTGAATCAACTTCCTGAAGCAGTCCCGACTCAGGCAGGACAAGCCCAACTTCCTCGGAAGAGGTGAGGCACGGCAAAGGCTGCATGTGTAGGCTGGCCACTTCCCATTCACGCCCAGGCCTCAAAGGGCAGGCAGTGAAGGAAGCCATCTTGGCCGTGCCTGCAGTGTGTGTCCTCTAACTGGAATACTTCAGAGACGGGCAAGGGGAAGGCTTGGTTTGAGGAACTTCCGTGGACTCCCACTGGCCCATGGTTTGGAGGCAGTAGAATACCAAATCCAGCTCAGACTGGCTTGTGAGAGCTGATTGTTGAATTTCCAGTAATTTTGCGAGCCAATTTTTTGTTCCCCCTCTTGAACAACACGAATTTATTTTCTCGCAGTTCTGGAGGCTGGAAATCCAAGATCAGGATACGTTTCCCCTGAGGCTTCTCTTCTTAGCTTGTTCTCCTCATGCGGTCATCCTTCTGTGTGCCTCAGGCTGATTTTTAAGAATTATGTACACTTACAACCCAATAAACTGTATTAACAGCAAAGGTGATAAACCACTCAAAACGCATTGCTTATTCTACTATTATCTACCCTTCTGACGTCATGCAAGTCTATTGTATCTATATGGTGGAAATACCGTATTCCCGGCATGCATATGAGCTTCTCTCCCCAACTCTGTATATAATGGGGTCACACTGCTAGATTGACATTGGCCATGGTAGAAGAGTTACACCATAGCAATTGGAAAATGCTTCCCCCCCCAAAGTGCTAGTTGTTAACCATTTACCAGCGCACTGGCTGGGGAATTGATCTGGCCCAGATCCTTGGTCAGTGGACGAAGTCACTTTCCCTCTCAAACAAGCAGGCAAGAGATGGGATGGCCAGTTGTTTTGAAGACAAACAGTATAAAAGTATGAGAGCTTCTGAGTTTCCTGACCGCATATTCATGCACACATTCATCCGTCCACTCATCCTCTTTTCCCTTTCTTTCTAGAAGAAAATATTGTGTTACGGGGGAGAAAAATCATTTCCAACTCTAAGACCCTTTATGAACAATCTGATCTGATGTCTGCCTTTAAAGATTTTTTATGTTTATTTATTTTTGATAGAGAGAGAGAGAGCGCGCGAGAGAGCGCGCGAGAGAGCGCGAGCGAGTGGGGGAGGGGCAGAGAGAGTGGGAGACACAGAATCTGAGGCAGGCTCCAGGCTCTCAGCTGTCAGCACAGAGCTCGACGTGGGGCTCGAACTCACAAACCGCGAGATCATGACCTGAGCCCAAGTCGGATGCTTAACCGACTGAGCCACCCAAGCGTCCCTGATGTCTGCCTTTAATCGGGATAATTCAAGGCCAGACAGTTGACCCTCGTGCTTGCTCAGGAACGGGGGCCAGGAGGGACAAGTTCATGGCTCTGGGACATCACCTCCCTTTGGGCCTCACACACCGTCTCTGTCTCTGAACCTCCACTGAGGAGGCTGAGCTGTAAACCCTCCTGTGGGGGATCTGCGTTTTTTGAATCGGAGCCTGAGGGGCTTTCAGGACCCTAATGGATTCTGGGGGTGGGGGATTTCAGGAGTTGAGAGTGTTTTTGCAAGTTTGAGTCTGATGGCCTTCCAAAAATACATCATGCGGGCAACTCCCTCTCTCTCCTACACTTGGCCAGGCCTTGATCTCTCCTGTCCCAGACGGCAGTGATAATAGCTAAAGTTCGTGCAATAGACCCCAGGCGTCAAACATCAAACACTGGCTCGAGCACTTTAATCTCATCTGGGCCTCCCAGGAGTAGGCAGTGTCTTAGTCCCACTTTGCAGCCAAGAATATCAAGGCTTAGAGAGGTTCCTTTACTTGGCCACATGCCCTGCTGGACCCAGGCTGTCTGGCATCAGAATTCGTCCTCCCACTCACAATGCTCGGTGGCTCCCAGGAAGGGGTCCTTTTGGACCCAACAGTCCCTGCTACCTGGCCCCACTCCTCAGGTCTGGTCCATGGGAAATAAGAAAACGGTGGGGAAGCGGAGGGCGGGGCAAGGGGAGAGGCCGAGGAGGCCAGAAGCAGGTGAAAACATAACGTGTGCAGGGGACACGGCTGTTGCCAGTCTGCCTTTACTGGGCATTCCCTCGGCCCTCGCTGCCTAGGAGTTGACAAGGGCAGACACTCTCAGGGCGAGGCTCACTCAGGCCAGTTCCACAGTGTCCGTCTTCTCCTGCCACATTGGGCCCTGTACCCGCAACAAATTCTTACAGATCTTAAGGGAAAGCGGCAGGAGCCTGAGACTGGACAGCGTTCTGTGGTCACACCTGCCCCTCCTCCCCTCCCCTCCGAACCCACCCCCCAAACAGGAGAGCATCACCAGGTAGGCCCCCACACAACAGCAGGGATACATTCCACCTCTCTTTTTCTAAGGGTCTCACCATCTACAAGACACACCTTTTTTTTTTTTTAGTTTTTTTTTTTTTTAACCTTTATTCATTTTAGAGAGACCTAGCACAAGCAAGGGAGGGGCAGAGAAAGAGGGAGACACAGAATCCAGAACAGGCTCCAGGCTCTGTGCTGTCAGCACAGAGCCCACCCCGCAGGGCTCGAACCCACAAACCACAAGACGGTGACCTGAGCCGAAGTCAGACTCTTAACCGACTGAGCCACCCAGGCCCCCCTACAAGACACTTTCAAAGTCAATTTCTCTTTGGCTCTTTGAGGACACATGTGACCAGGATGCCTTTTGCAGAAAGAAAAAGTTCATTCAAATGCCTCCGGGGGTTTGGCTCCCGAGGCCACTCAGCCTGGCTGGGTACACGGCCTGGTCTCTGGACTCACAGCCCAGTGCTCGTTTTGCTGCAACAGTGACATGTAATCTCCCCACCCAGCCCCATTCCCCAGGAGGCCTAGTTTCTAAGCAGCAGATGATATCAATTGGTCCCTGGAAACGTGTCAACCAGAGACCAGAAGAAGAGCGCCAAGAGGAGAGAAATAGTTGAGATGCCTGTTAAGGAACAATGTTGGGTTTGACCTGAATAACGCCAGAGACAAAGGAGAAAACAATCATGTCAGACATCACATAATCCGAGAAGACAACAGATTGAAGCTGGGGCTGGGCGGAAGGCCCCGGGTGAGGTTTCAGAGGGGGCAGCTTGCCCCCCGGGAAGAACGAGGGGTGAGAAGGGCCGCTGACCACACCCGGGGCTGAGCTGTTCCCATCTGCCGGGCACTGGGCAGGTATTACTGCAGATCCTTGCCTCGACAGCCCCATGGCCTGAGGATTATTACCCTTGGTCTACAGACAGGGGAACTAAGGAGGAGTCCACCCTCCAGAAGCAGTGCTGAGAGGCCCACGGGCTCTTCCTCCCATGGGGAGAAGGCTGTCCTTCAGTGTGGCGTTCGAGGGTAAAAGCTCTGATGGCCCCAAAGTGGAAACAACCCAAAAGTCCATTCACTGATGGACGGAGGGGAAAGGCTGTGGATCCGTGCAATGGATCACCACCACCTAACACCCCAAAGGACAGGACTTCGGATACACACCACCACGACCCGGATGGGCCCCCGGAAAGAGTATGCGAAGTCTCGGATTCTCCACAGGATGGCCTAAGCCCCACAGGGAGAACAGTGGTTCCCAGGGGCAAAAGCATTCCTAGGTATCACCCTGGCTTGTGGGCCTCCAGGGTTCAACTGTCCCCAACAAAACCGTGTTCCTTGGTATCTAATTCCATCTTTAGGGAGACTTGTCCCTAAATCGAATTCTTCCCCATGACTGGGAAGGAAAGCGGACTCCCCCTTGCTAAGTGGGAGAAGTCGGACCCAAAAGACCGCACAGAGTATGGCTCCGTCGATGTGAAATGTGAAGAACGGGGAGTGTACAGAGAAAGGAGATTCGTGGTTGCCCGGGGCTGGGCGTGGGGACAGGGCGTGACTGCACAAGAGAAAGAGGGACCTCTGTGGGGTGATGAAAATGTTCCAAAATTGAATTGTGGTGATGGTTGCACAGCTCTGGAAATTTCCTCAAAGACACTGAATTGTACACTTACAACAAGAGAGTCCCCTGGTTCGTACATTCTATTTCAATGGAGCTATTTTTATAAAAAGGAAGAACACAGGCTTGGGGACCTGAGAGGCTCCAGTTCCTGGTTCCTCCCCCCCACCCCCCACCTTCCCCACCTCACGCCCCTCTCCCCTCAGGTCCGTCCCAGCCTCAGTGTGCAGGTCTGTGAAATGGAGTCGCTGCCACAGCTCCGAGAGGCCTGAGGACTGGGAGGTGAGGGGTGCAGGGAGCTGGTTTCAAGCATTACATTTGAGACAGACACAAAATTCCTTCTCAGCATCTTTCCAACCTCAGGTGAAATAACACCTCCTTGCGAGGCCTTCCCTGACCCTCCCAAGTTATTACCCGGCCCATCACAGTGTTTTATTTCCCTGCAGCTCTGACTGAACCTCAAATGGCCCCTTTTGTTTACTTGCTCATTGTCTGTCTCCCCACCCTCCCCTGGAATGTTCGCCCCGGGGCGGCAGGGACCTAATCTACACCAGGCCGCTTAGAAGGGCGCCCTGCCCTGGCACAGAAAGGGATGTAAACCTGTTAGCCATGGTTATTATCACTGGTGGTGGAATACCAAATGAACACAGACATGTGAGCTAAGTTTGCTCATCCGAGAGTGACACATTTCTGGAGACTTCTTTCCTTCAGAAAGACTTCTATATTAGGTATGTCAAGGGTGAACAACTCCAGAGAAATTTTGCCTTAATTATATCGATTCATTGGCCCTGCATGCCTGCTGTGGTGATTCTTACTGTGGGGATCATGGCGGGGGGGGGGGGGGAAGGGGGGGTTCATGAAACCACTGCAAACACAAGGCTGTACGTTGTCCATAGTCAAGCACATACCTTTTCTTTGAGGTGATGGCCGTTAGCACTTGCCAGCCTCTCAGTGGGGTCCGTGACCCAAATGGGGGCCAGGAGTCTGCTCCCGGTGCTCCATGCGAAATGAATATTCCTAAATATGGAGGCCGTGCCCCTCCCCTTCCTCCTGCCCCCGCTCCCACCCCTCCTCCCCGGGCCCCACCCCCAAACTAACACCATCTGAAAGCTCTGGCCTTAATGGAGAACTTAAGGCTGGGAGGTGATAGGGAATCTTCAGGAAACTGAAAACAGACCAGCTGAGACAGGAGCCAGGGAGATGGGAGGCAGGAAGGCATCAGGCCTCACTCAGCATCTGTTCCTGGAATAGCAAACTGCGAAATTAGAAGCTGGGCTGGGTACACACAAAGCAAGCGGCAAAGAAACTAACTAACTAAATAAATCAATCAATCAATAAACAGACAAACAAACAAATCCATAAAGAAGGAAAGAAAAAGAAAAGAAAAGACAGAAAGACAAAGCCTCCCTTGGCTCCCTCCGCCCCCCCCCCCCCAGCCAGGGGCACCATCTACCGGGAGCACCTGTGAAGGTAAAAGACGAGGTGAAGGGTAGGGGTGAGGGAAGCCTGAAGTAGGGCTTTAAGGGTTGCCTCGATGAGTGATTTTTAGAAAGAAAGAGAGAGAGAGGGTACTCGAGAGAAAGAGAGGACAGAGAAAAATCAGCCATCTACTATCCGCAAGAACATACTGACACCGGGCGTCAGCCAGCCGGGGGGGGGGGGGGGGGGGGCCTAGTCCCTGAATATTGCAGCCCTTCAAGAATGAAAGAAAACAAGAAGGGAGAGGCCCAGGGAACGCGCTAATTACACCTACCAAGTGACAAATCACTTGGAAAACATAAATACGTTTTCAAGGACACTCCTCCGCTAACGAAGCTAAAGTGTTTTTCTTTCAAACCCCAGCAAGAAAATCCAAGGGATGAAACAAACTTCGCTTATTTTAGTTTCTACTCAATTACCTGTTAATGGAAAAAATCTGGCACCAAGCGTAATGAGGCGGGCATGAGCTCACTGGCGCGGGGGGTCGGCGCTGTCAAGAAGGCTACAACAAGCCAGGCATTTATCTGCTTCTCTATAACCCTTTTCAAACTCGCTGTCAGGGAGCCCACGCTGAGCGGGGCCGGAGAGGAAGGCCTTGGAAGGTGCTCCAGGCCTCCGAGGCCCTCTGGGAAAAGGAAAATTGTTGTTGGCAAGTCTGCCTGGCTCCAGAAATTGATCCGGTGCCCCCCACTTGTCCGAGCAGCAGCAGACAGAGCTAAGAATTTTGTTATAATTAAATAGAGTGCTGATTGGTTGCTGGAGGTGGTCTTGAAACTGGTGTTTAAAAGCAGAGGAGAACAACGGTTACTATTCATAGGAAAAGCCCGGAGTCTTAAAAATCCATCTGTTTCATTCCCAAATTTAGGCCAAAAAAATGCTCACTTGCTGTCTTTAAAAATACCACCTGCTTTGCGATGTTGTATAATGTGCTATTATATAAGGTGGAGGGGGGGCAGGGCAGGAGGGTGCGGCCCGGCGGGTGGGGGGAGGGGGCAGCCCCTTTCTGAGGACTGAGGCCAGGCAGTCTCCTCCCAAGTCCAGAGCCCTCCTCCTCCGAGACCCAACCCCGGCCTGGAGGCGCGACGAGTGAGACTTACCCAGCATCACCTCAGCAAGCTGCACTCAGGAGCCCCCAAGGCCAGGCCCTGGCAGTGACAGACGTCTATCCTCCACCCACCTGGCCTCCGGGGCTAAACATCTGGGGGTTGCGTCCAGGCCTGGTTGGGGCTGTGATCTCACGCCACTGCTCACCACAGCTGTGGTACCAGGTGAGGTCACAGCTCCTGGAACCAAGGGAGGAGAAGCATCCAGGCCCCCTCGGCCCCGGTGGCAGGGTCCCTGAGTGCCCTCCTGCCGAGCACCACCCTAACCCCAGGGTCGGGCAGCCACAGGACACAAGGGTCCTAACGGGACAGCCTTGTTTCTCCCAAGTGGGCAGTCCAGCCTAGTCCTAACAGCTTTTCCCAAACCTCAAAGAAATGTCAGGGCTCCGTTTCTCCCGAAGACTCTTCCCCCCAGGTTAACAAAAGAGAATTGGTTCTGTAGTCAGAGGCCGAATTTGAGCCACTTTTCAGCTGACCGATGCTAAACATGTGACTTAGCTCCTTCCCATGACAATGGACATAGGATAGCTCCCATCATGGCATTTGGGTGCAGAACAAATAAAAGAGCACATGCTGTTCTAGATGCCAGGAGCCTAGTATGCTGCCCGGCAGGCTGGAGGTGCCCACAGACAGCTGAGCACCCCGTATCTGGTCCTGCATCACAGTGGTGTCACAAACCCAGACAGTCACCCAAGACTGGGAACAAATCTCGGAGCTGGCAGCAGAATAAAAATTCCCCACATCAAAGCCAAAGTAGAGGATTCAAGGCAGCAGGTACTTACTATAGAGATCCTGGTCTAGGTTGGGAGGAATCATGGCATCTAACCCAGAGTCTGCCAGCACCCAGGCGTGGCTTCAGGTAAGAAGACACTCTTGGGGCGGGGGGGGGGGGGGG